>JAWMAG010000054.1:315000-387500 GCA_037013455.1 Ceratitis rosa | reverse complement strand
TTATTAAATAAAATAAATTAAATTGTGAAAAATCTACAAGCAGCTGCGTTTCATTTCGAACAAATTGGGAAAAGCACGTTTTTTTGAAAGCTTTCGAATTTGTATTTTATTAAATTTAAGTTAATTTTATTTTCTTTTTTTTTTTTGAACTTCAATAAATGGTTCATAGTGGATTTTTATTATGCCAAATATTCTCCTTTTTTTAAAAATGTACAAGATTTCAAAACAAGAATTGTCTTCTTGAAATTTTTATCGCGAAAGCTGTATCAAATATCAACAACAACCAGCTTTAATTCGCCATACATCGTCAATAGGGATTATTGAGACATTTGAAGATTTGCCCAATGGCAATTGCTTGCTACCAATTTCAGGAACCGATTTCAAGTACTCATTTCACTCATTTTGAACAATTTCAAATGTATTTATACAAAATTTCTTCAAATCCTTAAATGAATTTTTAAAAAATTTAATTAAACTTTGTGTTTTACTACTTGAGTTGTTCAAAAGCTCGATAATATCAGACAAGCTTTAAAGCGTTTGAGCAATAAATGAGCTTCGAAGTTGTCAAGCTTTCGATAGGTGGCAGTGCAATCAATGTGCTTGAAAAAACGAATCATTTTATTACATTAGAAACATAATAAATAATATTAACACATCAAAGATAAAATTTTTTCTATTTCTTCATCCCAATCACCCACCACAAAAAAAAATTGAAATTCAAAATAAAATAAACCCTTATTTAACCTTAATAACAGTATTCTTAAATTAATGGAAGTCTACTCTGGTTTCCCTACTCCTTGTTTTGCCGGGCGTCAGAGATCTGCACATACGTCATTTGTCGTGACCCGCAGAATTTTTAATTGCACTGCGTACTACCCCAGTGTGTTCCTGATATGAAATAAAAGCTCCTCATAAAAATCTATCGGCCGACCGGAGGCGGCTTACTATAAACTATTTGTCGGAAAAACATCAAGACGACTTTCTCTATATTCTTTCCAAATCAGTAATTCATGAAAGTGGACGCCTGCACCCGTTACAACATATGTGAAGAATAATCACGAGCGGACAAAGTTGTGCTACCTGAGTGATCGTCAATCATCGCTAGAATTTCGAGTTCAAACATCGAAACCCAGAAATATTAAACAGGGAGGTTCGCAGGGTGATGCCCTCTCTCCACTGCTGCTCAACTTTTATATCTCGAAACTTTCTCCCCAACCAGAAGGGGTTTTACTGATTTCATTTGTTGCCGATGATTGTTCGATATTGGCGTCTGGCCAGGATATGGATGACTTACGTTCGAAAGTGAACTGCTATCTCGATGACCTTTCCCGCTTCTTCATTGCAAGATAATTAAGACTACAACCAGCAAAAGCCTCGGCTATGCTTTTCACCAGCTGAGGAAGGTTGATGTGAAAGTCGGTAGAGTAAACATTCCGACTGTAAGCAACCCAAAGTTACTGGAAGCCACATTCGATATTTGGCACTCCTTCTTTCTGCATACGACTGCAATTGCGACAAAACTCCAGAGCCGCAACAAAATCTTCAAAGTCGGCAGCACTTGGGGAAAAGACAAAAGACATTGCTTTCAAACTACAATGCAATTGGTCGACCGGTCGTACACCTATGCTATATCAATATGGGAAATGCAATTGAAAAAGCTACCAGTTCGGAAGCGGCTTAGTATAAACTGTACGTCCCTCTATTTGTTGGCAAAACATCAAGACGCATACAAAAATCTGGAGGAGGGGCTCGGCCAAAAATCACTTCAGCGGTTACAAAACGTCAATTATTTTATATATTTATTTAATTTCGAGAAATTCATAAAACAATCATTGCAAGCACACCACATAAATCCAGATATCCAAGCTGGTTATGCAGAAAAAAAAATTCTCAAAATGCGATTATATGCCATTTAAATCAATGAGCTCAATAAAAATTGCATACATATCATAATTCAAGCAATTCCATTCACCATTAAATCACATAAATTCACGCAGTAAAGTTTTATCACGATTTCTATCAGACGCCCATATAAAAGTTTAATAACATAATTGAATGTGTGTGGGAGTGTGTGCGTGTGGGTAAGGGCATAGCCGTGGGTGGATCGAGAAAATAGCACCTTGCAAAAATTTAATGCTGCCAATATATATTAACCCAAGCACACATTCACACAACCATATTCGCTTGGTTAAACTCATACAATAACAGCTTCACCTCCAGCGCTTTACGAAGTGAAAGGAAGGTAACGAGGAATAAGCAGCAGCTGATAGTTCGACTCAAAAATTCTTCGTGTCTTGTATCGCATTTGGTACCACTGATTGAATTTTCATCCACGACATAAACTAACGCGAAGGAAGGCATGTGGATATACAAACATATGTGAAAAAAGATCTAAGAAACTTAGCTAAAGAGTGTGACTGTGAGACATTCATTCCACAGCGAGAATGCCAAAGCAATGTCAAGCCAGACACATATTCATGTACATATTTGTGTGCATATATGCACCTGCTGAAATTGCTGTGACATTCATGTCATATACATATAAGAACATTTGCGGTTGGCTGCAACGTGCCTCACCAATCTCACGTAACTCACACTTTCTTAGCTTAAAAGAGTATGGCAGCTTGGCACTTTTGAAAATTAGTGCCTTTTTGGATGAGTTGCTGCAGCAGACAGCTGGAATGCATCTTTTTCGAGATGAACGTGTACTTGAGGTAACTTAGATTAAAGCTATATAAGCTTAAGAATACGAATCGTATATCAGACTGAAAATATTATAACATAAATTTACGGCGCTGACAGCAGAGAGCCGGATTTATAAATGTTTCACAAATATAGAATACTAAAAATACAGATTTTATATTAATTTTTTTATTTCATTTCTATTTCTTTATTATAATTTTATTTAATTTTGTTTTGTTTAGTTATATTATTTTTTTTATATATTTTATTTTATTTTAATTTAATTTATTTTAATTTTTTTAATTTTATTTTATTTTATTTTATTTTTCTTATTTTATTTTAAGTTATTTTATTTTATTTTTTTTTTTAATTTAATTTTATTTTATTTTATTTTATTTTATTTTATTTTATTTTATTTTATTTTGTTTTATTATATTTTATTTTATTTTATTTTATTTTATTTTATTTTATTTTATTTTATTTTATTTTATTTTATTTTATTTTATTTTATTTTATTTTATTTTATTTTATTTTATTTTATTTTATTTTATTTTATTTTATTTTATTTTATTTTATTTTATTTTATTTTATTTTATTTTATTTTATTTTATTTTATTTTATTTTATTTTATTTTATTTTATTTTATTTTATTTTATTTTATTTTATTTTATTTTATTTTATTTTATTTTATTTTATTTTATTTTCTGCTATTTTTTATTTTATTTTATTTTATTTTATTTTATTTTATTTTGTTATATTTTATTTTGTTTTGTTTTGTTGTGTTTTTTTTTATTATTTTGTTTATTTAAACTTATTTTATTTTATTTCATTTTATTTTATTTTATTTCACCTTTTTTAATTTTAATTTATTTTATTTTATTTCATGTTATTTTATTTTATTTTATTTTATTTTATTTTATTTTATTTTATTTTATTTTATTTTATTTTATTTTATTTTATTTTATTTTATTTTATTTTATTTTATTTTATTTTATTTTATTTTATTTTTCTTATTTTATTTTAAGTTATTTTATTTTATTTTTTTTTTTAATTTTATTTTATTTTATTTTATTTTATTTTATTTTATTTTATTTTATTTTATTTTATTTTATTTTATTTTATTTTATTTTATTTTGTTTTATTATATTTTATTTTATTTTATTTTATTTTATTTTATTTTATTTTATTTTATTTTATTTTATTTTATTTTATTTTATTTTATTTTATTTTATTTTATTTTATTTTATTTTATTTTATTTTATTTTATTTTATTTTATTTTATTTTATTTTATTTTATTTTATTTTATTTTATTTTATTTTATTTTATTTTATTTTATTTTATTTTATTTTATTTTATTTTATTTTATTTTATTTTATTTTATTTTATTTGATGTTACTTGATTTAATTTTATTTTATTTTATTTTATTTATTTTATTTTAATTTATTTTTTTTTATTTTATTTTATTTTAATTTTATTTTATTTTATTTAATTTTATATTTATTTTTTACTTTACTTTACATAGACCTTTACTCTTATTTCCTTTTATCGTCGAGCCTGCTGAGCACAAAGCTATTTAATGTTTTGCGGTTTTGATACATTTAGCAGAGGTAGTGGAGAGGGCTTGACTTTTGGTATCGCTTTCAATTCAAGCAGACTTATATGTACTCATATACAATTACATATTGCCGAAATTTGTGCATAGGGATATGCATGGACTGATATTTACTACATACGCAGACATGTATTTATTTTTAGCAAGTGGAGTTGAATAGTTTTTCGTTGGATTGCATATAGGTATGTATATGTGTCTGCTAGTGGCAACATAAACATTTGCAACAGCATAAAAGGAGATCATGAATAAATGCATGAAATTGTTGTAAAGTGCTGCGTGAGCAACATATAAATGACGATGTGGCCAAACAGGGTTACACATATGCACACACATATACATATATAGGCGTATAGTCAAAAGAGAGATAAGAGCAGCGGTGGTCCATACTGCAGTATGCGACAAGCATGCAACATGCGGCATGCGGCAACATAACTATGGTTACTACTGCCACCATTTACTGCTTGTGGGTAAATGTACATATGTACAAAAATGAAAAAATTTTAAATAAAATAAACTTTACTACGCAAAATGAAATAAAATACCGGCAATGTGTGCTGTCGTTTGGTGAAAGTCAGTGGTGAGTGTACATATACTACATATGTACGAGAGTCCTTGCCAAAATTATTGCACCCCACATCGGTGTGACGGTGTTGCAAGAATGTGACAACTTGCCGACTAAGTTGGGAAAAATAGATGAAGTGCGCGCAAGTTCTGTATTAGAAATCTGCGTATTCCCACCGTGGAGAGGAGAGGGAGAAGTCAAGCAACGCTAGCCAGCCAAGAGTAGTGCTCTACTATGCCTGTGTTTTTGCTTCATTTCATTTACTAGGACTTTACTGGCATTTGAGCTCGACGAACTGCATCCCGTTTTTAGGTCAACTCTTTCTCCTCTCTCCTTCCTCTTGGTTTCCTCAACTCTCCCAGCTGCTTTGTCACCAAATTCCGTTTTACCGCTTGGTTAGCCTGCATTATGTGTCGCCATTTTCGCAGCTCATTGCTGCAGGTCACGAGCGCAATTTTTCATTCATTCATAATTCAAATAAAGCTTCATTTCACTACTATCTCCGGCGGTTGCCACTGACTGCTGCACATCGCCGGACGTTAGCCACTTCGTCGTCGGTCGCTATATTTTTTACTTTATTCTGACGGTTATTTGCTCATCCGTTGCGCAATTTTTGGTTAAGTTAAAGCGAGCGTGTAAACGTGACTTGAAGACTTGAATTCCTCTCGAACTATGACAAGTCACTTCTGTTTTCTTTTCAATTGGTTTTTGCCTGTCAGTGTGTTTTGGTCTCTGGTGGTCGGTGGTGTCGTATGAGTGCATTTTGCAGCTGCTACCGTTAATCGTTGCGGTTGTGACCTCTACAATTAGCAGTGTCTTGTGCAGATTGTATAATTTCAGACCTTTTTAGGTTGAAAGCTTGCGATTCTTTGAAAGAGTATAAAACTAAGGTCACAAGTCAGGCCGATACTGCCACATCTAGTTTTTCGTGTTAGAAGGTGAAAAGTTCATAAATTCACTTCGGAGATCACTGGGGACAGGAGCTTTAATTTTGAGACTTTTTGCCGATAATATTCATCCCATAAAAAATTCTGCTCTAAAATTGTTCTACGCAGTCAAACTCTTTGCGAGAGAAAAAACTTCAAAACTCTCATCGCTCTTAAGTACCAAAAGTAAAATTAAAAAAAATATACGCCACACCATTCTAAGAAAAGAAAACTTTTTTAAAAGTTTCTGAACAACTTTTACCTAACTATTATAACAATATACTCTCTGTGATGTTGTCTTAGCCAACAATCAACTCTCAGTCGTTTTACTACTTGTATATCTGCTCTCATTTTCCCGCGTGCCATCAACAGTCAATTCCTTTGACGTACTTAACCGGGAAGTTAATTTATCCATTTGAACTCGAACTTTAGCGCTAAGTAAGCTGGCGAAAGCTCTATACAACGTCAAGCAGAGAGATAAAACACCAACAAAAACAAAATACGCTGTTCTATTGAAGAAACGTGATTGTGAGAGAGAGTGAGCTAAAATGTGGTAAATTTTTAATAACTTCCTGAGAAAAAACCCTACTACTTGCCAGTCACAGCCGTGTCTAGTTGACCGACCAAACGTCGATTACACACGCTTATACCTATATAGACCATCTGTTGAATATATTCCCGCAATGTAAATGTTAATTAATTTTTTCTTTCCACCAACGGCCACGGGCAGTCAGCCGGTCAACTAAATGGTTGTGTAATGGAAATTGAGTAATTGCTCGGAATGTAATTACTTGTATAAATTACTTTCTCTTCATTCTTTTGACTTTGTGTGGGCGATTCTGTTATGTCGCAGATTTCTTTAATCGCCCAAGTAAGTTAGTGATAATAAAGTGTTGGGTAATTATTGTTGACAAAGTGGCTAGCGGAGAACATGAAATGAAAATAAACTTAAACGAAATTAAATAAAAGGTAAAGTAAGAACAACGTAGAATAAAATAAAGTGAAATAAAACAAAAATAAAAAATAAAATAAAATAAAGCAAACTAAAGTAAAAAAATAAATAAATTAAAATTAAATTAAATTAAATTAAATTAATATATAAAACAAAACAAAACGAAATGAAATATAAAATTAAATTAAATATAATAATAAAATGAAGTTAAATGAATTTAAACTAATTGATAAATTAGCATTAAATTATATTAAATTAAAATTAAATGATGCAAAGGAATTAAATACAATTTAATAAGATAAATTAAAGTAAAATCAAAGAGAATTAAATAAAATAAAATAAAATAATGTAAATTAAAATAAAATTAAATAAAATTAAATAAAGTAAAATAAAATAAAATAAACGAAAAAAAATAAAATAAAATTAATAAAATAAATTAAATTAAATTAAATTAAATTAAATTAAGTTAAATTAAATTAAATTAAATTAAATTAAATGAAATAAAATAAAATAACATAAAACAAAATAAAATGAAAAGAAATGAAATGAAATAAAACAAAATAAAATAAATTAAGATAAATAAATTCAATTAAATTAAAGTAAATAAAACAAAATAAAAGAAAGTAAAATGAAATGAAACGAAATTAAATTAAATAAATAAAATAAAACAAAATAAAATAAAAAAAAATTAAATAAAAAAAATAAATAAAAAAAAATAAAATAAAATAAAATAAAATAAAATAAATAAAATAAATGAAATGAAATAAAATAAAATAAAATTAAATAAAATAAAATAAAATAAAATTAAATTAAATTAAATTAAATTAAATTAAATTAAATTAAATAAAATAAAACAAAATAAAATAAAATAAACTAAAATAAAATAAAATAAAATAAAATAGAACAAAATAAAATAAAATAGAATAAAATAAAATAAAATAAAATAAAAAAAAATAAAATAAAATAAAATGCAATAAAATAAAATAAAATAAAATAAAATAAAATGAAATGAAATAAAATAAAATAAATTAAAATAAAATAAAATAAAATAAAATAAAATAAAATAAAATAAAATAAAATAAAATAAAATAAAATAAAATAAAATAAAATAAAATAAAATAAAATAAAATAAAATAAAATAAAATAAAATAAAATAAAATAAAATAAAATAAAATAAAATAAAATGAAATGAAATGAAATGAAATGAAATGAAATGAAATGAAATGAAATGAAATAAAATAAAAGAAAATAAAATAAATTTAAATAAAATAATATAAAGTTAAATAAAATAAAATGAAATTAAATTAAATAAAATGAATTAAAATAAAATGAAATGAAATGAGCGAAGATAAAACCAAATAAAGAAACACAAAATAAAATTAATGAAAATATAACAAAATGAAATAAAAAAGGAAATCAAAATAAAGCAAAATAAAAATTAAATTACAATACAATAAATACAATACAATAAATAAAATACAATAAAATAAAATAAAATGAATCAAATGAAATAAGATAAAATAAAAATTAATTATATTAAAAAATAAAATAAAACAGAATAAAATGAAATGAAATAAAATAAAATAATATAAAATAAAATTAGATAATATAAATTAAAATAAAATCAATGAGGATGAAATAAAATAATATAAAACAAAATCAAATAAAATGAAATGAACGAAAATAAAACAAAATGAAATAAAATAAAGGAAAAAAAATTAAAATAAGATAAAATGAAATAAGTTAAAATAAAATTATATTAAATAAAATGCAAATTAAATTAAAATATTATAAAACGAAAAAAATAAAATAAATTGGATTAAATAACAAATAAAATATAATACTCAAAATTGTACAAATTAAAATAAATTATAGTAAAATAAGTTATGATGAAAATTAGATAAATAATATTATCACCATAGCGATACTTACCATATATCTGCGTTCTCTGTTTTTTCCCCTCTCTGCAACTTACCTTCAGCCAACAGATTCGTATATTTTTGACAGCCTTAAAAATACCAATAAATTGTC
The DNA here is from genome assembly GCA_037013455.1 of Ceratitis rosa. Classification (NCBI taxonomy): domain Eukaryota; kingdom Metazoa; phylum Arthropoda; class Insecta; order Diptera; family Tephritidae; genus Ceratitis; species Ceratitis rosa. The sequence goes on along the minus strand of JAWMAG010000054.1, from coordinate 378,733 downwards.
TTTAAAGAAAATTTTTAAATTGTAATATAAAGCAACTCTTGTCAGCCCTTTTATATTCGATACTTTTGCCCACTTTGACATGCCACACATAAAACCTATAACACACACGCACTTCCAATTCTGTAGACAAAGGAAGCCAGTTAGTCGGGCGCACGTACACGCTGATGCCGCGAATTTTGGAATTAAAACTAAGACTAAAAATAAAATTAAATTCTTTATATGTATTTTTGTTTCATTTGTACATACATACATACACACACATACACATACACATACATACATGGAATTTAGTTCTAAGCGCCAAAAATGCGCTAAACTCAGCCAAAAGTATCTAAAATGGCACGACACAAAGGCTAGGGGGTCGGTTACACAACGTCAGTGGCAGTGCAAGCAGTTCATGTGACCACAGGCAAATACCATACACACACATTTTATACAAACATAGGATACACAGTAGTCAGTAGTTGTAAACGAATTCGCGCATAGTACAAAGTGGTAAAGTTGACTTAGACATAAATGAAAATTTACTGCAGTTTCCGGCATATTTAATTTTCCAGCCACATACATACACACACTCATAAACATATGTACATTTATTAAAAAATTATATTAGCCATCCAGAATATGTGCTGGCTTGGCAAATAATTTTGGCGCAAATAGAAATGGATGTAGACGGGAATATGTGAAATAAAAAGTGAGTTATGTTAGAGTTAGAGTGCCGAAAAAAAAAAATCAAACAAAAATTTTGGTCACCAAAAATATATTTTGATTTCAGAGAGGCTTACCCGGTTATAGATTTCTATCATGGTCGCTATCTGCAAGCTATTTCGTAAACTAAAAAATTTAAAAATGTAAGAAATTAATTTAAAAAAAAAACAGAGTTGCCACCACGACTTCGAAAATTTTTAATAAGTTATATTTCGAAAATGAAAGGTACCAAGTAAGCTACTTAAAATGTTAAAAGAACCTTTCAGTAGAAAAAAAACTTTTAGGAACGTTGCCAGCTGCAATAGATTAAAAAAAATTTTTAATTTTTAATTTTTTTTATGAAAATTGAACACAATTTCATCAATAAATGTTTAAGCAAAAAGCTTTGAGTAAAATAATGTTAAAAAAACGCTATCAGTTAAGCATTTTCCGGGTAGAGTTGCCTTTTTTTTGGAAAATTTTAATCCAATAAGGATCAAAATTGTTTGCTGGATTTCTTAATCTTGAGCATCCTGTGTGCAGAGTTGCCACCAGTTAACAAATTTTAAATCAAAAAGCTTTGAAAATTTTAAATGAAAATGTTTGAAGCAAAAATTGTAAATACTACATACATAAATACCATTTATACGTAAATATATAAAGCGTGAACAGCAAACAAAATTGAGTAGGGTTGCCAACTTTTCGGAGTTCAATAAAAAAATGTCTAAGTAAATTAATATCTTTTATAAGTATTTTTTCAGAAACTACAATAATATTAAATATTTTTTTACAGGGTTGCCAGCGTTTTGAAAATTTCAAGCTAAAAGATTTCGAATATAAGTAAACAAAAATTATTTTATAGAAATTTTGATTGATTAAAAAGTCTTATTTAAAAAATTTCATACAAAAATTTCATGAGAAGTGTTGCCACTTGATTGAAATTTAAAAAAAATAAAAATTTTTACATTTCCTATTAAGAAACTTTCTAAATGTTTCAAAACTTAATATGAAAAAAAAATATTTTAGGCACTAAATTCAATACAATAATTTTAGTATTCTAGTGTAAAATATTATAGATTTGTATAATCGGCGCTCGAATTTGTGGTGTACATCTTAATGATTTTCGAACAAATTGACGGAGCTACTGCTTATACCTCCAAACGGAGGATGGATTTTTATGAGGAGCTTTTTATTTCATGTCAGAAATACACTCAGAGGGGTTGACACTCCCTGCCGTGGGCGACCCAAAATAGAATTATATATTATATTTTCTATAATTTTCGGTATTGGTCGAACGAGAACACGAACCCTGGCCTTCCGAATGGCACTACACAACTCTAACCCCTCGGCTATTGCGGTTGTCACTTATCAACTGAAAATATTGAAGTTAAAACCGCCTGAGCCGAGTGACTAGAGTTTTATTTTGGGGAGACTGGGAAGGTGCTTGAGAAATTCTCCCCGTGGAGTAATAAGTAGATTCCGTCTCTTCGAACCATAGGACCAGCTTATAGGAAGACTTCTTTCGATTTCCAAAACTTTTCGTTCAGAAATGATATCTTTCTCACCTTATATTATGCAAGGTTAGGTTAAACTGTCTGGCTGTTATGTCAGTGTAGTTCCAGATGAAGGTTCATCTTAATTCGAGGTTAAGAAGTCGTCGTTTGATATCCACACCTTTCCTCTTGAAGCTCCGGGAAGCTCTTAGATTTCTTAGACGAACTCTAAATAAAGCTATACAGTAACAGAGGGAATGTTCCACCCCGTAACCCCGTGCGAGTATCACTTCCTACATACACGTAAGTTACTGCTACTAATGCCCATTTATCTCACGTGTGATGCCAGTAGGTTGTAGTCTTTCACTGTGTTATGGTCTTAAAATTGTACTGCAGTTCTACCGCATTTTTCTTACTTTAATCCAGTTAACTTTTCTTGTTCTTTTCTTGGCCTTCACTTGAATTGTGCTGACTTTGCATATTTTTCAACGCAACATTTCTTTCGCAACATTTTAGATGATAGAGTCCTTTGTTTTATATATACGAGTATACACATACATACACGTATATATTTTTTATCACTATGCCATCTCTGTCTTATCACTTCACTTTCGCATATTCACTGGTCCGTAGCAATAGAATTTCCGCTCGTTGGCTACAACTTCTTCTACTGCAAGCTATAGCACTCCCTGACCTTCTGTTACAAACATAATTTTTAAAATATTTTTATTTTTTTTAACTCCTTTTTTTACTCGCTTTATCGCTGCTTGCCTGTGCTTGCAACAGCGTTTTGCGCGATTGCAGTGCTTTGCTTTAGGGGCATAGCCAAAGCGCTCTGAGTGTAACATTTTTCAACCAAAATAGCAAAGAGTTATACTATTTTATAAAAAAACAAAAAAAAAAAAAAACAAATATTAAGTTGCACTGCAAGCTTCTTCGGTGGCGAACCGCAACAAAGTATGCATATTTCTTTAATATAATATATTTAAATATGTTTGTATGTATGAATGTATATGAGTGTAATTGCTGGTGCATATGCAACACAAATATAGAATTTTGCGCTTCAGTTCTCAAAACAAAATCTTCCAAGAGAGAGAGAGAGAGAGAGAGAGAGGGAGAGATCGAGGGAAACTTGAGTGAATTGCAAATTCAGTTCAGTGAAGTGGATGGGCAACCGTGAAAGACGGTGTTCAGCAAGAGGGCAAGGGTTAAGAGTAGTTTAAGAGAGATATTTATGTGAATAAAGGAAACATATGACTCCTTCAAACTCACGCTTGCTTATACACACATACACGTATATATGTATTCATTCAGTAATGCTTCAGCTGAAATGGTTGTTGTTGGCATGCCACGCAGCGCACGAGCAAAAGCAAGCCGGCACAAGTGGACAAATTGAATTTGCAAATTAAAGAGGTGGAAACATGTTTGAATAATTCGCGAATTTCTGTACTTTGTTACAAGAACAGCAATAACAATAGCAACAAAAAACTGCAATGACAGCTGTAAGAAGTGGAACAGTCAAAAAAAAATAATAATCAGCACGAAAAAACATTGGCACACAACATTATACCCTTCGTGCATGAAAACAATACATCTTTTTTTAAATTTAGAAAATTTTGCATTATTTCATATTTGAACAATTCATTAGTTCTGAACTACTTTAGAGCCCAAAATCACAATATCTCTTAAAATCTCTGTGATTTTCAACATTTTTTGCGAAGTTTTAATCAAAAAATGCATTTTTGAAAAAACAATTGTATGGGTGCTATGTGTTTTTATTAACCGATCTGCATTATTTTGAGAACATACATTTGTCTAATTACAAAAACACACATCACTAAATTTCGGATTGTTAGTTGCAGAATTGTTCGAGTTATAGCAAAAAATATGATTTTTGAATAAACATTTGTATGGAGACTAGAAGTAATACAAGTTCGAAATTGATTATTTTCACTGTCAGTAATTCTTATGTGGCAACTAATCAACATATACAATAACATGACTTTAACTTTTGGTTTGGCGGTGTTATAAGCTAAAAACTTATTTTCGAACTAAAATTTGTATGAGAGCTGTCTGTTATAGCAAGCCGATTGCATTGATTTTTGCTGTTAATTATTTACTTATAATTTTATGAGCATTTATTACAACTGGTGTTCCTAGCTGTTTTTTTCGAGAATTTATGAGCAAAAATTGCATTTTTGAACAAAGATTTGTATCGGCGATACATGCCACAGAAAACCAATCTTGTTACCATTCACTGTTTCACTATTCATATATAAAAAATGAACCGAAGACCAAATTAAAAGTTGCTAACTGCTTAATTGGCGGAGATATAGAACAAAATGCTATTTTTGAAATTTCAATATTTTGTTAGAAAAGTGTCTTACAAATTTAATGTACCTGAAAGGTATGAAAAAATGCATCACCACAATTTAGACTCAGTTGTTTGTATGACAGCTCCTCTTTATATATATTTTTTCTCTTCTTCTTCTTCTTCTTCTTCTTGTTCTAATTTTTTTCATTTTCTACGCCGAAAAACGCCAAGCAACAGCTGAAAAATATGCACAATCAGGCCATTTGTTAAGGCGAGTAATTTGCTGTCGTGTAATGGAATTACACGCACACTTGCGCAACTAGCCAATGCAACTTTACACATATACAAACAGACATTTGTAAATATACAAACATACATATGCATACACACACACACAAATATAAATTTAGGAATTTGCATATGCTGACGCTGTGCATGCAAAGCCCGCAGGAATGCAGGTCGCCTATCAAATGTCAGCTCAACGGTGTCTGTCTGGAGCTGGGTTATGGCAGCCGGAGCAGAGTATCTGTAAATGAGCGCAGCTGATTACTATTTACTACGCCACTCTTACTACTCTTTTGCACTGCTACTAATTCTACCAGAAAAAATGCCAACATTAGATTTGCTTGATTTCTCTCATCTACTTTCACTTCTTCTTCCTCGCTCTGTAGCACCAACTAACGGCATAAGTTTAGCGCATAGGTAAATTAAGTTTCAAAATAAAGTGGCTGTAACCAGTTGCGTAACAAGCTTACTTCAGGCATTTATTTTTAATTTTTTTTTTTTATTTTTTTCTTCTTCTTTTCACTTTTAAATGCATTTTAGTTAAATAGGTTGTGTTGCTGTGTCTACAAATGGTAAAGTAGAGAAGTGAAGAGCAGTGAAAACTTTTACATCAACTCTCAACGAGCATAAAGGGATAAAAAGTGATGAGTTAATTAGGGCATTTATTATAAAAATTATATATATTTAATAAAATATGGAAATTTAATCTTAAACGAAGAGAATGAACTTTCACTTTGAGCGGCAGGACAACACAACTTCCTGTCTTAGACGAAGTATCTTCTGGGAAGGCAAGAACCATCAATTTCAAAGCGAGCTAAGCGAGTAAAAAGTAAGTCTAATATGGATTGGCATAGGAAAGGCAAGATCAAAATATGTATGTATCGGATGAGAGATCCTCCTTGGAAAGATGACCTTTGCAAGAGCTGAAAGGATCACGAATTGAGGGCATGTACCTAGAATGACCACTCCCGGTGACGCTGTCCGGTTAGTTGATGTACTTAGTAAAATTAATAAAAGCAACTGCTCTCTGAGAACACTCATCAATAACTCGATTTAAGGAATTTGTAGAACAGTATTTCAAGCTTCTACGTACATCCGCTTTAGGACCATATGATTATTGACGTTGAGGAAATAGAACTGGTACGAGAGGAATGTCAAACAGCAGTAGACGGAAAATGGGCTGTCTTCCTCGAAGCATAGTGATCAAGCCCAATATGTGCGGTGTAGTATAGTTACGATAGTTACAGAGAGTTGAAGAGAAAATGTGAGCGGATGTGACCGGAGAATACTCACACAGGAAGGAGACGCTGAACAATAGCGTAACATTAATACCATTAATAATGTCAGCTCTGGAGTCCAACGCAGGATCATTTCAAGTGGATGTATTCTGCATACAGAGCTTTCGAAAGCTTACGACAGAGTTTCTCGTATGGTTCAAAATTATCTACCCTGAATTTTCACTCCATTTTCTCCTATCTTACCTACCTAATAGACCTTTAGTACCAACGTTGGACGTACCGCAAGGCAGCCTCTTGCTGATTATTTTATTTATCACTGTTATTGGTTTTTGTTCTCTTTTAACAACAAGGCTCGACTGTGCCTCTTTCATCTGGTGGTCATACCATTCTCATTGTGAAACTCTCATAGAACGAGTCCAGGAAATTTCGAATAAAATTTGCCTGAGGCTCCTTAAATTTTACTGAGCCGTCTCCTTCGTATGAATCGCGATATCTATTTTTAAGTATTAAAGCTCTCTATAGGTGATTTTTCTTCCTCTTTTCAGATTTTTCTATACAATGTTAGCATTGTGTAATAACATTCGCAACACCCAATCACCCATCTTGAGACACAGAATTCATTATTGGATAATATTCAACCGAATAGACGACGTCCAGCATAGCGGCCGTAGCTGAGAGTGTACACGAAGAGAGTCGATTCGGCGCCGGCAACTTGGACTGTCGAATAGAACGACTTGACGAATTTTATGTTAACGCTCTATGAGGTCTTGAAAAGATCCAAGAATATCCGATGTTTTCGAGCCAAAATTTTGTTCAGTGATGAGCTCATGATCTCGGCAACACTTGGTTTCAACAAGACGACGCCACTTACCACACATCGCATCAATCAATGGATTTACAGAGAGAATACTTCGGAGAGCAAATAATTTCACGTTTTGGGCCGGTCTATTGGTCACCAAGATCGTGTGGTCGGACAATCCCACTTCGATTCAGGCCTTGAAACAAAACATCACACGTGTCATTCGCCAGTTACCATTGGACTCAACAGAGACGTAGCCGCGGGCAATTTTGAAAAAATAAATGTCAAAGAATATTCTTTCGAATAATAATAAACATTCCCCATTAAATTTGAATTTTCTGTGTTTTTTTTCTTCTTTAGAAAAAGTAGGGAATCTTGAGATAGATTATCCTTTAATTTAATGTTATGGCCAAGAATTTCAGCTATATTATAATGTTAAAGGTTTGCCATTGTATTTTAAAAGTTATTTCAGCCGCGGCTGGTTTGAATAAATTCCAGTCGAGAGGCCCAGCTTTTTTACCATTTTTACCTTCCAAAGCGCCAATCCTTTCGGATTGATCTTTACACAGATCAAGTGACTACATATAACAGTCCAACGGTGTCCTCTGAGGCCACACCACAAGCTCACGACGCGAAATAATGCGCTCTCAAAAAGTTGTATTCAATGAATTGATTGCTTCGTTGGCTGTATGATATGTAGCATCATCTTGTTGAAAGCAAAGGGTCTCCAATTCAGGTACGAAAAATTTGTTAATCATGGCTCTATGATTTCCTCCCTTACACACCAAACAGTGACTTTTTGCAAATGTAAAGGCGTCTCAATAATAGCTTGTGGAATATCATAACTAATATTTTTTAGGGCACATTCACAGAATGTTGTTGTGTAAGCCCGCAACCCAAAATCCACTCTACTAGAGTAAACTTAATTCGGAACCAATCCATGATAGCTGGAATTATCGACCAAAGATAATATGATGCAAAACTCTCACAAATTGCAGATAAATGCGTTACAGTGCCTCAGTCAATAAAGAAACGCATCGTTTTTTCTGTGAAAAGCAATTTGTGTTATCCAGAAATGTTCATTAAGCAAAGCAACTTCGCCACGCCTAATTACATACCTTTATATTCCATTAAGAGCGATAATAAAATATATGTAGATATGCACTAAAAATAAACCACATGTCTGGTTCTGAGAGGTATTTTTTCTCTCACTTGGATACAATATATCTATTCTGCATAATTCATTGAAATGACAATTGTCATAGCGCACGCTATGGAATTGCTCGGCTCCCATATATGCACGGGCGTGCCTTCCAACAAAGCTTCAGCTTAAGTCAACGAATGATGCCATCTATCGGTTATAGAATCGACCAAGCCAATCAAATATCCGCTCGGTGACCCTTGGTCCAATTCCGAAAATTTTTATATATTAATCCAAACCATAGAAACGATGTTTCTGAATAGATCGGTCCTGGGTACATTGTAATGTTCCTGCTAAACTAAGCAAAAGGTTACCTATGTATGTATAAAATTTCAAGTAAATCGAACTATAAATTCAAATTTTTCGAATAGATCAGTCCCAGGTCCTCTTTCCGGTGTGAAAAATAGATGTTATGTTATTCACAGACCTACTGAATATGCGCATAAAATTTCATTAAAATCGATACAGCAGTTTCGGAGAAGTATTTTCAATAGATGGCGCTGTATGTTGTATGATTTAAATATAAAGTTCGGTTATTTTTGGGACAAACCGTGTATATTAGATATTGATTTGCCCAACTTTTTATTAACACAAGAAGGCCGAAAAATTCTCCGAAAATCCGAAATGAAAACTTTTTCTTCGAAGTGGCACTGGTAGAAAATGTTATAAAAAAATGTGGACTTTTAGAGGGCTCTCACGGTATAAAGAATTTCGTTTCTTGTTATCTTTGTGTCGCTCGAATCGTAATATTGGAAGATTTAAAAACGTTGTTCCAGGTTAAGTATTTTCATAGAATAATAGTAAAACGAAAAACTAAAAATATAAACAACAATTATTTTGTAAATTTTTTTGAACTACGATTGTCACCAAAAATATCTATATTCTTAATAGACAGAAGAGTAGCTAAAGAGATTAATATTCGACAAAACTTTTAATCACAATAGAAGTAAAATATTTTGCAAACCCACTCTTAACAGATTCTTATATTTTACCCTTATTTTCATTACATATTCGATCCTAATCTCACTCAAGGAATAAATTCACTACATTTATTTTAATGCACTACGAGTATAATACAAATAATGACAGAACTCACACACTCTGCATCAAATGCACACAAGCACAGCACATACACATACAAATTCACATAAAAGCATAAAATATATATATAAAGTTAGCAAAACAAATCTCGGGCAATAACAACTTGAGGCCTTAGTGACACATTGCCATTGTGTGTGAGGCTGACCGGCTTCACTGGTTAACTAAGTAACAAGTTGGAAAAGTTTTCCTGCCTCTCCACCAACGCGAAGAGCAGAGAAGCGAGAGGAAGTGGGAGTAGAGAATTGTGCTAAACTAACTAATAAAAGAGATAGGCTTTTGTGACTTTTGCTACACATCCTGCCTTGCAATTCCTTCAATACTTTTTCTCCCCCAAAGCACTGACACTGAAAATTGATTGCCAGCAATCGCAAAGTATTTTGCTTCACTTTCGATTTGTTTGCATTTATTTTTGTTTGTAAAATAAATAAACTTTTCTTTACAATAGAGTTGCAATTGTGATATGTATACATCTATGCACACATACTTAATTATATAACTACATTTGGCAACTCTGGCATGCAGTTGAGTGCATAAAGCATCAAGGCTTTGCCGTTTGCAAGTAAGTTGTGCGACTTCGTGTACGTATATAAATATATATGGTATATGTATATGTGTGTGGCTGCTCACTATCAATATTGCTTTTCATTTGTGTTTAAATAAATTGCTGATAAAACTTTTGTTTGAGTGGTTATTTGCTTGTTGAACATTTATAGAGCATAAAGATCTTTTATTTATCTCTCTCTCTCTCTCTCTCTCTCTCTAAGCTGGTCAAATTATTTAAATTAATTAAAAGACAACAAAAAACTATTTATTTTTGCCTCTTTATATGCCGAACACATACATATGTATGTATGTACTGTTGAACATTTATTAAGAATTTAAAGGAGGCCGGAAGGTCTCTTCAGATTGGATTTTCTCAAATTAGTAAGAGAAAAGTTATTGGATTTTTAAGCGATCTTTCTGGCTGGGAAAATGAAACTTCTTTTGGTACTGTAGAAAGAGCAATTTACTGAAATGAAAACTCGAAACGCAGCTAGTGACGAGCTGCGACTGCTCGCTTAAAGAAAAACAAAGCGACGGGTGCTAATGGCTTACTGGTCGGGTTGTTCAAACATGGCGACGAAAATATGGTCAAATGAAAGTAAGCCCGAGAATTGAAATTTATGCCTGCTCTGGGCAATCCAAAAGAAGGGGGATCCAACAGTTTGCGCTAATAACCGTAGGATTAGTCTTGAATGTGTGAAAGACTAAGTAAAGTCCACCGCTACCTTTCGCCCCCTGAACCTACCTTTCGGATTGGTGGCCTTTCTCTTCCTCAACTTCCCTTAGCGAATATTGCATCGAATAGTTTCAGAGCTGAAGTGCTTTTATCGATTCCAACGACATGACCTAGCCAGTGTAGCCGCAATTTCTTTATGCGCTCAAATATGTTCATCTCACCTTATTACTCGTACAGGTTCCAACGTTTGCGGACATTAAATCTTTCGCAAAACTTTTCTCTCGAAGATTCCCAAGGTCAACTCATCGCACCTTGACATCGTCTGTTCCTCCACTCCATAAAACAGGAAAGTAAGAGTACTCAGCGGGGTACGGTTTTGGCCGGAACTACTCGGCCAACGACTGTCATCCCCTCGACAACAAAAGGAAAAGTTATTGTCTTGTAGAGTTTTATATTTTCCGTGGAGAGAGCGCTTTACTTTTCACGGGTATTTTCTAAGGTTTGGCGCATGGTGAATATCTGGTCAATGGTTGATTTACACATTCCCTCTATAGGACCTCATATATATTGTAGAACACTGGAGAGGCGTATTCCTTGAATGAATTGGTTGCAAATTGGCTTGGCCGTGTAGCTTGATGAACTTTCTGCAACCTGGTCGTTCACATACGCACTTAGCTCGAATCAAAATAGATATTTGGTCTAATATTAGACTTGACTACTTAATTCATATGAAAGAAGTTCGTTTCTGATCACGCCCACATGAATGGCAATCTAAAACTTTCGACACTTACGTGAGTTTCTCAAATGACTTCATCCTCCTAACATCCAGTTTTATTATCATAACATTCCATTATCCATTTTATTATATATATAATTCGTAATCATACTTTAATTTTACTTCCTCACCCAAAGGAATTTATTTCATACACTCTAACCCTTTAACGACCCACATGCTCATAATAATTGAGCAACTCGAGCCACTTGCAGCTGCTTGAACTACTCTCAGCATCCAACGGGTCCTTAATAAGCAACGCCTTGAAAAAAACGCTAAGCGCTTTGAAATGTGAGTTTTATGGTAATCATATGGCATGAAGAAGACAACACAACTTAATATTTCTTCACTTCACTTCATTGCGGCTGCTCCTTCTACTTCTTTTTCTTTTTCTTCTTCTTTTCTTCTTCGTTCATGTTGATGTTGTTGGAAGAGCAATAAAATGGAAGTGCATCAAATACCAAAACAGACATAACCATTATTTGCAGCAGCAGCAAAAGTTAGAACACACACGATAGCAGAACTCGCGAGATTACGCGTATGTTTGTGGATAACCTGCAGGGAGGTGGTAGACTAGTAAGCAAAAGTTCTAGTTAAATACTAGTATTTTGTAGATGAAATCATACTAGTTTATTGTAAGCTGGAAAAATACTAGTCTTTAAAGAATAAAAATATACTAATTTGTCATAGACTAGAGTTGCACTAGTGTTTTTCGGTAAAATCTGGACTAGTGTGCCGAATTCAAGTAAAAAGTTCGTTCGGTTTTTTTTATTGATTTTTCAAAATATGATAACTTTGTGTACATTTGTCCGATTTAAGTCAAATATGCGCCGTTTTGTTCGTAAACTTGTTGCCAACGGGACGCCAACTTCATTATACCCCTCTCGTAGAAGGCTGCGTCCCTATTGGCAAAAAACTTAGAGCGCCAATTTTCACAGGCATCTCTCTCTTGAGGCCAACTTCTCACCATTAAGCGCGTTCACCATGGACAGGAAAAGATGGTAATCACTTGGTGCCAGATCCAGACTATAAGGTGGGTGCATTAGAACCTCCAATCCGAGCTCTTGGAGCTTCTGGCTCGCCACTAAAGACGTGTGTGGCATGGCGTTGTCCTGATGGAACACAATTTGGCCTCTAATGATCAAAGATGATGATCTTCTGGATGAGTGCTACCTTCAAGCGGTCCAGTTGTTGGCAGTAGAGGGCCGAATTGAGCGTTTGGCCATAGCGGAGCAGCTTGCAGTAGATAATTCCTTGCCAATCCCACCAAACACATAGCAAAACCTTCCGTCCTTGGCCGTCAATCCTGGATTGGCCACCGTTTCCACCGGCTCACCGCGTTTCGGCCACGACCGATTTCGCTTGACGTTGTCGTAAGAGATCCACTTTTCATCGCTTCAGAAATGGGTCGATTTTGTTTTGATTCAGCAGCGGTTCGCAGTTGGAAATTCGGTTCATCATTTTTTTTTGCATTAGTTCACGTGGCACCCAAACATCAAGCTTCTTTTTTAATCCAAGGTTATGCAAATGGTTCCAAACGGTTTCCTGACTTATCATTAGTTCCACAGCAATTAAATAAGTGCCCACGTGACGGTCTGTCCCAACTATTTCCATGACAGGAACGTTTCGGTATTTTAACTGGTATATATGAACTGGTATACAACTAGTATGAAGCTGTTGCATAGTCGGACAATTGTCAGTTCATAACAGATTGCCGTTTTTAAAAAACCAGTTGCTTACATTGGAACTAGTATTTTTCACTGCTGGGTATGTACGTACACATATTCTCACACCCAGCATACTGCGCATTGTCGGTTATGTTATGCTCGGCTGATGTGCGACGATTCACAATGTGACAGCATGAAATTAAGCGATTTAAATGTCATACAAAGTTTTTCACAGCTCAGGCAGTGAGAAGACGAAGCAGCAGACTACGCAAGGGTAAAGAAGAAGAAGCAAAACAAGCGGCTTGGCGGCGGCGGCCAAGTGACAGCATTTCATTTAATTCTTGTTTTTCATTCCCATTGCTGTCGCCGTCGATTGCGCAAGCTGCTGTTGCTTCTGTCTATTAAAATGCAGCCATAATTCCTTCACCTCCCGCCTTCCGCCTTCAGTCGCCCCGCCGTGTTGGCTTCTGACAGCAGCAGACGGATGGTGTAGTCTGCGTCTGTGACTTTATATGCGTCTTCAACTGCCTTTACTACATCTCACTTTACTCCACAACGTTTTTGTTCATCTTACCAACTGTTGTTGGCTTCAGCTTGAGTATATATTGTAGCCGTTGTTATTGTTGTTGTTGTTGTTGGTTATTGTCATTCTCCTTGATTTGGCTGTTGATATTCGAACTCGCATAGCGTAGAATTATTGAGTCACCAACAGCCGTCGCCATCACCAACGCCAATATTGTGAAATGCTCTCGTCTGCCGTCCGCCGTCCGCCGTTTGCTGTCTGTCGTCTGGCGTCTGTTATCTGGTATCTCTCATGTCTGTTGTCTGTTGCATGTTGCACGCTGCTGCATTCTTCTACTTTGTATGCGTGTGCACTGCCATGCCAATGGCTGTCTTTCGCATATAATTTTATGTTCATGCGTCTTTAGCTCGAGGCACGATTCGTTTTTCTCATTTGCGGCTTGTCATGTGTGAGTGTGTCAGCAGCGAGTGATGCTTATTTGCATATTTATGTGCAGTTGAGGAAAAAATCGTGAACACTTTGGAAGGATAAAGAGTTTATTAAAGATGCCAGGAAAGTTTTCCAACGAAAAGACAAAAAAATTGGAAATAAAAAAAAAATTAAATAAATAACACTGAGTAAGGTCCTCTAGACTCTTCAGCGTCAGCTAAATTAATCTCATCGAAACCATTGTCATCGTGAAATCTCCAAAATACCATCTAAACCGGCTGTATGTCTAAAACCTATAATGTTCGTCTACTGTTCGTCTACTGGTATCCGTGTTGTTGTTGGTGCGGCTATCCAATCCCACTCAGGAGCTGGCAAAATTAGTCTAAGTCATCGAGATCATCCAATGCGAGGTCTAGGAAACGAGCTCGGACCAGTGAGATGTGGAGGTTAGATGAGCAGGTTTTAAGGGGCCTGCAAAGAGTGGTTAGTATCATGCGTGGTCTCATTGAAACCAGGACATACGGTGGGTATGTCGGAGTCAAGCTGGAATAAGTAGGAATTTAGTCGATTGCAATAGCCAGACCGTAATTGTGCCATTATCAAGGTAGAGCTCTCCGTCTGCAATGCATGGTAATTAGATTCCGAACACCATGCACGAGGAAAGAATTCCCAAAGATGTTAACGAACTCTCGGTGAATGGCATTTAAAGCCAGTCGGTACGCCGTCCTGTCCAGCGGTTTTTGTATGTAGTCACGTAGGCTCAGACAGTCTTGGCCTTTGGCCGGCTTGAGGGTGAGGAGCTCCTCTGAGAGGTTCGTTTATATCCCCAGCTTCATGAATGATTGTATATCCGAGTTGTCACTCCTTCTTCACCTGAATCCCGCCATTTAACGACTGAAGACAACAATATTGCTGGAGAAGAAGAGTACTTAACTTCTTCAGAAATGGGTCAAAGCTTGACAGAAAGAAACTGCTTAGGAGAGTGGTTTCTCTGAGACAAATTAACATTTACTCAGCCAGCACTTCGAGAACCTTCTGACCGCAAGTGTACCGTGGTAGATTTTGAAAAGTTCATTTCCATATGAGGGTTCGTCTTATGATCTGCTGCTTCTAGCTAACTCAACCTGTGCGTGGATCGCGTTCATTGTGACTTCGCTGTCTATACCTTCCAGTCAATACGAATTTGAGGAGAGTTCGCATTATCAGCAGTTTTATGATTATGAACCTCTTAGACTCATCGGTTATCTTTCAGACGAAGACCTCGCACTGCAATACTATCAATAGTACAGCGTTACGCCACTACTTGTGGGTTATATAGACATAGCCTGTATCGTGGGTACATGGTAGGATAATTCCTAAAGGTTTTTATATACCGTTCCCCTTACTTTCAGTTTAAGTTTAATTTTTAATTTTTTTTTTTTATCAAATAAAATCTCACCCTGTATGGGACAGTGAACACAACCACATTAAAGTCCTCTTCATAAATGTCATGATCAGATGTTAATGTTTATCGAATTACCGATGAAACGATAACATATGCATTTTTTGACATCTTAGCAATTCCGGTCAAATTCTTTCTTTTTTACTCAAACCTTGGAAGCAAGAGGATCGACCGTCATTAGCATAAAATTATACTTGAGAGAATCGACCGCCGCAAGTATAAAATTATACTTTGCAATAATCGAAACCAGTTTCATCAGCGTTGGAAATATCCTAATACGTAACACACGAAGAATTAATTATATTGTGTTTAGTGTTATTACGTTAAAGTAGAAGAAAGAAGAAAAGAGAAAGAAAGAAAAGACGAAAGCGAGCCTCAGGCCATGGACAACTTAGAAGAATCATCATAAGAAGGTTTATGTATTTATAATATTAATACTCACCTTTAAAGTAATCTTTATATTATATTTAAAAATACCACTTTCTATGTACGTACCTTAAACTACTTAATTCGCTGCAATTTATAAAATGAATTTCATTAATGAATAAGAAAATTTCATTCATAAATTTATATTTCATTCTCTGTTAATTTTACTATATATATTAAACTACTTACCATAATTCGCTGCAATATATAAAAATGAATTTCATTAAAGAATAAGAAAATTTCATTCATAAATTTATATTTCATTCCCTGTTAATTTTACTATATATTTCTCATTCTTAAAGTTTGTGTTCTCTTATATAAATATGTAAGTCCTTTCATATATATATATATATATATATATATATATATACATATATATATGCAGGTACCATGTGGTTAGTCCACATGGAATCCTAACCTATCCCAACAAAAGAGCATTAGTTTTGACATACATACATTATACATTGTATATATAATTGTTAATATGCACTCTCTAATGATTTTGTTGTCATGATTCAAGGAGAATGTGCTAAGACCACGTTTTTTTTTTTGTGGACTCTCTCAAATAACACTATGCGCTAATAGTAAAATGCAAGCTTACATTGTGAGTGATATATTGAGCAAACTTTATTTTGGCATCTATTTTCATTATATTTTATTTTTAAATTAACTAAATAATCAAAATTCTAAAGGGAAAAGAAAATCAAACAACTACGAAAATTATTTAAATCATGTGCGACAACAAAGCAAGGAGGCCTCTTCGCTTCGTGGGACTACTTCACAGAGAGTTAATCTAATTTCATTCGTATTATTATTTTTTTGCCGTGTATCATATTAAATGTGTATAAATCATATATAAATTTACTCTGTATGTTTGTATAGATTACTATAATCGTTTAGAGAGCAACTTATATATATATATAATATACATACATACATATATATGAGAAAATAAGGTTCAGTGACCCCATAAATTCTTCTGTTGAGGTAGGTCAGGGTTCTAATTTAAAATATAACCCAGAAAAATGGTAGTAGTAGTGATATAGAATTGTATTAAACTGAACTTGAAAATTTATAATTGTATTTAATAAAATGTTAAGATGTAAGGGTTGAATCATGTAATAAAATAATGAATTGTTAAGCTGAAATATTTTGGTCTAATTTCAAAGGTCGTGTGAGTGGTAAACGGGGCTTCAAAAAGAACATCTATAAAGCCATGGTAGGGTGGGTACAGAGCAGCCCAAGGAAGCCGTTCGGAGCTGCTGGATGGTGTGATTTATTTGTAGGTATAGGTATGTGTATAAAATTGGCAATCTAATGTCATATATTTTCTCAGTGTGCAAACAATATTTCTTGTTTGGACTTTAGAACAGGGAGAAGGTGACTTGGTCCTGCAACTGCGTAATGACCCCCCCCAGGCTGAAGCTCCGGGATCTAAGCCAGTGCACACGCCGCAGTGGTAGGATGCTTTCGCAAGCCCTTCTGATCGCCTCTCAATCGATTCCAATGCACCCTGTTCTTTGGTCTCATAACAAGCCCTTTCTGTTAAACGTAGAATCTTACAAGTGGCGCACCGATCAGCAGCCAGTTGGCATCTCGGAGCGACGAAAGCAAATTCGACTGCGACATATACCCGGATTTTAGAGGCTCCAAACCTGCACCCCGACAAGCCACGTTCGTGAAGCCCCATTGAGGGTAGCCTGCAAAAGAGAGTTATCAAACGCTACGTAGTTATTAAGCCCCTCATACTCATACCGGACCTGCCAAATAGAATGCGAAATAACAACTACAATGCTTAGCTCCTTGCGTGGACTAATTTAGGCTGGTCCAGGAACTAATGCCTCATGGAAATCCGGTTAGATCTCTTTGAAAAATATGAGAATTTTAACCGAAAAATCTTTTTCTCCGATTAAGTTCGTTCTATCTCGGCGGCTATGTTAAAAAGCAAAACTGCCACATTTGGGGCTCAAAAAACCCACACAGGAGTATCTCTCTCGCTCTCTCCCTCTCTCTTTTTCTCTCTCTTTTTCTTATTCTACTCTCGCCCTTCTTCTACTTCTTCTCTCCCTCTCTCTCTCTCTCATTGTCTGCTATTATTTTCTCTATTTCTATCTTTCTCTCTCATTCTCTCCTATTATTCTCTCTCTTTTTATAACACTGTCTTCTTCTTCCTCCCTTCTTTCTCTCTCCTGCTCGAAACTTGCTTTTGCCACTTATTCGAAGTAAAGGAAGAGGTGCTAATTAAGACCTCTTATCCTCCTGTTTGAAAAAAAAAATACCAGGGCCTTCGTTGCTTCCATTCATTAAATTAATTCAATTTTTAGTCACGCGAAGGACGAACGCTTTCTTTCATCACATTTTCCTGGAAAAAGTAGCAACTTCGCCCGACTGGGAACTGCATTTCGAAGAAACCCGCCTGTGTAGCTGTCTTCAGAAACACACACACACACACACCTGCACCAATGAATACCCATTTTCTTATTATTTAACTCCCCAGCCACTATTATTTTATGTTGTCTCATCTTAAACGAAAATGTCAACTACCGTTACGCAGAAAATGCGCACTACAGACGACGAGATGCGGTGACGTCATGTCGCTTGACGACAACTGTCTACTCACTTTGCTCCGTTATACGCAGATTTTTGCATGGCTTCTGTACACTTTTTTACTATTTTTGCTGTCACATGCTCCTTGTTGCATCCAATTCGTATATTATGTACCGTTAGAGTGTGTTATAAATGGTTATATATACGTGTATGTATATTATATTTGCTCATTTCTTATAATTTATTTATTTGTTTGTGTGATTTTTCTCTACACCATTCCATATCCAGTGTGAATGTTCCTTTCTTGGCGTTCGCACTGCTCGCTTTGCCATTCAAATTCTATTTTCTTCATCATCTGTCAGAAACAATATACGCTTCCTGTCATTCACAGTTATGTGCGTCAGCGACAATATTTTGTCACACTCTCTGAATTTCACGCGCTCCTCCCCCCTCCACTCAACCCAACTCTGCGTTGGATACTTTATTTCACACAGCAAGGATGCGGCAATCAGGTAAAGAGATTCACCCAGACACGTCAACTCACATACATACATATTTAGATTTATTTTATAGCAACGCTCACTCATATTTATTGCAACAACAAAAAGTGAAAACAACAAAACAATCGACCACCCATTGAGCGTTGGCTGTCACTCAATATGAATCCTTTGAATCCTTTTTCTAGCAATTGTTAGGCATTATAAAAATGTTTTTTGTTAAGGCAAGTACACACACATATACTCATATACATACACAAGTACTTGTATGCCTTGAAGCTGCATTTCTTTTGTTTATCGTAGCGGCTTTTTCAGTCTGTTTTATTTATATTTTTTTTCTTGCTTCTTTCCATTTACGCTTCCATTTGCTGCTTTGCTTTTGGTTGTATTAAAAAATCATTCTCTTGGCTTGGCAGTAAATAGTAAATAAACATCAACAACAATAATAACATGGAAAAAGAATAAAAAGATCCACCAAATAGCACTCAAAGTTAACTATTAAGTCAACTAGTTTCTTCTTTTACTTTTTGTTATCCTTTGATTTACTTTATATTTATTAGGGTGGCATTATTCACAAAATTAATTTTGAATTGGGTGTATACATTAATTCGTTTTTTTTTTCGAAAATTAAGACTTTATTGTGAAAAAATTGTTATACATTTAATGCTCAAAGTTTTGCCCATCGGAAGCTACGATGTTTGCCCATCTTTCTGGCAGTTTGTGGATCCCACCCCAAAAGAACTTCTCCGGCTTGGAGGTCAAGAAAGAATCGAACCAATTTCTGATACCCTGTTCTGAAGTGAAGCGTACTCCGGTGAGGGCATTCTGCATTGATCTGAACCAGTGGTAATCGGAAGGTGCTATGTTTGGGCTATAAAGCTGGTGAGGTAGAACTTCCCACCCACTGTTTTCCAAATAGTTTTTAACTGGCCTTGCAACATGTGGCCGAGCGTTGTCATGATGAAAAATTATTAAATTATTGATTCGCGTCTGGTCGCATATTCTGGTCGTTTTTCCGCGATGGCCTTTTTCAAACGATCAACGTCAATTGTTTTCGGTAGAGGTCCCCATTGATCGTCTGACCCGATTTCAATAGCTCATAATAGACCACACCCTTGTGGTCCCACCAAATATATAGCATAACCTTGGCACCATGGATATTCGGCTTTGCCGTGGATGTCGATGGTCCGATGCAAAAATGATTTCTTTTGATGGCGTTGAAGCAATATTCCCGACATGCAGAATCAACATTCGACGTTGGCTTTAATTCATAAGGCACCCAATTTCCAAGCTTCTGGATGAATCCTAATGATTTTAATCGTCTGGAAACGGTTGCTTGATCAACTCCTAATACTTTTGCAAGTTCTTCTTGCGTCTGGCATGAATCTGCGTCGAGCAATGTCTCCAATTCTTCGTCTTGAAATTTATTTGGCTGTCCGGGTCGTTCTCCGTCGTCTAAGTCGAAATTGCCACTTTTAAACCGTGCAAACCACTTTTGGCACGTTCGTTCGGCTAAAGCATGGTCACCATAAACGTCCAGTAAAATACTATGGCTTTCGGTAGCACTTTTCTTCATATTAAAGTAATGAAGCAAAAACACTTTAGCTGGTACAAATTACGACATTTTCAAATGAATGAAACAAATCATTATCAGAGTCTATTCGCCTGACGACGTAGTATTACTTATTGGTTCATTACTAAGTCCTATTCTAAATTTATATCCTCCTTAGCCAATTCGTCAATAAACGTAAACTCATCTGTTTTCAGACAGGACTTGAATCGCCTTTACATAGTGCGACCACAGCTAACTTTGTGGTCTGTGAAACTAAGGCCTTTATGACCACTTGGCTATCTACATAGATGTAAATTATTTTTCCTTGAAAGCCAGCACATTCCAGTAGCTCTGCCTCCTTTTTATAGCAAATATTTCAGCCTGGAAAACACTGCAATGGTTTGGCATTTCAAATGCTTATCTCTAGTTGGATGCAATAAACTGAAGCCCTCTCTCTTACCTTCAATTTTGTCTGCTAATTTTAATCCAGCCATTCACGTCTATTGTAGCTGAAAACAACTTCCGAAAGTCGGGCGCGGGATTTCAGTGTATATTCATACGCTCAGGGGTAATGCTACTATATAACTGTGTTTGGAAGTCCTGCTTTTCTGCTACTTAGAAGCGTTTAGACTTACTAGACTTGTTGGTAGAATGCTCAAAAAATCGCATGTAGCGCAGCAGATGGTATTGTTTTGAGTGCTCCAATGACGCTGATCTGGAGAGTACGGCGGGTGCGATAATATTTCCCAATTAAGTGTTTTTAATGTGTCTTTCACCAGTTTAGCGGTATGAGACGGCGCGTTGTCATGTTGCAAGATAACTTTGCCATGTCTTCGGGCCCATTCCGACCGTTTTTCGATCATTGCATGATTCAAATTGATCATTTCTTGTCGTTAGCGATCCGTGTTCACCGTTTCACCAGGTTTTAACAACTCGTAGTACACCACACCACACTGGTCCCACCCAACACAGAGCATTGTCTTACTTCCAAAACGATTTGGCTTTGCAGTCGATGGGCCAGCTTCACCAGGGGAAAGTCATGATTTTTTTCGCTTCGGGTTCTCAAAATAAATCCATTTTTCGTCCCCCGTGACAATTCGATGTAGAAAAGATTTCCTTTCGAATCGTTGAAGCAGCATTTCACAAACGGTTTATCCTTTTTTCCATTTGTCTATCGTTCAGCTGGTGTGGCACCCATTTTCCATACTTCTGGATCTTTCCCATGGCTTTTAAACGTTGGCAAATTGCTCCTCGAGTCACATGTAAAGTTTCTGCCAATTTTTGTTGCGATTGGGTTGAATCAACATCCAATAACGCCTGCAGTTCCTCGTCTTCGAACTTTGTCGCTGCACCAGGATGTTCATTGTCTGTCAAATCGAAATCACCACTTTTAAAATGACAAAACCATATCTCACAAGTTCTAATCACTCGAGCATGTTCACCATAAGTTTTTACCACCAACCGGTGAGCTTCAGCTGCTTTTTTCTTTTGATGAAATAAGAAAAGCAACGAATGCCGCAAATGCGATTTACTTGGAACGAAACTCGACATACATATTCACTGAGGTAAACAAATATGACGCTATTATTTTGGCGGAATGTGACTTGCGTATTTTTGTAGGTTAATGTCAATAGAAAAAAATTACATACATGCCAAATCATAGAAATTTATACATATTGCTAGCGACATCTACTAGTAAAACCGGCAAACTTCAACAAACACACCTGGTATATAGCGCCGCTGATGCCTTCTTAGCTGCCTAGTACCACAATAGTATGGATGTAATCCAATGTATTAGCTCTTCAATAATGCCAAATTTTCTGGCTTTTTTTTACATACTTTATAGCCATAACTTCTAGGAAAAATTTTGAATATTATTTCTGGTCATCAGCCAAATCGAATATAATCACGCAGTAAATCAGCAGTTTTTTTTTGTTTAATGTTGAGTATAGGTATAATATAATGTATTTATGTTATATCTATATATATATGAAAGCTATGTCCTGAATGACTGACAGATCAACATACAGCCTAAGCCATTGATCCTAGAGATCTAGATCTAGATCTAGAGAAACTTTGAGAATATATTCCGCCTACGATGTAAGCATCCGATAAGTATATATTTTCCATGAAGTAGATCTGGGACCGATCTATTCGAAAAAAAATTATATTTGTTGTGTGTGTCTAGATGGTTTCCCAACAAATGGAGGGACCTATAGTTTATACTATACTGTTGACATTCCGTGCCGAGGGGCGACCACAATTAGAAAATTTAATTTAATTTTTTATTTAAATTAATTTTCCATAATTTTTTGGATATTTGTCGAAGCAGTACTCGAACCTTGACTTTCCGATTAGCAGTACACAATGCTAACCACTCTGCAAACGATACCGCCAAGGTTACTAAAAAGCGGACGGACGCGGGAGTGAACGAAAAGACTAGTTGGGTGAGACGGTCATGTGACTCTGGATCAGACCGTCGCAGTGCGTATCTATTATTTGAAACAAATTTAGCGAATTTTATAAATTTTTAAGTTAGTTTTTCCTTATCTTAACCTTTTCAGGTGCTCCAGTGCGTATACGCAACGTAATTACTTCCTTTTTTTAAGTTAAAAACCAAATTAAATATATTTATGACTTGTATCTACTATAATAGTGATATAAAAAATAAAAATTAAATTTACGTAAAGTAACTTACAGTCCACCCTATTGTTTGTACGCCAGAAGGAAGTAGTACTTTCTTTAGTGTCTTTAACATTTGTTGTCTTCAGAAAATACTACGGTTGTATTTGGCACAAACGTATGGTATGTATGTATGTACAATATGTATGTCTATTTGCCAAAGCATTCATTTCAAACTTATTTGAACTGAAAGCAAATCCTTATATTTTGAGGGCATTTCATTCAAACTGTGATTGCACTGCAAATGGATTTTTATGCAATACATAGATCGGTCTGTGTGTGTGTGTGTACACACAAAAAGTATGTTAATAAACGCTTTTACTTTTGGTTTCTTATCAAAGTTGACAACTTCTTTGTTGTGTCAATATCAATTCACTTTGCAAGCCTCAGTATTAGATTTTGTAGGAAATTAATTAGGAAGTGGCAATGTAAGTTAGTAAGTTGATTTTCGTTTAAATTTTGGGAAAAGAAAGAGAAATTGTAAGTGTATTGTCTCTTTTTCTAAATTGCAGGGATTTCAGGTGAAATGTTAGTATTTGATCAACTGAGAATCGAATGAAAAATTATTGAGTTCAATTTAATTTATAATCAAGCCCCAGAATGTATGTACATACATACATATATACTCCAGACACAGGTATTCTGAGAGCGTGCTTCTTAAACCCCTATTATCTTTAGCCTAACCACATTACAATAAAAAAATAAATAAATTAGAAAAATAACCTCTCCTGGATGCTTCTGCAAACAATATTTCCAAATTTCAAGCAAAATTTAAGAAAAATTGTATTATAAAAATAAGCTTAAATGCTGATCTTTTGCAAATATCAACGAAAACTATCCTACTTCAGGTGATTTCTAGACATAAAGAGAGACTTTGAGAATAAACAAATGAGAGCACTGCATTTGCTCTCTTTCACCTGTTGGACAATATAGTTTGCAAATGAGTACAAACAGAGCTCTTCCTTAAAAATTCCACTTCACTCTCCAAAGCAGACTTCAATAGGAACATGCAAGTAATTATCATCTTCAGACATGAATGAAGAAAACGTATTGTAGGGTTCAAAAAGAACTTGGGGGGGTGGTTATGGTGTATACTTCGAAGATAAGCAGAATTTTTACACTTGGCGCAAATGGGGGCCATTCCCATAAGATTAGGTTTGCTACATTCTGTACAATAGTATCACCTTCATCACCTTCCAACAAGCAAATGGAGGGTAAACAGAATATTCTACATACACCTACGCTTTATCTGGATACTCTCAAAAAGGATGGATGTCGAAGAAAAGTGCGAGATTTAAGTAAACGGATGAATAAAACCAGAGGTATTAGATGTTTGAATCTATAGCACGGAGTAGAACCTTAGGCTTCGTGAATGTTGTAGTATATCTCATACGAAAATTTTCGCTATAAGAAATGAAAATTACCAGACGTCACTTAAAGACTGGCAGCTGAGCAGGATACACTTAAAACGCAAAAACAATTATGAATTTATAATATAAGTTGAATCCGACACTTAATAGTGGTTATATATTTTACCGTGAATTAACGCCTGAAAGTATACAGGACTACAAAGGAACTCACTAATCACGCTATTAAGAAAATTGCGGCTAAATTAGCCGAGCGGTAACCGAGTGGTTAGCATTGCGTACTGCCATTCGGAAGGCTCGGGTTCATATCCTGGTGTCAGACTAACATCAAAAAAGTTATAGAAAATTAATTTAGATAAAAAATTAAATTAAATTTTCTAATTGCGGTCGCCCCTCGGCAGGGAATGTCAACCCCTCCGTGTGTATTTCTGACATGAATATAAAGCTCCTCATAAAAAAGACCATCAGCCATTAGGAGGCGGCTTAGTATAAATTGTAGGTCCCTCCATTTGTTGGAAAACATCAAGACGCAAAAACCACAAATTGGAGGAGGAGATCGAACTAAAATCGCTTCAGCGGTTACAAAGCGCCCATTATATATATATAATAAATAGTTGTTAGTTAATAATGAATTGAATAACACAACATTCGATTACATGGCGTAGTGGTAGAACACGCGCCTGTTAAGTCAGAATCCATTGGTTTGATCCCTGCCATAAGAAGTCTGATGAGGAGATATAGTGATCTCCGAAGCAGGTGTCATTTCTACCATTTTGCTTTGTTGTATATCAAAAATATCCAACACAAACAAACAAACAAGGCCTTTAGCTCACTAAGAGAAAAACTCTGATCAAGGAATTTAATGAAAAAGTTCATATAACGGTAATTTTGAAAAGTACAAAATCGCTTTGACTCCGTAAGTAAATGTACAATTAAGAACTGAGTGAAAAAAAATTCGAGTGGACGAAGCAAAAAGCTTATCTCAGAAACCACTTGACAGAACTCAGAATTCAATAAAATTTGATACATATAATAAACATGGTCTTGGGCGAAGACAATTTGAATATGGATGCAATCGAATAACGACTTCACCTTTGTACCATAAAACGGACTTTTCACTTTGCACTTCCCGCTTGACTAACGTTTAGGTATTTATCAACAGAAATTTTATGGAAACTAAAGTAATACTAGAGATGGCTGACATAGATCCAGATACAAACCCTCATCTCATACAACAGATCTTCTAATTTTTGAACGATCACAGGACTTAGAATCCAATATTTAAGGAATTTGTTAAGAAAATTTTATCACGTCTTTTTGATTCCGCCTGAAATAGAGCATTACCTAGCGCCTTTGATGTTTGATATCGTTGATTGTTGTAATAGACGGATTTTCATCACCAGCCACATTCCGACGCAAAAACAACTCCTTTCGTCTTTCAATATCTTCTGGCTTCAACTCATATGGCATCCAATTTGCTTGCATTGTAACCGAAAATTATTTAAATCTGAGGACTATATCTTATTCTCATATCCTAAGCCGCTTGATTAATAAAGTTATGCACACAGGTGCTGTTAGAAGCAACCTAATTGGAGTCGGTCATCCTACTATATATAAAAAATCTGCTGAGCTCCAGGAATATTAACGCGAAACGTGTAAGTGGAACGAAGACCTACTACTCAGAGTAGTGCGTAGAGGAACTCCTCAGGATGATATTCTGTCACCACTACTGCTGTCACTCGTGCTTGTGAGAGTGACTTAAATATGTATAACCGTTATGTGGATATGGAAACGCAGGAAACTATATAAAAAATATCAATATAGTTGGTCAAGTAAAAGTTTCGTTCGGTTTTTATCTAAGAGATGGCGTTATTGTCCATAGTACTAGCGTTACGTATCGCATCATGTCATACTATACGGCGCTGAAAACGTGTTTATTCGCGCTAAAAGTTTGTCTTTGACAGTTTTTCGATTGATTGACTCAGTACGTTGTGAACGCTCGTCAAAGATGGACACCGGCAAAGGGAAAATTCACTATATTTTACAATTTTTCTTCGATCAAGACGAAAAAGCAGCCAAAGCGGCTAAAAACATTAATTTAATTTATGGTCCGGTGATTTCGATGACAAAGATGCACCACGCGTCGCGAGGTCTGTCGTCGAAAACTGCGATAAAATCATGGAATTAGTGGAAACATACCGTCACGTTAGCACTTATGTAATTGCTGAGGAACTAAAGATAAGCCAGAAAACCGTTTGGAACCATTTGCATAAAAAAAGAAACGTCCCGAACGAACTTTTTACTTTACCTAATACTAAGCCCCAGGTCACAATGACATTGTAGGCTACGAAATATTTAATGAGATGACCAAAAATGCAGGATGTGAAAAGCCACTAAAAACGACTTAAGATGTAACTTTCCGAAAGAGTTGGACATAGTAACAGGGTGGGATGAAACGCTTTAGCGACATGCAAAGTAATTAAGATAATGGGTAAGGGCAATATCAGCAAAGGATCGCCCATTTTTTAATTAAACGTTCGTGTAATGACTGCTTTTGGCCTACTGATGACCCCAAGCCACTGGTATTCAATGCAAGCAGAATGAAATGTTAAAACACCGGGCCGGACATCAACCCAGCCAAAACTGGAATGGTAATCTTCAGCAGGAGATATAAGCCACTTTCGCTTAAACCTCTACTCCTTTTTATCGTGAGTCAGACGTTAAAACACCTACTTAGTTTCTCTCCAGTCTTGGCTAGAACCCGTCTCAGAGTAGGCTTCAAAATTAAACTCTTCTTCAACTTTGCGAAAAGAGCTGATGTCCTATACTACTAGTACATTAAATATTATATAATTGTGCTTGTAATCGCTCGAAGCGATATTCCGCCTGCAGTTTATTCTAAGCCGCCTCCGAACGGCCAATGAATTTTTATGAAGAGCTTTGATTTCATGTCAGAAATGTACTTCGAAGGCTTGAAATTCCCTGACGATGGGCAACCGCAACTAGCGAATGTTATTTTTTTATAATATTATGATGTTTGGCCACAATAGGACTCAAGCGCCTTTCCTTCCAAATGTTAATTCATAGACCAATACCTACACATTCCAAACCAGTTCATTATATATAATTTCCAAATGCTTTACAAAATTAGTTTAAAAAGTCCAAATTCGAATTGAAAAAATGATTTCAAAAATTTTTCACAAGTCATGGTCATTTAATTTCCTCTGCTACATACATACATATGTATATGTATATTTGCATCCTAACATCCGGCTTTACTTTCACTTTCATTTCCGCTACACGAGGAAGACTAACTAAAAATTCAAACAAATCTTTTTCGCATACAAACATTTTTGGCCCTTCCCACCGCAAACAAAAACACGAACAGGTGATGGAAGGTCACTGTTGCCAACAAAGTTCAAGAGAAACTAACACATTGAAAGCATATGTATGAATGTGTGCATGAGTATGCATGCACACGTAACTAACAGTTATAGCCAAAGTTGGTGCTGTTGCTCGTAGTTTGTGTTTGCCGCCAGTTGATTCCATTGACATCGAAATTGTCATGTCGAATATGTCGTGTTAACAAGATGTTATTATTACAGTTACACTTCAGGGTAACACAAACACACACACAAACACACAGGCACACACTTGCAGCTGCTGTTCACCTGACTGAAGCTTTGGTGCCGTGTAATTTTTGCAAATAGCTATGTAACGGTAATATTTGGTTTATTTGTTTGTGAAAAGGAAGCTGTGTCAGCTCGAAGGACGATGAGGTGAAAGCAGCTGTTGCAGGCAGGCAGGCAGAAAGAAGTGTGGCATGTGGCATGAGGCATGTGTGTAATTTTTATATGGATAGTTGACATTACAAACTTATAATGGCCACACATAAAGACGCACACACCCACACACACACACACGAACACTTACAGTTCAACTATTGCTCACAGGTAAATAAAATATCTGAATATAAAGTCAAAAGTTTTGCCAATTTTAGTACTTTTTATTTGCAAGTGTTGTAGTTAATGTTAGTGCTGTTCGACGAAGATGCTAACCCTGTAGGAAAGTGATTAAAATGTTGAAAGGGTTGCCAGCTTTTAGAAAAATTAAAATAATACTTACACATAGTTTTGTAAAGAGAAAATATTTTATGGAAATATGAAACAAAAATTAACAGGGCTGCAGTGGAAGAAAGCTTCTAACCAGTAAACGAGAAGACCGAATACTTATACGCGAGTCTCTCAAGGATCGCTAAAAATCTTCTTCTGTCTATGTCGGATGAACTTAGTAAACCAGTTAGTGCTCGAACAGCTAGAAGAAGACTTCTGGAAGCTAGTACAAAAGGATGTAGAGTCCGGGAGAAGCCGTGGCTCTCAGAAAAGAATAGGAAAAATCGTTTGGTATGGGCTCGCCGATACCAACATTTCACGGAAGAAGATTGGTCGAATGTTCTGTGGTCTGGTGAGTCAAACTTCGAGGTAAGCTTAGTTAAGATCGCCTTAAAGTATTAACACCCATAGCTTCTTACCCTAGATCAATTTTGAAGACAATACAAATATTATTTTTTCTTTTCTACAGATATTTGGAACACCTGGTGTGACGTTCGTGAGGCGACGGGTTGGGGAAGAATATCATCCAGATTGCATGGTACCCACTGTTAAGCATGGAGGAGGCAGCATTATGATCTGGAGCTACATGGCTGCTGATGGTGACGGCGAAATGTTCGTTTGCGAGGGTCGCATGGACAGTCAAAAGTACATAAGTGTATTAGAAGCTGTTCTTCTGCCTTCGTTAACGCGCATTTTCGGCGATACTAATTTAGACGGGGTTCAATTTCAGCAAGACAATGCTCCTTGTCACAAATCAGCGACTGCGATGCGTTGGCTTAGAGATAACAACATTGTTTTGTTAAATTGGCCTGCACAGCCTCCAGATCAATCCAGCCAAAACTGGAATGGTAATCTTCAGCTGGAGTTAGAAACAACTTTCACTTAAATCTTCTCAAACAAAAGACAAGCACTGAGGTTAAATACCTTTGAATAGCACTATATTGTTCACTGAATGATAGTCAGACCCAGACTACGGCGTTACCATTCGGTGGCCTGCAGTTGATAAAATTATTTTCCGGAACTTAGGCGGCCTACAGCCATCCTTCCTTGGAACCCCTCCTCGACGGAGGAGAAAATTTAAATGTCCTAGATCAAGCAGCAATAGCCATTTACACACATACTTAGCTCAGAAATCAATGAAAGAATAGGTCGCGGGATCCACTCAGCGTCACTTTTAATCAACTTCCGACTACCGCACCATAGCAGCCCTACAAAGCAGAACAGCAAACCTGCCATCAGATCTCCTTAATGCGATTTTACTACGCGACAGAATAGACTCTCAGAGAAATACAGCATGATTGTCATCTGGGTACCCGGGCATAGATGTGATTATACTTCTATCCAAGGAAAACTTTATGCAAAGACTGCATTTCGCTAGAATGGGCCATAACAGTGTAATTTGACAAGACAAATCTGGGCAACTCTGGATGCTAAAAGGTCAAAAAAGTTATTTACGCTAGACCGGTTCTCAATCAGTACAGGGCACTGTTTAATGCTTATGGTAAAATAATGGCATGCTTCTCAAACGACTTTCGTCACAGTTGGACGCTTGTGGAGGATGCAGAGTTTGTGTCTGTCCCATCCAGCGCTTGGAACAATGCGATACTTTAGAAGAAGATCGAATCCAAAGGACTTAAGTGTGCCGGTCTCATCAACTCAACTCAACATAGGGTTGGCAACTATTATTAAATATACTTTTTATGTACATGAAATGGTTAAATAACTATGGTCCGAAGCATGTGCATAAGTATAAAAAGGAGAAGAGATATACCAATCAAAATTTATACCGATCGGGTCGAAATGCCATGTCCGTTAGTCCGGTTGTTCGTTAGCAAACTAGTTCCTCAGTTTTTGAGGTCTTTCAACCGAATTTGGTACACAAATGCACTGGTACACATAAACGATCATTTGTCGGAACCGGCCAGATCAGAGCTCTATAACAGACCGATTTTTCAGACTTGGAATTTAAATAAAAAATAATGAGCAAAACGAATACCATCCACCTGCCCTATCGACACGAGAGGCGACATTCGCATAACATACGCAATGGGCCGACTCATTTCAGAGGAATCTCAAAATTTTTTTATTCAAAGTATTGACCATTGGTTTCTACACATTTCGCCCATCTCTCAGGCAAATTATGGATACCATTCCAAAAAAAACTTTTTCTCTTTCGAGGCAAACCATTCGACGAGCCATTTTTCGACTTCTTCAAAATTAGTGAATCACTGCTCTGCAAGGGAGTGTCCCATCGATGCGAAAAGGTGATAGTTGGACGGGGCGAGATCTGGAGAGTACGGCGGGTGCGATAATATTTCCCAATTAAGTGTTTTTAATGTGTCTTTCATCAGTTTAGCGGTATGAGACGTCGCGTTGTCATGTTGCAAGATAACTTTGCCATGTTTTCGGACCCATTCCGACCGTTTTTCGATCAACGCATGATTGAAATGATCGTTTGTTGTCGGTAGCGATCCGTGTTCACCGTTTTACGAGGTTTTAACAACTCGTAGTACACCACACCACACTGGTCCCACCAACACACAGAGCATTATCTTACGGCCAAAGCGATTTGGCCTTGCAGTCGATGGGCCGGATCCTTCCGCCTTGATTTTTTTCGCTTCGGGTTCTCAAAATAAATCCATTTTTCGTCCCCCATGACAATTCGATGCAGAAAAGATTTCCTTTCGAATCGTTGAAGCAGCATTTCACAAACGGTTTTCGATTTTCCATTTGTCTATCGTTCAACTGGTGTGGCACCCATTTTCCATACTTCTGGATCTTTCCCATGGCTTTTAAACGTTGGCAAATTGCTCCTCGAGTCACATGTAGTGTTTCTGCCAATTATTGTTGCGATTGGGTTGGATCAACATGCAATAACGCCGGCAATTCCTCGTCTTCGAACTTTTTCGCTGCACCAGGATGTTCATTGTCTGTCAAATCGAAATCTCCACTTTTAAATTGACGAAACCATGTCTTACATATTCTAATCACTGGAGCATGTTCACCATAAGTTTCTACCAGCAACCGGTGAGCTTCAGCTGCTTTTTTCTTTTGATGAAATAAGAAAAGCAACGAATGCCGCAAAACCGATTTACTTGGAACGAAACTCGACATACATATTCACTGAGGTAAACAAATACCTATGACGCTATTATTTTGGCGGAATGTGACTTGCGTATTTTTGTAGGTTAATGTCACTAGAAAAAAATTACATACACGTACATGCCAAATCATAGAAATTTATATATATTGCTAGCGACATCTACCAGTAAAACCGGCAAACTTCAACAAACACACCTGGATATAGCACCCATTTTTCAGATATGAGAATTAATATTTAGTCCTAAAATGGAAAACCATAAATTTCATGGGGTCCTGAAAGATATTAAGACTTCGGCATTCCTGAAGACTGCTTTTCGTTCTTGTTTTTTTGAATTCAGTTTAAATCAAGTTTTTAAATAGATATAGGTATATACGTGTAGGTCATCTTTATGGAGCAAAACGTATGGGAAGGCATATGCAAAATTATTTTAATTTACAGGGTTGCCAACCAAAATATTAATTCCCTGAATGTTGAAATACGAATTGAGCTACTTTAGCTACTTCATTTCCTCCAAGTTTTTGCTTTGCCACTATAAAATTTCAATTCATTTTTTTTTTTCACAACACTTGCCCCTTGGTGTTGGCCTTTGCCTACGAGCTGCATGAAAGCTGGTCGACAATGACACTGAGCAAAATGATTATTTGCACTACTGCACTTTACTTTATTATAACAGTTATTATTGTTGTTATTGTTGTTGTTATTATTGCATAAACTTGCATGCATATCTCGTGCCAAAGTAACGCACTTTTCGCTATGTAGATTATTATTATTACGGTTATGTGTTATGGTCTAACGGTTTTCATGCTTGTTACACATGTAGTTGCTACCGTTATTGTTTAGTGTTGCCATTTGGCAAGTGTGTCGAAAATTGTTGAAAAACTTTTGAAATTTCATAGAGAAAACTTTCGTTTATGTACAATCAACCAATACATACGAGTATGTATTGTACATGTGTAGTTTAAATAACAGGGAAGTGACAATAATACATATGTATATACAAATATAACGGTATATAAAGGGTGTTTTTAGGGAATTTGATTGCGAATTTACAAAATCAAGCTCGTTCAAAAACTGAAAAAGAATTACCGTCATTAAAACATAATTTCAAACTCTTATTTTTATATTTAAACTTAGTTCTTGGCCATAACATCAAATTGTGAGTGTTTTATTTCTCCTTGAAAACCACAGGTCTAAACAAAACACCCTTTGTGTGCATTTATCTGGCTCTGTATCTTCTTAGCTGATTGCATCGTCTTTCTTCTTTTTCGAGTTGACCTGACACGTCCTTGCCAACTCAATCGTCCTTTCGTACGTCCATCCGTCCGATTGATCGCCGCTGTGTTCATCTACTTTAGTTCATTTTCTCTGCCTGTGACACACTTGTACGACCAACAGAGCTGGTTTGCTTCCTTTTACTATTTCCTGATTATCCTGTCGGTCAGTTTTTCTTTCACTCCTTTGCCTTTTTTGTTCTCTTTATTTCTTTAGCATCTAGTTGCACAAGTCAGCGGCAACATCTGTTTTAGTTGCTATTATAGTTAGTGATTTTGTTATTGTTGTTGTTGTTGTTGTTCTAGAAACTTTTGGCAATTTGGTAAATTTATTTTTTGTGTGTACTTCCCATGGACAAACTCACACACGCACACACACATAACCACAGTTCGAGCGACGTAGACACATTGCATTTATTGTAATTGTTGTTATTTTGTTAATAGTCGCCACCGTCTCTACTTCAGTCGTTTCTTCTTCTTTTACTTCTTCTTTTGTTGTTTGCTTTTATTATTATTATTGCTGTTTTTTATTTGTTAGTTTGCGCATTGAAAATGTCCCGAATTAAGGTGAATACAGGAAAGTTTGTCTGAGTTTTGTAAGTTTCAGTTGGTTGGCAGTAAAGCAATTATTTACAATGTATTGTTATGTAATGCTATGTAATTGCATGTATTTATAAACTCGTACATCACTCTCATTATATGTATTCTCTTTGAGTGTACTGGTATGTGAGCCTACCTACCACTCTGTTAATGTATTTTTGAATGTTCAAGGTTCTCTTTGACAATTGACCGTTTTTCCTGGTACGAAAACTTTTTGCTCTCATTGTTGCTTTCACTCATGAAGGATGAGCATCGCAACTTCAAGGGTCAAAGTTTCATTGCTGGAGCAAAATAGTGAGTGATTTTAGTTATTTGTATTGTTATTATTACTTTTTATATATGAAAAAAAAACTTAAAGTTGATTCTTTTATACTAGAGTTCAACACCTGAGTTATTCTTCTTTACAAGTAAGTCTTAAATAAAGCAAAAGCTTTTGAAATTGAAGCTGGAATATCGAATAAAGCCTCAGTGTCCACGAATCTTGGCTGAATATCTGGTCAATGGTGGATTCACCGGATCTAACAACTTGTCGCCGGTGGGCATTAGTCTTTCACACATTATGTTCAATACTAGATTCTTATAAGCGTAGAATGAAGACCCTACAACATTATAATATATTAGGTGAAGTAAAAAGTTCGTTCGTGGTTTTCTGGCTTTTCTTTAGTTTATCAGCAATTAAATAAGTACTCACATGACGGTCTGTTTCCACTATTTCCATGATTTTATCGCAATTTTCGAAATTTTCGACGACAGACCTCCCGACGCGTGGTGCATCGTTGACATCGAAATTACCGGAACGGAACCTAGCAAACCACTTTTGTGCTACACGTTCGTTTACAGTATCGGGCCCATAAACTAATTTAATTTTTTCAGCCGCTTTTTGGCTGCTTTTTCGCCTTGATCGAAGAAAAATTGTAAACTATAGCGAACTTTCTCTTTGCTGGTGTCCATCTTTGACGAGCGCTCACAACGTACTGAGTCAATCAATCGAAAAACTGTCAAAAACAAACTTTTAGCGCGAACAAACACGTTTTCATTGCCGTATAGTATGACATGATGCGACACGTAACACTAGTACTATGGACAATAACGCCATCTCTTAGGCAAAAACCGAACGAACTTTTTACTTGACCTAATATTTGGTGCTTTGTAACCGCTGAAGCAATTATCGGCCTTTTTGGTTTTACTTTGTGATATTTTTTCAACAAATGGAGGGGCCTACCGTTTATACTAAGCCGCCTACGAAGGGCTGATGGGTTTTGTGAGGAGTTTTTGCTTTATGTCAGAAGTACCCTCGGAGATGCGACTTCAATTAGGAAATTTAACTTCATTTTTTATTTCAATTAATTTTCTATAACTTTCGGATGTTGGTCGTACCAGGATTTGAACTCGGGCCTGCCGAATGGCATTACGCAATACTAACCACTCGGCTACCGTGGCCGTATTAAGCAGAGCAAAATTTGGTTCCAATGTAGTTGTTGTTGTAGCTGCAAAAATATTCTCCATAGCAGCTTCTGGGGAATGCTGCGGTATTGACAGTCCTTGGCCGGATAAAAATCCATGTAGTTCCCATAAAAAGATTCGACTATCGCGAGAACTTTGGGATTTTAGTCGCCTCTTAAAACATGAAAATGCTCGAATCCCTACAGCGCCAGGGTCGTTATGTTCCAATCCTCGACCATGCTTTCGTCCAACCTTATTCTAAAAGGAAGCCGATGCATGCACCTTTTCAATTCTTCACTGGCGTGTTTAAATAACTCAGCCGGTAGGCCATCGGCTTCAGCCGCTTTATTGTTATTTAAGCCGGCAATCGCATTTTGAACCTCATCATAGTCCATGAGTATGCTCTGGTCTTGAAAACTTAGGCTTGTCGATTAGCTTCTCAAACTCTTCATACTCACGCATCTCGGCCTCTTTCTTTTTTTGTCTCCAGATGCGTCTTGCTTCTCTCTTCAGCTCCCGGTATCTATTTCACCCGCCACGTGTCGTGGTCGACAGCAGGGTTGCAAGGTCAGCAGTCTGTTTTCTCTCAACTGTCATTCGACTAGTCTCATGCGGCGGAGTGCTCAGAGCTTGTAAATTAAACTAGCGATAAAACATTTAGAGTGAGCAGTTGAAGTAGCGAGCTTTCCTTTCCTTTTTTCCTTTGCTTTTCTTTCCTTTTCATACCTTTAACTTTTCCTTTAGTTGTTGGTGTAGACTGTGGGCACTCAAATCTTATGGTTTGCACAGAGCATACTCAGGGTCCAATCGTCGGGCAAGCTTTCGTCTGAACAAATTTTGCAATGAAGCTGATAAATGTTCTCTGCCACTTCTTCGGTTTCTTTCATATATTTTTCGGGTATTACACTAGTGAGCCAGTTTTTTTATACCATTTGGCTTCATGCTTTTCGACCTCTAGAAATTTTTTCCTACGTCTTGCACGCGATGTCTATTCTGCTCCAAGCAGGCTGTAGTTCATCCCAAAAGTTGCGAGGTAGGTAATATGTTCTCTCTTCTTTACAACTCGGCATTCTAGCTCTCTTTCGGACATTTTCGAAAACCAATTGTTTCTGCAACATATTTTTTTATTCCGAGTTACTGATGAATGCTCTATGAAATCAGGTGTATAAATCGAGTAGAAAACCGGCTGTCTGCATGCTTATCTTTAATGTGAGAAGATAAAGATCAGAATAGCTGTTGAGCTCTCGGAACGTACGCTCGTCTAGAATACAAGAAACTGGAATCTCGTGTTATTGATAACCATATTTCGGACACCGGTGATTTCGATCAAGGTCAAAAATTTACCCGTGGTAAGGCACGCCATTCGTAAGAGGCGACTAAAATTCAATAGTTGCCGCGACAGTCGGGTCTATATAGCGGAACGACCCGGCCAAGGACTGTCACTTCCGCAATATTCCCCGAAAACCCATTTCGGGAATATTTTGCGGTTACAACAACAACAACAGCGTCAACCCTCATAGCAGGTATATTTGGTCATATTCATCAACTACTGTGAAGGGGTCTATCTCCTAACACTAGTTCAACCCCAAGCTTGCGTATCTTTATATTATCATTGGTTACAATCCCCTTTTTTCCTCCACCTTTGTCGGGTCCATCGTAATTCTTGTATGGCAGTACTGTCAGCCTTAATGTTTACAAGAACAATCTAGTGTTTCTTAAAACGTTTACAAAGATTGTCAACATTTCGACCAAGATTTGTTCCATTTTCTAATTGGAGTAGATTTTTTATGTGGTGGATCCTAAGACCCACGCATAACCGCTGTGAATTTAACTACTAACTTTAGACCGTTTCCATGCAAATGTTGTTGGCTAAGCAGATAATACTTTCTCTAAAGCTTGAAGTCGTGAAACACGTGAACCATATATAGAAGAAGGCCACATGATCTTACTCTCTTCTTCAACTCTAAGATATATTAAATTAGCGTAAAATTTTTATTTTTCTCCAACTCTAAGCTCGATAGACCACTGAGTAAGTCATAAGCGTCTTTATTTTCTCCCACACCTGGTATTCAGATAGTCATGGGGGCTTACATTTCAAGATCCAGTCGGATCACAAAATTTAGACCTGGAACCCTTGCTTTGAGGAAAGTTTTGGTAGGATTTAAACAACTTGTCGCATCGGTAAAGTAAGCATCGATCAGCTCGGTGAGTCAGCGTCATTCGACTACAGTTTACTGTGAGACTGTTCAAAGCCCTCTTGCCTACTTTCTGCCTATAGAAGACTCTCTAACCAAACCCCTTCTTCAGAGCACAAACAATTCAATTGACTTATGACAACTTACAACCACAAAGCAAGCCCTCCGCTCCGCACGAAAACTCCAACCTACAAATTAGCTGACAAACCGCAAAGTATGAGTAAAGCAAGCGAGAGTAACAGCTGTTAAACGGTAAACTAGCGGTAAAATGACAACATTTATTATTGTTTACAAGCAACAAGCAAGGATGTGTACACATATGTGTGTGTTGTGCGTGCAACATAAACATGCAACACAACACAACATCAATAGCAGCAACATAATCAAGCAGGCAAACGACATTACAAACAACAACAAAACGAGTAAATCAAAGCAACGACAAAGTGTTAATAGAGCACAACGCTGGAGAGACAACACGCCAACAACAACTCCAACAAACCCTTCACGCCTCCACCACTAGCGCTTCCGGAAGTGAGTTGGAGCAATTAAGTGGGTATTATAAACTGTTGCTGCAACGCGACTAAAAAAAAAAAAACACTTCGCTGCCACACTTTCGAGGTTTTGTTAAAAGCGATGTTTAATTTGAATTTTAATTACATGATTGAGCGAAAAAAAATGGGAAAAACTGTAAAAAGTAGCAGAAAAAAGGGCGCGAGGGTAAATTGAAAAGTGGAAAAAATCAAGAAAAAAATGAAGGGTGAAATGGAAAAATTGAAAAATTGAAAAGTGGTGAGCGATGAGTGATAAGTGATGAGTGAACTGTGAACTGCGAGCTGTGAGCTTTTAGATGTCTGTACATGTGTGTGTGCGTGTGTGTGCGTTGAGTGGCAGTAAAAGTAAAAGTTGCGGCAGAGAAAAGTGTTGCCGGTCCAGAGTAAAGTGACGGAGCAAGTTTTTCTCGCGCTCATTTGCAGTTTTTTATGTGGAAAAAGTTTTGTTGCACCCACCCGCAAAGCGAGCGTGTAATTGCAAGACGCCAACTATCTATATGGGCGTGCATGTATGTGTGTGTGTGTGTGGATATCTGCACAACTGATTGAATTGATTTCCGTAGCTCATTTATCGGTTCGACGATTTGTTGCGCAACTTTTTTTTCCCTTCCCTTTTCCTTACGCAAGCTACCGCGAACTTTCTCCGCACATCGCTGGTCTTAAAGTAGCAAAAACAACAGGAAAACATCTAAAATCAAGAAACTATAGCATTGAAAGAAAAGTAGCGGTGAATGAAAATGGCTGGAGAAAGTGGGCGTGTGAAAAGTTTTGTAGAAAAGCAAACAAAAGTGTTGCAGCTTGTTGACTGCGCTATTTAGTGCTTTACAGCTCCTTTTTTTTGTAAATTTTTTATACCCATTTCTTATTCATTTTATGTTTTTATTTTCTGGAATTTTGTTTTTCTTTTGTCTTTAATGTTGCGCGAGTACAAAATTTCCCCTTTAACCTTCTTCAGCATGGAAAAGTGTTACATTCATATGTTTGCGTTGTAGCTTAGTTTGTTGTTGCCCTGTGGCAGCTGTGGCAATTTACACTCTGCTCTAGTATAATAAAAAGGTGAGTGAAGCTAACAAGCGAAAGTGTCGTTTGTAAACTGCAGTTGTTGTCATGACCTCTCAGAGTACTCGCTAAGGGAAGGTGAAGGATCGCATTACAAAGGAAAGTGAATTAGTCATTAGTTTTTCGTTTGCTTTCGACTCACAAAGAGCTTGAACTATTTATATGAAATATTGTTTTGAGGGAATCAGTACAGTGCCACTAAAATATTTTAAGGCTTCTTTAAGTTGAGGGGAATGATAATTTCTTACTTCGCTCAAGAGTCTATGGACTTTTTGTGGTGAAATATTGCACCCCTTGATATTCGAATGAATTGATTTCAAGGGTTTTTCTATATCAGTTTAAAATACTAAGAGGTAGGCATAATATTACAGTGGCTATCAAACTGTATACGAGGTTAGGTTAAGTTGAGCTGATTGATCCATTCCCTAAGAGAGTCTCACATAAACATTGCCTTCAAGGGCGTAGGTACCAGATATACTATATATTGTCGCATACTGGCATTTCCTTTGTTTTTCCTAATATTCCTTTCACTCCAAGCGTTGGCAGTGACATCTGTCGGCAAATAGTTGTGTAATTTAAAGCTATGAATTGCTGGCACGGTTGCACTCGGTGTGTGCCTACCCAGTGGTATAAGTCTTCAAAAGGAGGAGTTCGTACAAAAGGTTTCCTCCATTAACAAATATTAGGGAAAAGGAATACTTGCGCGGGTATTCCGTAAAAAGGAGTATCGACCAGTGTACTTGGTGGCGAGGGGGGGCGGCGCTAAATGATTGAGCACCGACGTGTAGCTTGCGGCATGGCTCGTAAGTGCGTGCCGAATCAGATTTTCGCAATCTACAGAAGAGTGCGTATCTTTTTTTAGCGATCGAGCGTTATAAATTTCGATTCTGTTTTAGCTAATTTTGATTGCCAGTCGAAACAAAGTAAGAGTAAGGCCAGTCGAGTCTAAGAGTGGGGCGGTTAAATATAGTTTTGCCGGTAAAATAAGTGCTAGTGAGCAGGAGGTCAGTTTAAGCCCAGGAATTATTATCGGCATAGCGGTGTTGTGTGATAGTGGCGGAACCGGAGTTTAGCGGCATCACCAGAGGAGCACCGAAGTCGTGCCGACAGTGTCATCGCCCTCGTTACGTCCCCACCCATTCTTATAGCATCCCGCACCCAGATCCCAGTCATACGGGCGGATTAAAGTTACCCCCAGCAGCATGGGTATAGTGCGAGTGGGTGCGTCACCAGTTTGGTACATACATATTGTGTTAGAAGTGGAATAAAACCGAATTAACAATAGACGAAATGGTCTACGACTTCAAAGTTATGCCGCTCAACAGTGACGTGGCGGGGAATAGGCAAATGTACTAACTTTCGCCCGACTACCTTATCCAGTCTAGAGAAAGCAAAAAGATCACCGCTGTCAATGGTAAAATCTAATCAGTTTATTGACCGTGTGCTTCAATATCTTATATACTACGAATGAATGCGATATTCAGGAGATATATGTCACGATAATTCGGGCCGACTGCGGTATCGGCTACGCTTTCAACCATACTCGTATCATACTAAAAAGCTGTCAGTCTTTGCTTAATTATCCCAACCGGTAATCCAACAGCACCCACTACTTTGTTATTCTCTCGGCAGGCAATTGCCTATAATCGGGTGATGGAAAGTGTATACCATCGTCATCGATTTCGGAGATCGGAATACTCTTTTTCATGCGACGACAAGAGTTAATGTCTTTTTAACAGCCCAACTAGCAACTCAGTGTCGGACCTCTTTGTTTAGTACACAATTTTTGCTATAGAAATATGTGTTTTGTATTTTGTCATAAGTTTTCCGATAATCAGGCGCGAGGCAATGCAATATATTTGTGTTCTCAGACATGGAGCTATGCTGTTATGCCCTTATGCTCATCTTACAAAATCTTTTAAAAGAGCGACATTACCTAATGCCACCAATGGAAAAGTCGTTTCGCTCCACACATGGCAGAAGGATCATACCGTAGCGGCTCTAATTTTTCCTACGAAGATTCTTAAAAGCTAGATACTCCAACGAATACATTCAAGGGTAACCTTTATCATCATTTTTCCCTACTCGTAAACATTTTCTACCTCCTGCCCCCCAAGCTAAGATAACACAAATAAGTATTGGCATGACAATCGCTACGCAGATCCAGTGTGAGAGAGACGATGAAAAGCCTCAACTGTAGCTTTATGTTACATTTATATAAAGTTGCTGATGCCTTCTTCTCCAAGAGCTTAATGCTCAGATTCGGTTGGGCAGTGTTTAACGGTAGTGCCAGTGTCATCATAGGCATGATTCGGAATTAAAAAACGAGAATAGTAACGCTATACCGCGGTGTAAGCAGGAGAAGTTATAACAAGCGAAAAATATGAAAACTGTAGAAATATGTGAAGTGAAGGGAAAGCCGATTCAAAACTGCGAGGATATTGGAGAATAGAAAATGCAGTAATAGAGAACAGAGAAGGCGATAGGAATAAAAATGAGGGAAGGATGAAGCTATAAGGCTAATTTAGAGCAGATAAAGCTGAAGTTTAGAGAAAGGGTCGATACTGTCCCGACGTTCCTCGGCTCATAGAGAAACTAAATTTCGAGATAAATAAAATAAAAGGAAGAGTCTGTCGAGCACTTACCTGGAGCACAACTTCTTTGACTGCCTAGCTGAAAATTCAAATAAATATACACAGAAAAATCAAAAATATGTGACAGAAACTGTGGAATTCTTCCTACAGTGCAAAGATGTAAATTAAATGATATTTCACCTTATTAAATTTTAAACTAGAAGCGGGCACAAAAACATAAAACAAAAAAAAAATAAGAACATCAGCATGTTGTTGCGCAATTTTTTCTCAGATCAATTGCATCTTTCAAAATGCAATCTGCAATCAAGCATTTTAACCTGCTGTCACACTTCTTCGGGTTTTTTTTGAAATTTTCTTGTCCATTTATTTATTGCTTTTAATATCCATTTGTACATTTCATTTGCGCTTTGCACTTGTATGTCAGTACGTTGTTGGTTGTTTTTTTTTAGTTCTCATTTCTTTTCATCTTCATTTCTTACACGCTATAAAGTTACGTATACGCCCCGTGAAACCCACCAAACGACCGACAACTGCAATGCACTAT
Source organism: Ceratitis rosa (assembly GCA_037013455.1). Lineage (NCBI taxonomy): Eukaryota > Metazoa > Arthropoda > Insecta > Diptera > Tephritidae > Ceratitis > Ceratitis rosa. Next base: position 337,021 of record JAWMAG010000054.1, on the reverse strand, counting down.
CGGATACCGAATTTCGCAGCGGCGAAGGGAGAGAAAAGCAACTTTATACCTACCATTCTCATGTTTGAAAAGTTTCACATATTTTTCAACACCCCACCACATGCTGCATGCTTTCCCCCACATTTTCTTTTCACACATTTACACACGATTTTACTTACCTGCATCTTGTGCTGCCATACGATTTTTATGCTACTTCCTTCTCCTTTTTTTCTTTTTCTTAGTGTTGTAACTTTCATTTTCTCCGCCACTTTTATGTCTGTCAGTTAAGTTTTTTTCTTTGAACACACACACACACATACGAAGCTACATGCGCTAATATGCCGTTTGCCCGGCGAAATGGCGAAATTAAATCGTAAATTGAAATTGTGCGTTTTCTTCGCGCTACTTGCTCTCTCCTCACTTTTCACCCTTGCGTTCATTTCAATGGATTTTCCGTTTTTATGCACTTCATATACAAGTTCACTTTATATTTATTTCCCTTTCTCTTGTTCTTCTTCTTTTTCTTATGTCTTTTAATTGGCTATTCGTTGGCCTTACAGCTGCTCAATTGAATCGTTTACTTGTAATTCCTTGCCAAGCCAAGCTGAGCTGAGTTGTTTGATCTCTCAATGTCGCTAAACTGTTGCTTTTTGCTGCTTTTTTGCTGCCGTTGTATTTTGCATTAAGTAAACGACAGGCAGGCAGCTCGGCAGTTCAATGTGAGTGAAAATGAAAATGAAAAGCAGCAAACCGCATGGAGAGTGGAGTTCAACTGAAATTAAAAGCAAATACAAATAAATTAAGTATTGGAAGATTAAATGAAATGGCAGATGGAGATTAAAAGGAGGAAAGATTGGTCAATGGCAATGGTTGTTAAATATTGCGATGCATAAAATATGTCTACATGTATTAAAAGAATGGTAAAAAAAATTATGACATGTCATGGAATATGGCTTAAAGAAAAGTGAATCAAAATAAAGTTAAAGATGTTTTTTTTTACCCAAAAGCTAAATATAAATTATATTTCTAAATACAAAATGTTTAGTCATATAAATTATGTCTAAACATATTTCATGGCTTAACATAAAATATGTCTACAAATGAACAATAGCTAAACATATAATATTTGCTTAAAAAACCAAATGTTGTCAAACATATTGCATACATAAATTATGTCTGAAAATATTAACTGGCCTAACATAAATTTTACCTACATCTCATATATGTATGGCCGAATATAGGAGATGTATGGATTATACAATACAATTATTACTTTGCTATGTCTGAACATATTTCATGGCTTAACATAAAATATATCTACATTTAAAATATAGCTAAACATAGGTATAACACAGTATATAAAAGTATTGCTTAGCAAAAAATCAAAATAAAAAAATATTTTTTTTTGGATTTTAGTTTTTATGGAACTGCTTCAGAACATATATTTTTTTTGGAAATAGTAAAAAAATTTCAACAATAGTTTTGTTTTGTTTGAATTTAATTCAATTTAATAACGCAATATTGCTAAACATAAAATTTAATATAACAGAACATTATAATGTTTAATCATGTTGTATAGTTTAACAAAAAATATCACTAAACATAAATTATGACTAAACATAAATTATGGCTTAACATAAAAATTAATTAAACGTAAAATAAAACGAAACATCCTATATTACTAAGCATAAATTATTGCCAACTGCAAACATAGAATGGTATTTTACAAGAACTATAAGCAATAATTAATTTCCGAACGCAAAAATTCGCTATGCTTCATATTTTAGACTCCATGTAGACAAGACGTTGTTTCAATATTTAATAAAATAAATTAATATGATTGAAAAATATACTATTAAAAATATACGATGACTTGAATAAGTTGTGGTACAATTATAAAATTCAGAGGTTTGTGAAAATTAACAGGTAAAAAATCTCTGGAAAGGAGAGGAATTGTGTAGTTATCCTTACACTACTTTAGGCGTTCTCTAAGAAACAATTATAATTTTAATTGCAGGCCACAGTCTATCGGTATCACACGTGAAGTTTCTTTACAACCGGGTGCTAAAGGCTTAGGTGGATCTCGACTGCTAATAAGGTGATTGCTGTGCCTATCTTAAACAGCCATTGGTAGAATGATTGATTTGGTCCGTTGTGTTTTTGGGCACCACCCAAAACTTCTACTAGTGTTCCTTCAATGCACACTATGGAACACTTGTGAAAGATGCAGTAATCAACCAATTTGGAGCTTGGATCACGGCTTAAATAGAAGGAGCTTTAGTTAAGCAACTTCAACATATCCGGTTTAAGGGTTCACAAGAGTCGGCTTCAAAGAGGCCGAGATGCGTGAGTATGAAGAGCTTGAGAAGCTGGCCGACAAGGGTAATGCTCGAAAATTCTATGAGAAGATACGACGACTTACAGAAGGTTTCAAGACCGGAGCAGACTCCTGTAGGACACAAAGAGGTGATATACCGTTACCCGATACCCAGAGCATATTAAATTTATGGAGAGAACACTTTTTCAGCCTGCTGAATAGCAGTGAAAACGGAGTAACCGGAGATAGTGAACCCGAAACCCCAATCGACGACGATGGAAAAGACGTTCCACTACCTGACCATGAAGAAGTTAGAATAGCAATCGCTCGCTTAAAAAACAACAAAGCAGCTGGAGCTGACGGCCTACCGGCTGAACTATTCAAACATGGCGGTGAAGAGCTGACAAGGTGCATGCATCAGCTACTTTCCGAAATATGGTCGGTCGAAAGAATGGCCGACAATTGGAATTTAAGTATGCTCTGCCCAATCTTCATAGTCTACACCAATTATCGTGGGATAAGCCTCCTTAATATCGCCTGCGCATTGTGTTAAAGACTAAAGCTCACCGTCAACAAACTGATTGGACCTTATCAGTCTGGCTTTAGACCTGGTAAGTTAACCATTGATCAGATATTCACCACTTGCTAAATCTTGGAAAAGACCCCTGAAAAAGGGATCGACACACACCACCTCTTCGTCGATTATAAAGCCGCCTTCGACAGCACGAATAGGAGCTGCCTTTATGCCGCTATGTCTGAATTTGGTATTCCCGCAAAAATTATACGGCTATGTAAGCCGACGTTAAGCAACACTAAAGGCTCCGTGAGGATCGGGAAGGACCTCGCGGAGCCGTTTGATATCATACGAGGTTTCAGACAGGGTGATTCCTTATCGTGTGACTTTTTTAACTTATTGCTGGAGAAAATAATACGAGCAGCAGAGCTGAATAGAGAAGGTACAATCTTCTATAAGAGTGTACGCTGCTGGCATACGCCGATAATATCGGCATTATTGGTCTCAACAACCGTGCCGAGAGTTGTGCTTTCTCAACACCGGATAAAGAAACGAAGCGAATGGGTCTGGTAGTGAACAATGGTAAGACGAAATATCTCCTGTCTTCACACAAACAGTCATCGCATTCGCGACTTGGTTCCCACGTCACTGTTGGCAATCATAATTTCGAGGTCGTAGATAATTTCGTCCATCTAGGGACCAGCATTAACATCAGCAACAATACCAGCCTAGACATCGCAACGCAGAACAACTCTTACCAACAGGTGCTACTTTGGACTGAGTGGAAGGCGTTAGAAGTTTTCGAGAGAAAAGTTTTGCGAACGATTTATGGTCCGTTGCCAATGCGCAAAGGCAACGGCAAATACCGCAATCGATGGAACGATGAGCTGTAAGAAGATATACGATGACATTGACATAGCGAATCAAGAGACAGCCGCTACGCAGGCTAGGTCATGTAGTTGGAATGGATAAGTTAAGAATGCTCCAGCTTTCAATTTTTTCGAAGAGGATAACATTTACTCCGTAGAAAAGACCAGGTAGAGAAGAATCTACCTGTACTTAGTATTTCTAATTGACGTCAAACAGCGAGCTTTGATCGTATGTGGTGTATGTGGTAGTACCATGCGACACTGTACGGCTCCTTGGTGCGAAACAGTTCCAGCTGCCAAGACCTTTCTAAAATTTTATATCAGTTTATTTCGAGCACTCAAACCTATAAATCCATATACGCTGCACTCAAGCAGAAAAGTATCGCTACCAGCAGTAGCTAACGGCCATTTGAAACTGTCATAATTGTTCCGAACAAACATCAAGGCGAATTCATCAAAAGCAACAACAACAAACAGCGAAAAAATTCAAAAATTTAGCTTGCTATACAGCGAAGGATCAAATAATAGTGTCAGTTAAGTAGCAATTGCTGGAACTAATACGTGAACATATACGCACACACACACATAAATAGGTACATATGCATTTAAGAAAATACATACACATATAAATTGTTAACACGTGCGCATCATCGTAGCATCGTATATGGACTGTGAACTTTGAACTTTGCCAACATCTAACACTAAATACTCTTGCTACTATAATTGTTGTTAGTGTTAGTGTTGTTGTTGTTGTTGCTGCTGCCATTACCGCCATCACTTTGGTAATAGCAAATGGAAATTACTTTCCATTAGCATCATTGGCAGGCAACTTCAGGCAGCAAACAACGGTAAACTACAATAACTAAATGCGCGTAACAAACACTACTGGCAGCAGTCAAAATGCAACAACAACAACAACAACAGTAACAACTAGCACAACAGTTAGCCAACGCAAATGCAAGAACAACAAAACCTCACAGAATAAGCTCATTATTTTTGTTATCATTGTTGTTGTCGTTGTTGTTGTTGTTGCGTCGAGAGCTCGATCAGACTGCGAGTGCGGACGTGCCACACTGGAGTCGACAGCAAAACTATCTGTGATGTACAAACTCCGGTACATGAACATATACATACATACATACATACGTATATGTGTATATGTGTGCACTAATGTTTATTGCTGTACCGTTAGCTGGTCGCTTGTCGCTTGCCACTTTTTCGACACTTTCAAATTTTGTCTATGAATTCCTTGGCTTGTGTACACAGCTTTTTGTATGACATATAAGTGTAAGCGTGTGTATGTGTGTATGCAGTGTGAGTTTGCATTGTGTCAGCCAACAATTCAGCAAATTTCATTTATATGCTAATAAGACACCTGTTCCTGTTATTATTCCTCTGTTTAGCTGATGTTAACTAGACAATTCTATAAACTTGCCAGTCGCAGGCACACACGCGCGCGCACATACACGCGCACACACACACATATATGTACATATATATATATATATGCTTGCCATGTGCATTGCTTGTAGCGGAATATTTGCACTTTTTGTTATTGTTGTCGTTGCTTCATTTGCTGTCGATTTTTGTCTTCCATCATCAGCTTGTTGCATATTCAGACGCTTTTGAATTTTGTGAATTCTCAATGCAGTTGCTATTGAAATGCGTGCAACTGTCTGTATGTGTTGGCAGCATTAAAAGCGCTACAATAACAACAACAAGAGCAAAAACTATACATGAAAGCAACATCAAAAACGATTAGTCGCCACTATTGACAGCTGCAATGAATGGTGCCGTCCATTCGTTTGGTGTTAATGGAAAAAGAAAGGAAGGGCTATGTGCAGGCGTGGCGAAATATATAGAAAATATGCAACGTTTTAAAGCTGTTTTAAACAAAAAGCTTTCTGTGTGATACGCATCGCCTCTTATTGAAACCACACAGCGTCCGAGTCATTCCATTCAACATTTGGTAATAAAAAATCTCTAACTTGCAACTTCGATCTGTTTGAGTTAATTTTCGACCAATTTTTATTACTTATAGGGCGGTAACCCAGCCATAACTTAACAAATGTTGATTTTAAAGTGCTCAAAGGGTAAAGGTTTATCCACATAAACAAGGTCTTTCGCATAGATCCACAAAAAAAAATCAACGGTGTCAAATCGCACGATTTCGGCGGCCAATTGGCATCGTCAAAACGAGAAATTACAAAGTCGGGAACTTTTTATCGCAATAAAGCCATAATTACTAGTATTGTGTGGCTTGTGGTACAATCTTGTTGAAACCGCATATTGTCCGAAGAGTGTTCATCAATTACAGGCAAAAAACAGTCGGTTGTTATACGACCATAACGCTCGAACTGACAGTGTCAGTCTCACCGTTGACGTTTTCAAAGTAGTAAGGCCCAATCACACTTTCGGACCAAAGAGAACCCCAGGGAGTAGGTTTTTGTTTGTGTAATGACCCATCTTCACTTATTGGATGATTCCTGGAGCTTGGTGGTGCTACAATGTTGTGTATTTACATATCCCCCGAGTGAGAAATGTGCTTCGTCGCTAAAAAAAATTTTGTTCGAAAAATTGCAGTCCTTTTAAAGCACGAAACGTGGCTTCCATTTTCATAATTGCCTGACTTTTATGTAAAACAAAACATGTTTGGAATGACAGTTAAGTTTGACAGATGTCAAAATATAGCCTTGTACTTTTGAAACTACGAAATGAATAACCCTTTTTACAGTTTATAATCGCTAAAGTAATTCTTGCCTGTGTTCTTCGTACCGTTTATGGTGTGTGACTTTGCCTTTTATCAAAATGTGGAGATACCTACCTTCTACTCAAATATAAACGAGCCTTGATCCATAACTCGACAAGGACAAGACATATGGCCATACTATTTTTTTGCTTAGGTTGGCAGGACTGTTATATGTTTACATGTCAAATTTGAGCGCGATCTGTCACATAGTTTTTTTTTAAGGCACTATAAACAAGTCAACCTCGAGTGTGTTTTTCGAATTTTACTATGGAAATTAACGTTGAGCAAAGAGTTTGTTTGAAATTTTGTTATTCCAATGGAATAAGTGCGACGGACGCAATGAAAATGTTGCAGAAGGCATATGAGGAGTCTTGCCTATCACGTGCACGTTTTTTTGATTGGTATAAGTCGTTCAAGGACGGCCGTACATCGCTGGAGAACTTGCCCCATGATCGGCGTCCAGCAACGTCAATAAACGAAGAAAACGTCGAAAAAGAAAAGAAAATTGTGTTGGAAAATCGTCGTGTGACTGAAAGAGAGATAGCTAGTGCGCTCTACATATCAAATGGATCCGCTCATAGCATTATTCACGATGTTTTGGGCATGAGACGTGTGTCTGCTCGACTTGTTCCAAAATTGTTGAATTTTCTTCAAAAAGAGGAACGCAAAACTGTCGTTAAGGAAATGCTCACAATGAGTGATACGGACATCCAGCACATCATAACTAGTGACGAGGCTTGGGTCTATGAATACGACGTTGAAACAGCCCAGCAATCATCTGAATGGCGCCTTCCAAATGAGCCGAAACCCAAAAAACCACGTCAAAGTCGATCGAAAATCAAAGTTATGCTCACTGTTTTCTTTGATAGCCAAGGTGTTGTGCCCTCGGAATTCCTTCCAGAAGGTCAATCCGTTAATCCTGAATATTATTTATCCGTTTTGAAGCGTTTGCTTGAGAATATTCGTCTCAAAAGGAAGGATTTGTGGGACAACAAGTCATGGTTTCTACATCATGATAATGCGCCAGCTCATATGTCTCGTCTTGTACGCGATTATTTGACCAAAAACAACGTAAATATTGTTCCGCAAGCACCGTATTCACCCGACATGGCACCGTGTGACTTTTTTCTTTTCCTTAAACTCAAATTGCCGCTTCGTGGAAAGCATTTTCAGTCGATTGAAGTCATAAAAGAGAATTCGAAGAAGGAACTGAAAGCCATACATAAAGCGGCCTACCAGAACTGTTATGAAGATTGGAAAAAAATGTGGCATATGTGTATCGCCTCTAATGGTGACTATTTTGAAGGGGATAAAATAAATATTGAAAAATAATTAACCGTTTTTGTTTTATTGAGTAGTCTCGTTTATATTTGAGCAGAATAAATAGGTATAACCGATTTAAGGAAGGCCGAGAAGACGTCAATGACAATGCTCGCCCTGGTCGCCTGAGCACGTCAATAATCGATGAAAACACTGAAGCAGTGAAGAAAATGATTTTGGATAATCAATAAGTCGAATCACTCTCAGAGAGGTTGCTGATGATGTTGGCATATCGTTTGACTCATGTCAAGCAATTTTTACGGATATTTTAAGCATGAAATATGCGGCAGCGAAGATTGTCCAACTGACATCGTTCAGGAGATGTTGAACATCGTCAACGATTATCCAGATTACCTCAAAAAGGTCAAAACTGGTGACGAATCATGGGTGTATGGCTATGACATTGAAACCAAACCCCAATCATCGCAATGAAGGCGTCCAGAAGAGGCAAGATCGAAAAAGGTACGTCAAGTTCGGTCAAATGTGAAGGTTTTACTCACTGTTTTCTTCGACTGGAATGGCGTGGTGCATTATGAATTATTGCCACAAGGTCGTACGGTCAATAAGAAATACTACCTAGAAGTTATGCGCCGTTTGCGCGAAGCAAACTTCCCAAAACTGAAGACACCGATGAAAGGAAAGCGTTTTGCTACGATTGAGGAGATAAAACAAAAATCGAAACAGGAGCTATTGGTGTTAAATGCTATTGGAAAAAAACTCGAGGAATTCGAGCTTTTTCGCGCATTTTCGGGCATTTTTGAGTCAAAAGTTTGACTTTCTTCCCAGAACTGCTTTCTGTAGCTTTAATTTTAATTATGCAAAGTGTAAAACTCATTGGAATACCGAAGAAATTTTGACAAACAAAATTGAAATTTGAAATATTTCGAGCGAGTATCGAGCGAGTATCGAGGGAGTATCGAGCGAGTATCGAGGGAGTATCGAGCTGCTCACAGTGCTGGAAACCCGGATATCTGAAGCTCTAATAAATAGTCATATTCGGTTCTTCGGCTAAACTTTCACTTTCAAAACGATGATGCCAGGGCCTAACGATGTTTGTAACCGATTTAATTTCTTCAAACTTCTTTAATCCATCTATCCATCCACCCAACCGCTAGAGTATTTGTATGATAATCTCCTTTTAAAGCACGTAAGGCATAAATTTTCATAATTGCCTGACTTTTAATTAAAACAAAACATGTTTGGTTTGACAGTTAAGTTTAATAGATGTTCTGTACTTTTGAAACTACGAAATGAATAACCCTTTTTACAATTTATAATCGCTAAAGTAGTTTTTGGCCGTGCTCTTTCTACCGTTTTCGGTGAGTGACTTGGCTTTTTACCAAAAAGAGGAGGTAGGTACCTATAACGGCTGATGACTTCGACGAGAATAAGATGTCGGAAAAATATCGGACGGGGCGAGGTCTGGAGAGTACGGCGGGTGCGATAATATTTCCCAATTAAGTGATAAGAAGATAAGAGTAAGCAATATATCGATTTTTGGACTTCTTTTACGTGGGTTTTTCGGTTTCGGCACAGTTGACAGACACCATTCCGAACAACTTTTAACCTAAAATTCCTTAACAAAGCATATATTTTATAATGTTTTGTACAGAAAAATTTAAATAGATGGAGATCGTTCGAAAAGTTATTTTTTTCGGAAAGCCTTCTCATTAAATCTTTACAAAAATTAGAACCCTTGTGACAGCAATGAAAACAAAATATCGTACTGCCATAAACCAAGATATTGGGTAAACAAAAAAGTGCATATAAAAACGCGTACATACACATGACCAATAAAACATTCACACATATAAAGATGTTTGTTGAAAATTTAATACAATTTTTGATGAGACGAGTATTAAAACTGCTGCCGGCTGGCTATGACAAGCTCCAACGTGGCTCTGCGGTGAGGCATTTATGTATATACAAACATATGTACATCCGGGGTCACGTGTTAGTCCATCACTATTGAGTTGCAGCCGACACCAGTAATTTCTGTTTTGCATGTCCAATAGTCGATAGCTTGCACTTTTATTGTCATTGTTGTTGTTATCTTTGTTATAGTTGTTTGTTGCTTACGCTTACGCTTATGTGTATGTATTGTACATTAATTTCTACAACTCTCTACATCATCTCATCTCACTTCCAATCTGCTCGCTCTTCATTTCACCTTTTGTCACCTTTTCCATTTAGCTAAACCCTCTTCTGTTGTTGTTGCTATTATCCGTCTCTCCACCTTTTGGAATTTTAAAATCCTTGCACGTCTTTTAGCGTTTCTACTTTCTTTTGTGGTATTTTCCAATACAGCTTTGTTGTTGTTACTCTATTTGCATTTCAATGATAGTAAAAGTCATTTTCAAGTGGAGAAAGTGCATGGGAATGAGGGTGGAGAGCAGATTGCTGAGGTTAATAGCATTTGGCATTCGACACTTTGTGGGTGTCCCATGGAACGTGTGAGGCTGGCATGTGCAGGTGTCAATAGCTTTCGGCGTTCGTAGATTAAAAGAGCTTTACTTTAATTAGAATTTAATTAAATAACAGTGCAAACCACATTATTTGATTTTGTGGTATTCAAAACAGTTTTAGTTGTTGCAAAATTATAATTTACTTATTCAAATACCCGAGGTGTGATTGTTTTACTTCAGATCAAACTGTTACATTAAAATCTTCAGCAAATTAAATTTTGAAAAAAAATATTGAATTCATGTAAAATAAAAATTATACTATAACTAAACTGGAATGTTAATTTTAGTTTTAGTTCATATTATTTTACTATTATTATTTATGTGTTTTAGTTTAGCTTATTATATTTTATATTTTTGTATTTTATTTAATTTTATTATATTTTTTTTTATTTTATTTCATTATATTTTTTTAATTTTATGTAATTTTGTAATATAATTTTTATATTTTATTATATTTCATTTTATTTTAATTTAGCTTATTATAGCTTATTTTTCTTTTACTTTATGTAATTTTCTTAAATATTATTATCTTTAATTTAATTTATTTTCTTTTAATTTAAGCAATTTTATTAAATATTATTACATTTTATTCTATTCTTTTTATTTTATTTTACATTTATTTATTTAATTTATTTTATTTTAGCTTATTATATTTTATATTTTTGTATTTTATTTAATTTTGTTTTGTTTTTCTTTTTATTTCATTATATTTTTTTTACTTTAAGTAATTTTATTAAATATTATTATTATTATATTTTTTTGTAATTTTATTTAAATTTATTTTTTTTTTATTTTATTTCATTACATTTTGTTTTCACTTTAGGTAATTTTATTATATAATTTTGTATTTAATTTTATTATATTTTTTTATTATATTTCACTAAATTTTTTTCATTTTATTTTATTTATTTTTTTCTAATTATCCCATATTATTACTCTTTTCTTCTTCTTTATTGGCATTGGCACCACTTACGCGATTATAGCGCACCATTCTTCTCTTCTTTTCGGTGTTTGGCTCCAATTGGAAATACCAGGTGAAACCATGTCACTCTCCACCTGATCCTTCCATCGGAGTGGAGGTCTTCCTCTCCCTCTGCTTTTACCAGCGGGTACTGCATCGAATACTTTTAAAGCTGGAGTGCTTTCATCCGTTCAGAGGACGCTGAACTATGTCAATATCATCATATAGCTCGTACAGCTTATCGTTCCATCGTCTGCGATATTCGCCTTTGCCAATACGCAAAGGACCATAAATCATTCAATGAGCGACTTCTAGGGTGTGGTTTTCGTTCTCCGAAATTATCTACGACTTTAAAGTTATGACTGTCAACAGTGACATGGGAGCCAAGTTGGTTGACCTATCAGGTTTAAAGCCACACTGAAAAGGTCCAATCAATTTGTTGACGGTGGGCTGTAGTCTTTCATACAATACGCTTGATAGGACCTTATATGCGATGTTAAGAAGGATTGTGCTACTGTAGTTGGCGCAGACTGTGGAATCGCCTTTTTTGTGGACTGGGCTAAGCGCTCTTAAATTCCAATGGTCGGGTATGCTTTCATCCCACCATATTTTGCAAAGAAGCTAATACATGCACCTGATCAGTTCTTCGCCGCCGTATTTGAATAGCTCGGCCGGTAATCCATCGGCGCCTGCCGCTTTGTTGTTTTTTTTAGCATCTGGCCACTCCCAGGTGAATGACAGTCATACTTATTACTTTTCCTCACTCATAAAATGGGCAATGACTAAATAGGCATTCATTACGAAGTGCACAAAAGTCAGCTCAAATAACAGAAAAGCAGGTGGGCAAAATAACTACAGCTTAAATAGGAGCCACCGAAAATATTTAGGAGTTTACAATTAATTGGCCAAACCGACTGCACATAGCCAGCTAACCCAAACGCCCAACCGTACCACTGACCAATTTTCTAGTAGCTTCAAGCATCAGAATATGAAATTTCCAAGCAATGAAAAAATGTTTTCAAAATTCTTTAACACAAAGTGCGAAAATTAAAAGGTCAGCATTTTTTGCCTTGAACGCAGACCAAGCGATGGTAATTGTAGCTAGTATAGGTATATACAAACATAAATATATTTTGAAGCTGAACGACAGTAGTGTTTGGTAGTTTAATTATTTTTAATTGAAAGACAAGTAAGTAAGATATATTTTTATTCTAATCCAAACACTTTATAAAAATGAGTGTCCGGAGATGTTTGTTTCTTTCGATTCTTCGATCTCATAGGTACACGTATTCATTGATAAAGCTTTTTAATACCAAAATATTATTTCCATAGTTCTATTTGCTGAACGCAACCTCACATATACACGCTTTTAAGAGGAAGGTATTGGGGCTGAGACAGAGTCATTTACTTGATTCTAGGGAAACAATGCAATTATGCATTCAGTTTGGCATCGGCTACTTCTCTAGAAATTCAACTATAAGCTGACGGCTTTGCTGGATGGTCTATCGAATGTAGCCAATGTCAAAGTTATTGATCGAATAAAGTTCTTCAAAGAGCCAAACTAAATATACTTGGCATCGGAATGGTTTTTAATTGATGTGATTCATCTGTAGCCAGTACAACGTAACGCAGTACTTTATTTATTTTTAGCAAGAACCTCAGAAAGCTGAGGACTTCTCATGCTCACTTCTATTTAAAGTTTACATAGCCTGCCTTCGGGAGGAGAATATTCTCCAAGCATGTACCGAAGTAATCTTTCTCTCATAAAGACGAAGAGCCAACCATTTTAAATCGAAGGACTTTCGGCTTATCAAATGTACTCCCAGTCAGCATTTTGAGAAAGCAACACGTTTACTCTAAGGGCAACTCAGTCGACACAACACTACATTATTTGGTCGGGTACAACGAAAAATTTCTTGCTCTTGGTATCTTTCACGACATGGAGAGCGCTTATGAGAACATTCTTCCTGAATTCGTAATAGATATTTTTCTAGAAAGAGGCCTCCAACAGCCCGTAGGAGTATAATCTAAGAAACAGAACCTTTCTCATAGCGATATCACAATGGGCTTATTGTCTTAAGTGCTTCAACTCAAGCCTTATATTGAACCATGGATTTAGCTCTTCTCAACCCCTTCATACCTCAGACAATCAATCTCATTTCTTTTGTTCTTTTGTAGATTACTTCAAAGTCCTCCGAGAAAAAAGTCCATTCCAAGTGAACTTAACGAAGGTATTCTTTTTGAATTAAGACTAATTAATTTTGCACAACAAAGTAATGAATGTAAATTGAACTTAATTACTTGTTAATCATTTAATTTTTAAAGCAAATTGAAATACCGCAAATCTTTTTTTTTTGCATCTCTATGCCTACAAGATACATATGTGAGGGGTTTCCACTCCACACAACTGTCAATATAAATAAATACACGAAAATTCAATCAGTTCGAAATAATGTGACAAGCACATATTAATACAGAGTTATCCATTTCGCTCTTTCAAAAATACTGGACTGTATTTTCAAATCTGTGACGCTTAACCCGCAACCCAATCGAAAGAATGAAACGAAATGAGTAAATAAAAGAGAACTAACTTTTATTGAATTAAATTCAAAGAAACTTTCACCCCTCCGCATGTTGTTGTTGTTTTTAGTGCGCCAAGTCTGAGTATCATTTCTTAAAAAGTTCTGTTGAAGTGCGCACATTTCGTTACTCTCTACAACATGACGATGGCCTAGTGGGTAGAGGTCTTCACTGTGGTACGTGAGGGTCCTCGATTGATTCTCGCAGCCGGCGCCTTCATTTTTATTTTATTTATTTATTTATATTTTTTTTTGGTGAAGTAGAAATTCAAAATGCCTAAACGAACTAGTATAGAACTAGTATGAAGCTGTCGCATACTAGGACAGTTGTCTGCTCGTAGGACAACGCCGCATTAAAAAAAACCAGTTGCTTACAGGGAAAATGGATGAAGATGAACTAGTTGGTGTAAAAATGTAAACTAGTTGGATTCTAGTTGACAACTAGTATTTTCACCTGCAGGGTTCTTACGGTATATTATGGCATATTTTGCACTACGACTTACAACCTACATCGATATACTGATGCCAGCTGACCACTCACAAAGTCGGCATACGTCGATTTAACAGATTTTTCGTGGCCTGCAATAGAAGAACACGACTTGGACAATTTATGGTTTCAACAAATTGGTGCCACATACCACACAAAACGAGCATAACCACACGTTTTGACGATATCAATTGGCCACCCACTGAAATCATGCGATATGACAAAGTTGAAAGACAGTCTTTTATGAAATAATTATTTTAAACGCTTTTTATTATCATTTTTTTCGAAACCGCAAAATGGACAACCCTCTGTTTTGCAAAGTGCACTTTATGAGCATACAATTACATACATACTTATTACATAAAATACATACATACTTAATTACAGAGTCCACGAAAAGTCAATGTCGCCCGAACGTCGAAACGGCCTGTCAGTAGCAGCGAAAAATAAATAATTAAAAATAAAAAAACAAACAATAGTGTGAACAACTGTAAAAACAAAAAAAAAAATAAAGAAAATGTAAAAAAAGAGAAGTATTCATACAATATTTCTGTAATTGGATAGTTAATTAAATTGCAATCGATTGCCTTTTAACATTTTAACCTCATTTTGTGGCTTCAACTAAAATAAAATGCTGAAAAATGGAAATATATCGTATGTACATAGGTACATATGTAGATACACGTATATGTATACAAGCATAAAAATGCAAAATTGAACAACTGAGTAAATGAGTTCAGCGCTGAGAGCTAAGCTCAGTTGAGTTCAATTCAGTTAAGTGAATTTGTAGTTGATAAGAACTCGTACACAGGCAAATAAGTAAGGATAGAGGCAAAGTATGAATGTATTGATATTTGTGTGTTTATGTAGGTGTATGTATTGTACGTAAGAAAAATATCTGTAAAGCCTGCATACAAATATGTAAACATACATACAACATATACCAAATGAGTACTGAACACACCTGAATACATACATACATACATACATATGTGCTTAATTGAATTTCCGATATTGTGGCCTGCATGTTGACCATGGATCCATTAGTTAAAATTTAGGAATCCATTAAAAAACAACAAAAAAAAACCAATTAACAGAATGAAATGAAATACGTACATATATACATATGTATATATTCGTACATGTGAAATAGAGAGCGCAAAAGCAAGAATACGAGTGAAAGAAATGGAAATTTTACTTATATATTTAATTGCTTTGAGTAATAAACCAAAGCCAAAATGGTGGTATTTAAATAGAGACTCTTAAATAAATAAATAATATAAATCCCATAGATTGCTTAAAAAGTTATAGAAAGTATTTGGTCGAAAGGAAATCGGCAATTGCAAATACCACAAGGTAACTACGCTCTTGGTCTAGATGACTTGTTGGAGATTATTTATCTCACAAATAACGGCTGGATTTACTTGCCTTGATATTCTATCAAAACTGAATAAAACCACTGAGTAGACTGAAGTGACAGGCAGCTTTTGCTACTCTCTCTCTCTTTTCGGTATCTGGAGAAGGTGAGAAACTACTCCTCCTCCCAAAAGCTCACGACAACTTTAGGTAAAGCTGTTTTTTCAGACATCTTTGTTAATGATTTGCCATTATGTTTTAAAAATGATTTCGGGCATATGACCAGTGCAGCCTGCTCCAATAAATTCCACCTGAAAGACCTAATTTTCGACCGCTTTTTGCAGCAATAGAAGTCGTATACTGGCAATAACGTACCGAACATTCAATTCCAAGGTAGACAAGCGATTCCACATAATCCCACAAAAAGTACACCAACGGTGGGAAATCGCATGATCACACGATGCGCTCACCAAAAGCTTTCCCTCATAAATTGCTTGTTCTGTTGGCTGTGTTGCATGTTGCGCTGTCTTTTTCGAACTACCAGGTGTGTTAGTTGAAATTTGCCGGTTTTTTCGACAAAGAAAACACTTAATTTTTAGAGGAATCTCAAAACTTTTTCATTCAAAGTATTGACCATTGGTTTCTACACATTTCGCCCATCTCTCATACAAATTATGGATGCCATTCCAAAAACACTTTTTCTCTTTCGAGGCAAACCATTCGACGAGCCATTTTTCGACTTCTTCAAAATTAGCGAAGCACTGCTCTGCAAGGGAGTGTCCCATCGATGCGAAAAGGTGATAGTCGGACGGGGCGAGATCTGAAGTGTACGGCGGGTGCGATAATATTTCCCAATTAAGTGTTTTTAATGTGTGTTTTACCAGTTTAGCGGTATGAGACGGCGCGTTGTCTTGCTGCAAGATAACTTTGCCATGTCTTCGGGCCCATTCCGACCGTTTTTCGATCAACGCATGATTCAAATTGATCATTTGTTGTCGGTAGCGATCCGTGTTCCCCGTTACACCAGGTTTAAACACAGAGCATTGTCTATCCAGCTTCCAGCCAGCTTCACCAGGGGAAAACCGTGATTTTTTCGCTTCGAGTTCTCAAAATAAATCCATTTTTCGTCCCCCGTGACAATTCGATGCAGAAAAGATTTCCTTTCGAATCGTTGAAGCAGCATTTCACAAACGGTTTTTCGATTTTCCATTTGTCTATCGTTCACCTGGTGTGGCACCCATTTTCCATACTTCTGGATCTTTCCCATGGCTTTTAAACGTTGGCAAATTGCTCTTCGAGTCACATATAGTGTTTCTGCCAATTTTTGTTGCGATTGGGTTGGATCAACATGCAATTACTCGTCTTCGTCTCGTTCACCATAAGTTTCTACCAGCAACCGGTGAGCTTCAGCTGCTTTTTTCTTTTGATGAAATAAGAAAAGCAACGAACGCCGCAAATGCGATTTACTTGGAACGAAACTCAACATATTCACTGAGGTAAACAAATATGACGCTATTATTTTGGCGGAATGTGACTAGCGTATTTTTGTAGGTTAATGTCAATAAATATTGCTACCGACATCTACTAGTAAAACCGGCACACTTCAACAAACACACCTGGTAAGTGTTGTCCACATCAACATCCTCCAAATCTGGTACGAAAAGGTTATAAATCATGATTCCCTCTGCAAGCCAAAAACTGGCTTTTCTTGCAGCGGCTTGTGGCTTACTATCACTCTCAAAGTGAACCCAAAGTGAGCTTCTTCGCTGAACAAGATTTTCCTGTGAAAATCGGGATGTCGGGTCATCTCTTATTGGGCCCATTCAACGTGCGACACGCTTGATGGTCAGTAGGATTTACTTCTTGGAGTTGGGCAATAGATTTACGCAATTGGCATACGTTGCTTCGCCGTAAGTCTCTTCATAGTAAATTGGCTAATCAAATTGAGTATAAATCAATTAACAGCTGTGAGAAGTACGTCTAAAAAATAGCCTGCAGAGCCTGTACGGTATGTATCACTGCACGCCTTTACAAATAGAGTACAAAATATCATCTTTCTAACGCTCTCTAACGTAATTCAATCCCACTTATACATAGCACACGCGTCATAGACCACTAAAACCAACTATTGCACAAATAATGGAATACTTTTTACTAAGCCAATTATTAGAAAAAATTTCAAAATTCAAATATATCTCATATTTATTTACTAATCCTTCGCTGTATTAGTTTGAAATGTATTTGTAATTGATATAGCACAAAAAAAACTAAATAAATAAACCAATTAAAAATATTTTCCTCAAACTGTTTCATATTAAAAAATTGGTTTTTGTATAACTTAATTTCCTTTTCCCTCCACTCAACTTTTACCGGTACTTTTACACCTTCCCAAACCACAACGTACAAATTTTAATTAAAATGCAATTTCTTCTAACAAAAAAACAATTACACAAATAATTGTTTAAACTACAAATGAAGGTCAGACAAACTTCAATATTATTTAAGCCAAAAAACAAATACATGACAATACATATAAACACTTTTTGATTGTATATCGCTTTTATAGAGTGTGATTTGTAAACAACTAAACCGCAGAAACAAAAAATCAGTAAACATTGCACTTTGGCGTTGAAGCGCATACATACAAACATACAAGTTTAGCTGGGTGTGTGTGTGCGTCTATTTGAATAAAGCCACTTTTTCCTCTTCTACTGATGAAATTTACAATTATGTGGTAATTTAATTTATTTAACCAAAACAATTTCTTTATTTATTCTTCATTTAAATTGTTTCGTTATTTAATCATTTGCAAAAAGCAACAATTATTTAATGATTAGCTAATAAAAACATGATAATAATGACAAACGTAAATAAAACGTGATTTTGTCGCAAATGTACAAATAAAAAGTGAAATTTAATTCGGAAATGTTGTTAGATAATTTTAATTTATTGCAAATATAAATAAATATAAATAAATTGGCGAATTAGCTGTAAATTAATTGCTTATTTTACAATATATTAGTGAAAGAATATACCTATACATACATAGGTATATACATGTACACATATGTAAGTAAGTGTATAAATATTTATAAATGTATAATTTTCATATAACAATAATGAACATTGGCATATTTTTGAAAATTTACTATAAGCGATTTTTCCTTCAGATGGCGTTGCCAATTTTTTTGAACAACTTGTGATTATTTAATTATATTTTTTCTTTTAACAGTTATAAGCTGTCACTTTTAGCTTGCTTCAGAAAAAAAGTAACCGTAATTTTGTTTAAACTTCTTTGTTTGGCGTCCATTTTAATATGGAGCCCACAACAGAACATTTTCGCCATATTTTAATTTATTATTTCCTTAAAGGAAACAAGGCAGCGCAGATTGCTAAAAAGTTAAATAATTTCTACGGTGATAAGGCCCTAAGGAACACAGTGTCGAAGTTGGTTTGCCAAATTCCTTACGGGAGACTTTTCACTCAAAGGTAAGTCACGTTCAGGTCGGCTAAGTTAAGAGTTGATGATGACGATATCAAGGCTTTACTCGAATCGGATCGTCATGTAACTGAGCGTGAGATTGGAGAGAAGTTTAGTTTACCAAAATCAACTGTTCATAATCATATACAACTTCTCGAACTGGTAAAAAAACTCTATATGACACATGAATTGGAAAAAAATCATTTAACAAGCCGCTTCAACGCTTGTGATATGTACATACCTTAACCGCGATGAATATGATTGGTTTTTGGAGCAAATCATTACTGGAGATGAAAAATGGATTGTTTATAATAACGACAATGAAAAACGATCATGGTCCAAGTACGATGAAGCGCCACAAACCACTTCAAAGGCTGATATTCACCAGAAGAAGATTATGCTCTCAGTTTGGTGGGATTGGAAGGGTGTGGTATATTTTGAGTTGCTTTCAAGTAACAAAACAATTAATTCAGATGTCTACTATGAACAACTCGACAAATTAAATACATCCATCAACGAGATTCGACCAGAATTGGTCAATCTTAAAGGTGTCATATTGCACTAGAACAATGCTAAAACGCACACATCTTTGGTCACTCACCGAAAACTGAGAGAGCTTGATTGGGAACTTTTGATGCATCCACCATATAGCTCTGACTTTGCACCGTCAGATTACCATTTCTTTCGACCTTTGTAGAACTCATTAAATGCTAAAACTTTAGAAAATGAAGATTCTATAAAATCGCACTTGTTTCAGCTTTTTTCAGATAAAGTCCAGAAGTTCTATGAACGTGGAATAATGATGTTGCCGGAAAAATGATGGAAGGTCATATAACAAAATGGAAATTACATAATTGATTAAAGTTTACTATAAAATTTACTTTCTTTTGGCGCAACCCAATATATTGAATTGACAAATAAAAATTAGGTTATTTTAAAGTAAAAAAGCAACAAAATGATAAAAAGTAATTCCAAATATTTTTTAATACAATTTATTATTCAAACAAAATATTTCAAGTCTAATTGGTATTCAGAAATAACAAACAAACATACTCCTTTTTCTTCTTTACTGTTGTAGCTATCGCTTATGCGATTACGACAGAGTTAACAATAACGCACTATTCGTTCCTTGCTTACGCTGTTTCATGCCAATTTGGCATACCACTCGTAGTCAGGTTCTTTTGTCCGACACCTAGTCTTTCCAACTGAGTTGCAGCTTTCTGCTTCCACTGCCTCCAATGGCGGGTAGTGCATCGTAAACTGGAGTGTTCTTAAACATCCGAACCACATGACCTATCCAGGGTAGCCGCTGTCTCTTCATTCGCTGAACTATGTTAATATCATCGTATAACTCTTACAAGTCATCAGTGACCATAGAACTCACGCGAAACCTTGATCTCAAAAACTTCTAACGATAACTCATCAGACGTTGTCATCGTTCATGCCTCCGCACCAAGTAGCGGGAGAGGAATAAAGAGCGGGTTTTTAGAGTTTGGTCTTGGTTCGTCGAGAGAGAACTTTACTTTTCAATTGTCTACTCAGTCCAAAGTAGCGTCTGTTGGCAAACAGAAATTTTAAGTTAGATCTCAAGACTGACATTGATTTTGGTGTTAATACTAGTTCCAAGGTAGACGAAATTATCGACGACTGAAAAGTTATGACTGTCAACAGTGACGTCAGGAATGCGATGGCTGTTTGTTTGATGAGAGGAGATTTTTCGTCTTGCCCTCGTTCACTACCAGATCCATACGCTTTGCTTTCTTATCCAATATGTAGAAAGCAGAGCTGGGAACTTGTCTAAAACCTCATTTGGTATCGAACTGCTCTGAGAGATACTTCCCAGTTCTGATTCCGCTTCTGGTGTTGACCAGCGTCAGATTACACAGCCGTATAAGTTCTACAGGGATATAAAATTCAAATAGAACTTTATATGAGAAAACTTAGCTCAGCCGGCAATCTATCGACCCTAGCGGCTTTTTTATTTTTCAAACGGGCAAATGTTATTCGAATTTCTTCATAGTCGGGCAATGGTAAATCTATTCCATCGTCATCGATTTGCTCGCCACCTTCTCGTGTTTCATATGTTCCAGTCTTGAAATCTTTTATAAATCGCAAAATTTTTTTTGTAGAATTTTTGAGCAAAAGCCTTCTTTGCTCCACAGAGGCGTATGAATATTTTCGCTGGAGCATAGTACATAGTACAGACAACCATATTTTCAGCTCTGGCAAAGTCAAATTGTGCCAAATATACCACCTTGGCGTTAAAGTCGCCCAACACGATTCTCACATCGGAGCGGAGGCAATGCTCATAAATTTACTCCAGGCGCTCATGCAAGTCATCCTTGGTAGCACCACCCTTCTCTGACGTCGTGGCGAGATGTTCACCGGAAGGTATGTATATAAGGACCTGGCGACTGGCTTTCTGTAGAAGACTTCACAAGGACCCATCTTTTAAGTCTTTCAATTAAGGGACCGGACATTACAGGTGCACGCCCTTAAATTAAAATCCTTATTACTTTTGCATTAATCGTCATCAAAAGTGGAATCTCTCATCCGAGGTGTTGGTATATCTTTCATTGGAGCTGGTTTCTACAGAGCGGATCCCAAACTGAACGCACAACCTCGCTAGGCGAGTAGATTAAAAAATTGTTTACACATTTACATGGCGAGCCACTTGCTTCAAGTACAACGCCCGCTCCCAGCAGCTGCTTTGGTGAACAGAAGCTGTCTATTAACTTCAGTAAACCTTTAAACGGAATATGTCAGAGTGACTACACTTCCTCTCTTTTAGCAACGATTCTGGGCTTCATACAGGTTGGTTACGGCAACTTGCACAAGGGTTGGTCACGTTTCCATGGTGGACGCAAGGTGGACGCAAGAGTAGAAACTGAGTGTAGCCTCGCGACTGTAACATTATACCGCGAAGCGTAACTGCAACTCATTC
>JAWMAG010000054.1:270000-310000 GCA_037013455.1 Ceratitis rosa | reverse complement strand
CTTTGCTTCTGTTATTTTTGTTGTTGTTGTTGTTGTGTATCCAGCACTTGTAAAGTCACAATTGTTTAAACAAATTCATTTCACGTTCGTTGTCCTCCGTATCGTTACTTCATACGGATACTCTCATACTTGCTATTATTGTTGTTGTTATTATTATAGTTCTTAGTTTCATTGCTCGTCGTCGTTTGTTGTTGTTGTTGTGGCTGTGGCTGTTTCAGAAGAAAATCATGTTTAGTTATTGTTTAGCCAGGTTATTGTTTATTTGTTGTTTCAGGTGTTATTGTTGTTGTTGTTGTTGTTGTTGTTGTTGTTGTTGTAGGCGTAAAGTGTTTCATAACTTCGTTGTTAGTTGAGGTGAACGTGAATTTTGGCATTGAAGTGGATAATTGATTTGGACGCCGTTGACAACAATGTGGTGCCTTTCGAGGAGGAGTCGACGCTGGCTGAAAGGATGCGAAGGAGGATTTTGAGTTGAAGAACAAGCAATTCCAATTTCGAATATCGCTGGGAAAACGAGTTGTTTCTTTAACGGGAACCTTCTGTAGTTTTTTAAAGTTTGGTGAAAATGAGTATGACGGAAAAGAACTCCGGAAAAATACGAGATTCACTAAGATCCGACCAATAATTTGACAACTGCGCCCTCATGTCTTCCTTCCCAAAGCAAAGACGGCATTTCACTAATTTCAGACCGCATCATCCCAAACGGGCCATCATGAAGACTATTGATGTAAAAGAAACAGAGTTTTACCACACTCAAGGACATCATCCTGCAATTATTTTTTTGAATCTGTTTGGCTAACACGAAGAATGGGACAAGTATAGAAGTCCTCGTCCTCCCATCTCAAACTAAAGTGGACTAAAGTGAGTGGGTTCCTCTGCAAAAGTTATAGGGATCACGACTAAAGGTCACGTCCCTAGCACGTACGAACTCTTAGCTGCAAAGGTATAATACTCAGATAACTAATCTTTTGAAAGTCAAGAACGCACATACAACAGAAAGGTCAGAGCTATAGCTCCTTTAATAGACCGAGGCTGATCGACATCGCCAGGCCTGAAATATTGTCGCCTCTGGTACCGGATTGGGATGTAATGGGGTTTAGGCAAGATTCCGGATATGCAGTTACAGTCGCGGGGCTATAACAATACCCACTCTTGCGTCCACATCGCACACGCTGGAAACGTGAGCAACACTTGGGCACGATGTCGAAACCAACCCATGTGGGGCCTTTAACCAACGCTAAAAGAGAGGAAGCTTTAGCGAAGCCACTTTGACATACTCCGTTTAAGGGTCTGCTGAAGTCTAATTGCAGTGTCTGTTCACTAGAACTGCGATTGCAAGCGAGCATCGGTATTGGAGCAAGCGGCTCGCTATATAAATGTGTTCAACAAAAAAAAGCTACTCACCTAGCGAAGTTGCGCGCTGTCTTCGGATAAGGAAATGAAGCGTATGGGTCTGGTAGTGAACGAAGGCAAGACATAATATATCCTATCATCAAACAAACAGTAATCGCCTTCTCGACACGGCTCCCATGTGACTGTTGACAGTCATGACTTTGAAGTCGTAGATAACTTCGTCTATCCTAGAACCGGTTTTAATGGCAATAACCATGCCAGGGTGGAAATCTAAAGCAGAATCACTCTTGCCAACAGCTGCTATTTTGCTACTTGCACTGAGTGGGTAATTGAAAAGTGAGATCTCTCTCGACGAACAAATATCAAACTCTACAAGTTATGGTTCTCTGGGAGTTGGTAACTACGAATACGACAGCCGATATTGCGATGAGCTGTACGAGTTATACGGCGATATTGACATAGCTCCGCGAAGGAGTGAGGTCATCTACTGACAGATGTCTACAGCATACGGAGTTTTTGGAGCGCTTAGCTTCAAGCAGGCTAGCTAAGTGTGCAACAACCGGTTACATAGTGAATCCGAATTGTAAAATCGATACCGTTGGAACAAATGTTCCATCAACCGAGTATCTAAAGTTCTAATAGCGCTTGCTTGCTTGAAGTATAATAAAGCGGATCACAGACCTATTCAAATATGGCGACATGCAAAATATGGTCGGACGAAACCATGCTTGGCGATTGTAACCCGAATGTGCTCTGCGCAATCTATATAAAAAAGGTGTTCTTTTAATTCAAAACCAAATATTTGCACCTCCCATAATAAAAATCCGTTAGAGATTTGGTAGTTTAAGACGGACGATCTATTCACATATTTTTCCACAAAGCAGGAAATATACTCTCATCTTTTGGGTTCTTTCCACAACTCGATGCAGGTCTCCAATTAGTCTATCGCTTGCTTGAGCTCACCGCTAACGTATTTCCTGTTAATCCATCTATGCTTTTTTATTCCTCAGATAGATTGAAATTTTCACCGAGATCTAAAGAGGTAGCGACGCCCTCCAGTCGATCCCCATATAGATTGCATATACAACTCAGCAAGTATCTCATCTGTCCCATTAGCTTTGTGATTTTTCAAGCACGTAATGGCATCCTCTGGCAATCTGAGCTCTAGTGTTCCCAGTGACGCCACACTGACTGCCTTCGGCACCACCTCCGTTTGCTGTTTGTCATTTGGACTGCTACCTTTAAAAAGTTATTCGAAATTTTCTACCCACCTGCCTAGGACTCTTTGAGTTTCGGCTAGTAGGTTATCCTGTTCAATGCTTGGAACCTTTATCTAGCCAGTTTTTATCACTCTGGTGATAATGATTTAACTTACGGGCAATCGTGACACGTTTTTCGTGCCCACCAAAATGTGGTCAGAGTCTACATATATTGGCTGAAGTTCATAACTGTCGATTTATGCCGTCGATCTACTTGGTTTTTGATGTCATCATCGGTTGATAACCGTGTCAATATGGGCAATTATTTTCTGACGAATCTTGTGCTACCTATTATAAGATCCTTTGAGGTCCTTTGAGATACCTCAGCAAATGAGGAAATATTGGTAGAAGATATTTGCCTAGATGACTCTAAAGATTTTAAAGAAAAGTATACTAGAAAATACGAGATAAAAACAAAACCAATGGAAAATTACTATAAAAACAATAACAACAAAAAACACCATTAACCACCGAGACAGCAAAACAGTTAGAAGAACAAAAACAACAGAAACAGCAAGAACAAATGTAGCATTGCCTGCTGAATATTAATTAGATTGCAAGAAGGTGCACACAACAGCAACAACAATAAATGGCAAACAACATAATAAGAAAATTTGCAGGAAACTTTTACCACACAAGCAAGATGAAGATAAATGCAAATGTCAGCAAAGAGTTGTACATATACTTATATATATATTTATTATACATACATATTTATGTATTTTGTATCATGGATATAGATAAATCAAGTATACCAGTAAACTAGAATTGATTAATTTGTAGAGAATTCCATTTTTGGTTTTTTTTATATACAATAATAAAATATGGAATCGTGTCATATTTTATAAAGTAGGTATAATAATTGTAGCATACTTTTAAGCGTTCACTT
This sequence comes from Ceratitis rosa, assembly GCA_037013455.1. NCBI lineage: Eukaryota > Metazoa > Arthropoda > Insecta > Diptera > Tephritidae > Ceratitis > Ceratitis rosa. The sequence goes on along the minus strand of JAWMAG010000054.1, from coordinate 306,499 downwards.
TTTTTCTTCAAGAAATCGCTGAACGCACGAAGCGAGTACACCCGCAGATGGGTAGCCAAGCCAACACATTAAGCGTTTCTCGAACGTGGAACTTTCCAATTTTTAATAAATTAACATAATTTTAGTTTAAGATATTTAATTTAAAAGAAGGTTACATTAGAAAGTTGATAATAAAGTTATTAAAAAAAAAAATCTAAAAATTTTGTTATTTAAAAAACAAAAACATTACTTTTCTAAATTTCTCTTAAAACAATTTTTAATTATCTGCTTTTAGGAATAAAACTGAGCGAAATGGCATTTTTTCATTAAACAATTATTTTGGATAAACTTTTCATTGAACTCAAAATATTGCGTTTAAGCTAAATTGATTATTTTTTATTAAGAAAGATTTGAAATTTAAAAATTTTGTTAATTTATTATTTTACATAGATGAAATCAAATTTAAATTTGTAAAAATTTTTAACTGGAATTTTTCTGTTTCTTTATTAAAAAAAAACTAAAAAGAAGAGTTGTCTTTACCCCTTTCTTGATATATTTATATAATATTTCTTTTTGGGATTAGATATTAATTCACAAAACCTCTCATCTGAGTAAATCGGTGCATGGGAGCTATATGTTATAACCGTCCGAATTCAATGCTTTGCAGCCTAAATGTGTTATTCATCACCAAAAAGATGCTTTTTTGACCGATTTTTTAAAATGGCTTTATGTTAGGTTAGGTTGAAGTGTCTGGCGGTCTTCAGCTCACTTTGACCACTAAGCGGTCACACTGTGAAGAGCCACAGGTTGTCGGCCCTAAAGTCTTTAACGCACTTCTTCAATTTTACAAATTTTCAAATTCCTCCTTCTCTCTATAATTTCTACATAGTTCTTTCGATAGTTCTTTCGATGGTACACTCAGCTACTCTGCAGAAGACTCCTCATTCAAGATATTTCTTCTTTATAGCGAGAAAAGCTCTTGATGGCAATTACCGACAGGTTAGTGAGTTATGCCAGAGTTTGAGTCCTGATTCGACCAACATGCAAAATATAGATCACTATTTCCGTCGTCCCTCGGCTGCGAGTACCTCTTAAAATTAATAATTATTATTAATTATTCTTCAATATTTATTTTATCCCCTTCAAAATAGTCACCATTAGAGGCGATACACATATGCCACCTTTTTTCCAATCTTCATAACACTTCTGGCAGGCCGCTTTAGGTATGGCTTTCAGTTCCTTCTTCGAATTCCCTTTTATGACTTCAATCGACTGAAAATGCTTTCCACGAAGCGGCAATTTGAGTTTAGGGAAAAGAAAAAAGTCACACGGTGCCATGTCGGGTGAATACGGTGCTTGCGGAACAATATTTACGTTGTTTTTGGTCAAATAATCGCGTACAAGACGAGACGTATGAGCAACAATTTTGGAACAAGTCGAGCAGACACACGTCTCTTCCCCAAAACATCGTGAATAATGCTATGAGCGGATCCATTTGATATGTTGAGCTCACTAGCTATCTCTCTTTCAGTCACACGACAATTTTCCAAAGCAATTTTCTTTACTTTTTCTACGTTTTCTTCGTTTATTGACGTTGCTGGATGACGATCATGGGGCAAGTTCTCCAGCGATGTACGGCCGTCCTTGAACGACTTATACCAATCAAAAATACGTGCACGTGATAAGCAAGACTCCCTATATGCCTTCTGCAACATTTTCATTGCGTCCGTCGCACTTATTCCATTGGAATAACAAAATTTCAAACAAACTCTTTGCTCAACGTTAATTTCCATAGTAAAATTCGAAAAACACACTCGAGGTTGACTTGTTTATAGTGCCGTAAAAAAAAAACTATGTGACAGATCGCGCTCAAAATTGACATGTAAACATATAACAGTCCTGCCAACCTAAGCGAAAAAAGGTATGGCCATATGTCTTGTCCTTGTCGAGTTATGGATAAAGTCTCGTTTATATTTGAGCAGAAGGTATACGGCAGTTTTCTACTGTTTTTGATTTGATTGTTAAAATTTACAGTGCTCTTAATAAAGCCTAGATATCTAAGTTCCTTATAATACCAATAATCTTAGAGAGTGAGCCATTTCCCCTTGTAGACTTACCATAATAAAAGCTGTATTATGAAATCGAAGGCGAACGATGCTTTACGCATCCGTTCTCTCTGGTTCTGTGATCAGCATAATTTTTTGTCCAGATACTAATTTCAAATGATCATCCGGCAGTTAAAGATTAAAGATAAATACAAATACGAGTATCTACTTAATATATATTAATTACATGTCACATTGTTTGTCCGCGATGGACTCTAAACCACTTAACCGATTTCAATTCAATTTGCACACCTTAGACAGTTTGATTCAACTTGAAAAATCCTTAATTTATAGTCGCAATATTATTTTATTACAAATAATTTTTCTCTTATTTGACATTCACAATTATCTGTTAGCTTCAAATGATTTTAACATATGGCGACATCTGTTGACTGAATTGAGTAAGTAATCATTAGATGGCGCTGCTATGTTATACCTACAAACGTGAAATATAAGCTGCAATTAAATAGCAAAACCACCTCGTGTTGTTGAGACTGAAATATAAGTTAAATTTGTAGTAATCGAAATACCGTGAAATTCCATTTTGCCATTTCCATAAATAAGTCTCAAGGTCAAACAATGCCCATTTGTGGTTCAGACGGCTGATGGTTTTTTCATGTCGAAGAGCTTGTCATTCCCTGCTGAAGAACGACCGCCACAATTACTTCAAATGATTTTCTATAATTTTGGATGTGGGTTCGGATTCAAAGCCGTGAACAGTCTCATTGTATTTCGTAAATGAACTAACCTCAGCAAATTTTGTTCATTGGGTGTATGGCAAAATGTATTTTAGTATAAATTTATGAATATATACATGTACATATATATATGAGTGTACATTTGACGCCTGGGGCGGTTGCACTTACAACACAACAACAAAAACAACTTGTCTGAACTTAAAGGTAAAAGGTAGTGGCAATGCTGTTTAAGTGACACTTCTACATGCACATACATACATACAAACACACACACGCACACACACACATACATACACAACGTCTGATATGGCATTTAACAATTGTTTATTTGTTTTTGTGATATTTGCATTAGTTGCTTGCTGTACTTTGTTGTTGGTGTTGTTGTTGGTGTTGTTGTTACACTTGATAGCTACATTTTCTGTTTGCTGTTGTTGTTATACAGTGATTGCGGTACTTTTATTACTGCATATGTGTATGCATGTATGCATATATTTGCATCTTACTTGTACTGTTTTTGTTGTTGTTGTTTGTTTATTTGTTTTTTTACTTGTACTGTTATTGTTGTTGCTGTTTAAGGAACATTAGTTGAGATTTGCAGGCGTGCCAAGCACATTAATTAATTTCATGTGCAACACCAACACCAACAACAATATGCACAGAGACATACACAGATACATACACGTAAATACTTGCATATAACAACGACAAACAGCAGCAGCAGCAACAACAACAATAGACCCAACAATAGCGACAAACAAACAATGGCACAGCATAGCAACAATGCGCATACAAAAACAAATATAATGGTAACCAGCAATAATAGCAAAAACAAAAACAATCACTAGCTCGTACACATGCAAACATCCGAGCAAGAGTCAACAAATAACACGTGTTGCACGACATTATGAATTGAATTAGTTATCCGCCCTGCCGCAATCACACCACGCTCTGTGTGCGTGTGTGTGTGTGTGTGTGTAAGAGTATTTGTGTATGTATTAGAATGTAAATATGTATAGCTATTTGTGTAGTTGTACTTGACTACATACTCCTACATAATAATAACGACATGTGCAAGTTTGCTGCTGCTGCTGCGGCTGCTGTTTATGCCACAAAAAGTTGCATGAATAAATTTGCGTTCGGAGCAGTGGCGCCGCCATGAGCTATGAATAATTTAAATGATATTACAAGATTTTATTGATTTAATTTTGCTTTGATTGTTTGCTAATTTGCTGCTGCGCTTTTTGGTGGCACCGCACGAAATGGGGGCGGGGCAGGGCGTATGAGTGATATTTCTGATTTTTCTGATTCGCTGCATATTGTGAAAAAAATCGTTTTTTTTTTTTTCATAAACGAATATGTTTAGAAAGTGTCATATCCACTCTTTAAAGAAAAATTCAACAATTTAGCAACCAAACTAAAATATTATGTCTAAAAAATGAATATTTTTCAATTTCGATCAAATGGGACTACAAATGGGTCTTTGGAAATGTTTCGATATTAGCGCCATCTATTGGATTTTTTGCAATATACATAATTGAAGTTTCAATTTGAATTTTTAAAAGATTTCCTAAACTATATATGGCGTCGTTTTGTTTTTGTCCTGAATGACTTACGGATCAACCCACATCCTAAACAATGATCGTAGAGATCTGAAACTGCGTTAGACGTATGCACCCCATAAGGATTTTCCGAGAAGTGGACCTACCTCCGATCTATTCGGAAAGCTCAAGTTTATCCTTCAATTGTTCGATTTACAAAGAATAATGTGCACAGGTAACTTTTTGCCATAACTGATATGTGATCTAGAAGTGATCAGACTTTGGTTACCACGTAGACCATGCATATATACATAGGGATTAACAAAAGTTCGGTCAGTTGGTGACTTTCAACTTGTTTTTGTTAAATCCAAAAACACCAAATCCTTTGAAATTACCTTATTAGTCTTCCTTTCGAATTTTAGTACGATCGGCTAAAATGAAGATAAGAAAACAAAAGATAGCTGAGGATAGGTAAGAAGAAATTCTACCACCAGCGCAAACCGGAATTTCTCCTTGTGACTCTCTTCGGGTTTCGGCGTGATTTACAGCCAATACAAATATTAAGTGAATGCCAAATTGCATATGGAACGATTGCACCGTTTTTAAAGACTATTTCTAAGTGGTTCCGTAGAGGACGAGTCCCGAGAAGGTCGACCAAAATATTCCACTGATGACGTCACTGTAGCTCAAATCACTGTAGGTGAAGTCACAAATTAACAAAGACCCATGATTTACCCAAGAAATGATTGCTAATGAATTGGGCTTGAATGCCACGGCTGTTTCGTAAATTTTAAGTAATCATCTGTGATATATTAAGATATCTTCTCGATGGGTACCACGAATTTTAAATGAGGCCCAAAGAGAGGCTCGAGTGCATTTTGCTCAACTTTTCCTAAAAAAATTCGAAAATGGTCAGTCTGGCTATTTTAGTAAAGTCGTTACTGGTGACGAATTTTTGTTTTAAAAGTTCGATTCATAAACCAAACAGCCGTCCATGGTATGGAACCCAACAAGAGCAAACCCACCCGTAAAATCTAAGCAACAAAAATCAGCAGCAAACGTAATGATGTCAGTTTACTTCACCCGATCCGAAATCGTAGCTGCTACTCCACTGGAAAGGGTCAGACGGTAACTGCAAAATAGTACACCGAAGAGTGCTTACCTACAGTTTTCTAAAATTCGATGGCGCTATTTTTTAAAGAAAGACAACTCCTCAACCCACACTGTTGAAATAACGAGTAATTTTCTTGCGAACTCTGAGATCGAAGAAATATTAGGTAAGGTAAAAATTTCGTTCGGTTTTTATCTAAGAGATGGCGTTATTGTCCATAGTACTAGTGTTACGTGTCGCATCATGTCATACTATACGGCGCTGAAAACGTGTTTATTTGCGCTAAAAGTTTGTCTTTGACAGTTTCTCGATTGATTGACTCAGTACGTTGTGAGCACTCGGTAAAAATGGACACCAGCAAAGAGAAAATTCGCTATAGTTTACAATTTTTCTTCGATCAAGGCGAAAAAGCAGCTAAAGCGGATGAAAAAAAAATATTTTAGTTTATGGGCCCGAAACTGTAAACGAACGCGTAGCACAAAAGTGGTTTGCTAGGTTCCGTTTCGGTAATTTCGATGTCAAAGATGCACCACGCGTCGAGAGGCGTGTCGTCGAAAATTGCGATCAAAGCATGGAAATAGTGGAAACAGACCGTCACGTGAGTTCTTATTTAGTTGCTAAGGAACTAAAGATAAGCCATAAAACTGTTTGGAACCATTTGCATAAAAAGAAACCGAAAGAAGTTTTTACTTTACCTAATACGTCAGCACCATAATCTTCGAATATAGCATCTCGCGATTTCTGGTTATTTCCAAAAAAAAAAATCAAATGGAAAGGTCTTTAATAGCAACGAGCAAATAATTAGTGCGGTTAATGCTGCACTTGATAAGCTTAAAAAGCAAGATTAGGAAGAATGTTTTCAGAAGTGCATCTAGAGAAGATTAAAAAAGACAAAGATTATTACAAGAATACAAAAAGAATTTATTTAATATTTTTTTCTGGTCAACTTACAGAATTTTCAAACACTACTGTCAAACCAAACAAGTTTTGTTTTAGCTAAAGTCAGGCATTTATGAAAATGGCGGTAATATTGTATGAACCTTCTACCAAAAAGGCGATTCAAGCGTGGTCCCTAGTCGAGGAGATTATTGAGCACATAATCGTCCAAGTACTCAAGCGATTGGTAAAATTTTAAAGAAATTTGAAGAGACTGGATCGGTTACAGATATTGTAGGGCCTGAGTATTATCGTTTTGCTCGTTACAACTCAAGACATATTTCTCACACGGGTGGCTACGCAGTTTTCTCGGCTTGACGATGTCATTTGGACACCACTTCAGGAGATAAAGAATAAATGGTAGCTTCTTTTTATATAGCCTCTGTAATAAATATTATAATGACCTACTCCTTTCCTTCCTGTCCATCTTGTCTCTTGGACGGCAGTGATACCAGCCTTGATTTTACAGTGAACATCAAACAGCGGGGCAGCGGTATCTACTCAGTTAAGATGCCGCGAACTTCAGGTGCATACCTTAATATTATAATGCTTTGTACATTGGCCGTGGTTGCCATCAATATTGGAAGTTCCTATCCGAAGCCATTGTTTTGTGTTCATTATACCAGTGGTGGGCCGCAGGCTCACATTCATTCAGACGCACATTCGTATAGTAAGCCGCTTGCTCCAGGACCGATGCCCACTAGCAACAGCATCTCTGTTGAGCAGACGGTGCAATAAGACTTTCACTAATCTTTCTTTGTTTCAGTTGGCGGGCGTTCTTTGTTGCACAGAGGAAAGTGCTGCGAGTGCACAAGTCTAGTATATTGGAGACATGTATGAGAGACCCATGGGGGCGGATGCTTAAATCTAATACCACAGATAACCAAATTTCGGACAATGTCCAAGTGGATTTACCTCAGCTCCTTTGTAACTGCTTCATCATGAGACTTTCGTGCAGTAAGACTTTTATATCCTTCGTAGCTCCTAGATTATTTCATACCGACTGGTCCTCTCCTAACATAAACAAGACATCTTCGTAATTTCTACTGATTAATAAATACAATATTTTTCGTTTATAATCGCTTTAACTATCTAAAAACTAATCAAAAATGAAAGAAATGCTTGCCAAGATTAAACTCACAAAAAGTTATTATTTCCAAGCAATTCTTGTCTTCTTTTCTTAAATCTTAAATTGCTGATTTTATTTATTCCCTTACAACATTCTCAATCCTTTAATGCCACAACAAATTCATTATACCAATAATTCCACTAACAATCGACATACTCGTACAAACGTACGCTAGATTGCTGCCAACATTGAATGAAATAATTGCAAATACCCTTTAACTAAAGTTGCCGGCGCGTCACTAACAACTTGCTCGCCTCAGTCTCAGTCCGACGAGCTCACTGAGCTCCTCTCGTTGTTTGCTGTTATGCGTTTTCGCTTCACTCGTTGCACATCAATATACTTTTTTTATTTATTTCTTTCTTTCTAGACCGTTACGCTGCTGCTGCTGCTGCTGCTTCTACGTTGGCAATACGGTGAATTTCTGTGCGGTTCTATTTTTCCTCGAATGAGCGGAAAGCCACCCCAGCCGGCTTTTTAGATGCTCACGGATGTTGTAAATGTAACATTTCAATATTTTTCGAAATTTATACTACAATTGTTTTGTTGTTGTTATTGTTATTTTTGTTTTTAAACATTTTTTGCTTCACTGCTTTTCGTTTTCACTCGCCTTCGTTAGGGTTTGTTGTTATTTTTTTTTTGTATTCTTTTTATTTCAAAGTTTTTGTTGTTGTTGTTTTGTTTCTTGCTTTTTCACAATTTGCGTTCAAGTTGTTATCACGCATTAAAGCGCTGTGACAGCTATAGCAACAATTATCGAGCATCAACAGCCAAGCTAGCTGTAAAATATCAACGGTTTTGTTGTTATTGTTTTTGTACTTGTTATTGCTATCAAGCGTTTTCTGTTGCGTGTTGTATGTACGTGTATGTACTCTGTCTGTCATTGCCACTGGCATTCATACGATGGGTGAAGTAGAACAATTACAACAACAACACTAAATTTTGTTGTTACACTTGTTGTTGTGTTTGTTGTTTTGTTGAGGGCCTTTTTGGTTGTTGTTTTCTACAATTCTTGCAGCACTAAGCAGCATTGCTACTGCAGTTTTTTGTTGTTGTTGTTGTTTATGTTGTTGCTATGACTGTTTTAGTTGAAGATGTTGTTGCTGTTTATTTTTTGTTGTAGCATTTGCTACGCAGCTTTGCTCTCAACTTATGATTTGGAAGTATTGTTGTTGTTGTTGCATTTTCATACATTTATTGTTTCTTTTTCGGTTTCTTTTCGTTTTTATTTTTCTCATTATTAATTTTTTATATTCTTCTTTTTATCGTCACTTTTAATAAATGTGTTTAATGCGCTTGTTGGTGTAGGAGCAAAGTCATAGCAAAATGGGGGAGGAGGGGAAGAGGAAGCAGCAGCGTAGTTGCAACTTTCTTTCTTTGTTTTTTCTTTTTCTTTTTCCTTTTCCAATTCAATACTTTTTTCTTTTGCTTTATTTTTATTTAAAATTCATAATTTATTGTGCAACTTACACAGCTGTTTGCACTTTCGTTGTTGTTGTTGGTGTTAGTTTGCGCAGTCTTTGCGGGAAAATGTAAACAATATTCTGCCCTGCAGCAACAAATATTTAATTGCCTAAATTTCTTTTGATTTTTTTAAATTAGATTTTCATATAAAATTTAAAATTGAAATAATTAATTAAAAAAAAATAATTTAAGGATATTCTTTAAAATACTAAAAAAAAAAATTAAGTGGAGGCTTCTTTCTACACATATTGTACATCTTATACGAGTATATAAAATTCTTATGCGGAAAAATCCAGTAATCTCCAAAAGTCTCCAAAAGTTAACGACCGATTGTCTTGAAATATTGTCAGATTGTTTCAATGATTCCTGGGAAAAAAATTTTGGTAGTGGACTGGCCTATTCAAAAAGTCGGCCTATTTCTCTCCTCGTATTCCCACAAGTATTGAGTAAAAAAATTTATGTTAAAAAGATATCACGTGATTAATTCTTCATACATTCAATGATTATATGCGACATCGAAGCGTTGCAGGGTAGAGCTAGTACTTTATATTAGGTCAAGTAAAAAGTTCGTCCGGAAAGCCAATTTTCACAGGCCTCTCTTGAGGCCAACTTCTCACCATTAAGCACGTTCGCCATGGACAGAAAAAGAAGGTAATCACTTGGTGCCAGGTCCGGACTATAAGGTGAGTGCATTAGTACCTCCCATCCGAGCTCCTGGCGTTGTTCTGACGAAACACAATTCGGCCTCTGTTGATCAAAGATGGCCTCTTCTGGATGAGTGCTGCTGCTTTCAAGAGGTCCAGTTGTTGGCAGTAGAGGGCTGAATTGAGCGTTTGGCCATAGGAGAGCAGCTCGTAGTAGATGATTCCTTGCCAGTCCCACCAAACAACCAAACACACAGCAACCTTCCTGGCCGTCAATCCTGGCTTGGCCACCGTTTCCGCCGGCTCACCGCGTTTCGACCACGACCGATTTCGCTTGACGTTGTCGTAAGTGATCCAGTTTTCGTCGCCAGTCACCAAACGCTTAAGAAATGGGTCGATTTTTTTGCGATTCAGCAGCGATTCGCAGATAGAAATTCGGTCCATCATGTTTTTTGCGTTAGTTCGTGTGGCACCCAAACATCGAGCTTCTTTTTGAATCCAAGGTTATGCAAATGGTTCCAAAGGGTTTTCTGGCTTATCTTTAGTTCCTCAGCAATTAAATAAGTGCTCACGTGACGGTCTGTTTCCACTATTTCCGTGATTTTATCGCAATTTTCGACGACAGGCCTCCCGACGAGTGGTGCATCTTTGACATCGAAATTACCGAAACGGAACATAGCAAACCACTTTTGTGCTACACGTTCGTTTACAGTATCGGGCCCATAAATTAAATTAATTCTTTCAGCCGCTTTGGCTGCTTTTTCGCCTTGATCGAAGAAAGATTTTAAAATATAGCGAATTTTCTCTTTGCTGGTGTCCATCTTTGACGAGCGCTCACAACGTACTGGGTCAATCAATCGAAAAACTGTCAAATATAAACTTTTAGCGCGAATAAATACGTTTTCAGTGCCGCATAGTATGACATGATGCGATACGTAAAACTAGTACTATGGACAATAACGCCATCTCTTTGATAAAAACCGAACGAACTTTTTACTTGACCTCCCTCGGCAGCGCCAGTACAGAGATAATTGATTTTCGACAATGTAAGAATTCAATGAGAATTCGCCTCCGAATGGTTTCTAGCTGTTTATGAGGACCTTTCATTTTATATCGGAAATACTCACGGAGGGCTTGACATTTCCTGCCGAGAGCGACCCCAATCAAAAAAATTAATTTTCTATAATTTTATTACTTGGAAAACCACGAACACTTTAAATTCAATTTAAAAATTCTGCTAATACTTCAACACTAAATGTTTTTATAGTTATTTTATGAAATTTTCAAATTCAAATAAACACCATACGGATGGACCTTCATCTGCACAGCTCACCGCTGTGTACATTAAATATCAAACAAAACTCTATATTTACTTAAACTCACACCTACACACATTCATACACTACATATCTGCATTCGAAAGGACGCACATGTATACGACATGCCAACGGAAAATGTTATCGAGGTCGATATTGATAACATTTTTGTTGCTATTGTTGGTATTATGCACATTGTTGTTGTTGTTTCTGTCATTGTAGCCTTTTCAATCTTATTGGTTTTTACAATAATTGTTGTTATTGCTATTGCCATTGCCGGACACATGCGCTCGATTGAGTTTAATTGCTGTTGCCAGTAGCCAGCAGCGGCGCAGCCAGCAGCCCGCGTTACAGGAACAACAACATTGATGGCGATGAGAGGAGCAACACAATGCTCAGAGGGCAGGCGACGAAGTAGAAGCTGAGTAGCAACAGAATCGCTTCCGTTCGCATCCTGCCCGACGGCATTTCCCATCACCTTCCTATAACGATTGCCTGACTCTTGGTATTTGTTGAAAATGCACTGTCAGCTGCAATTTTTTCACACACCCGACAGAGACGCGCACATACGCACACAAGTTTACTAGGTACACACGCATATAGCAACAGGAAAGAAACAAATTTTAGAGCAAGTTCTAGGAGGGAGAAAAAAATACAGCGGAAAAGAATGCAAACACCATTAAACGGCAACGAGGCTTAACGAAAAGAGTTAAAGCGACAGCGAAAGAGCACAAAAAGAAAAATTTTAAAAACAAAACGATTGTGCACGGCTACAGCGCCAGGCAATGACAGAATTTCAATAAATACAAATTTTTAAATAGAAATTAAAATATACACCAAAATTAAAATTAAAATTAAAATTAAAATTAAAATTAAAATTAAAATTAAAATTAAAATTAAAATTAAAATTAAAATTAAAATTAAAATTAAAATTAAAATTAAAATTAAAATTAAAATTAAAATTAAAATTAAAATTAAAATTAAAATTAAAATTAAAATTAAAATTAAAATTAAAATTAAAATTAAAATTAAAATTAAAATTAAAATTAAAATTAAAATTAAAATTTAAATTTAAATTAAAATTAAAATTAAAATTAAAATTAAAATTAAAATTAAAATTAAAATTAAAATTAAAATTAAAATTAAAATTAAAATTAAAATTAAAATTAAAATTAAAATTAAAATTAAAATTAAAATTAAAATTAAAATTAAAATTAAAATTAAAATTAAAATTAAAATTAAAATTAAAATTAAAATTAAAATTAAAATTAAAATTAAAATTAAAATTAAAATTAAAATTAAAATTAAAATTAAAATTAAAATTAAAATTAAAATTAAAATTAAAATTAAAATTAAAATTAAAATTAAAATTAAAATTAAAATTAAAATTAAAATTAAAATTAAAATTAAAATTAAAATTAAAATTAAAATTAAAATTAAAATTAAAATTAAAATTAAAATTAAAATTAAAATTAAAATTAAAATTAAAATTAAAATTAAAATTAAAATTAAAATTAAAATTAAAATTAAAATTAAAATTAAAATTAAAATTAAAATTAAAATTAAAATTAAAATTAAAATTAAAATTAAAATTAAAATTAAAATTAAAATTAAAATTAAAATTAAAATTAAAATTAAAATTAAAATTAAAATTAAAATTAAAATTAAAATTAAAATTAAAATTAAAATTAAAATTAAAATTAAAATTAAAATTAAAATTAAAATTAAAATTAAAATTAAAATTAAAATTTAAATTTAAATTTAAATTTAAATTTAAATTTAAATTAAAATTAAAATTAAAATTAAAATTAAAATTAAAATTAAAATTAAAATTAAAATTAAAATTAAAATTAAAATTAAAATTAAAATTAAAATTAAAATTAAAATTAAAATTAAAATTAAAATTAAAATTAAAATTAAAATTAAAATTAAAATTAAAATTAAAATTAAAATTAAAATTAAAATTAAAATTAAAATTAAAATTAAAATTAAAATTAAAATTAAAATTAAAATTAAAATTAAAATTAAAATTAAAATTAAAATTAAAATTAAAATTAAAATTAAAATTAAAATTAAAATTAAAATTAAAATTAAAATTAAAATTAAAATTAAAATTAAAATTAAAATTAAAATTAAAATTAAAATTAAAATTAAAATTAAAATTAAAATTAAAATTAAAATTAAAATTAAAATTAAAATTAAAATTAAAATTAAAATTAAAATTAAAATTAAAATTAAAATTAAAATTAAAATTAAAATTAAAATTAAAATTAAAATTAAAATTAAAATTAAAATTAAAATTAAAATTAAAATTAAAATTAAAATTAAAATTAAAATTAAAATTAAAATTAAAATTAAAATTAAAATTAAAATTAAAATTAAAATTAAAATTAAAATTAAAATTAAAATTAAAATTAAAATTAAAATTAAAATTAAAATTAAAATTAAAATTAAAATTAAAATTAAAATTAAAATTAAAATTAAAATTAAAATTCAAATTCAAATTCAAATTCAAATTCAAATTCAAATTCAAATTCAAATTCAAATTCAAATTCAAATTCAAATTCAAATTCAAATTCAAATTCAAATTCAAATTCAAATTCAAATTCAAATTCAAATTCAAATTCAAATTCAAATTCAAATTCAAATTCAAATTCAAATTCAAATTCAAATTCAAATTCAAATTCAAATTCAAATTAAAATTAAAATTAAAATTAAAATTAAAATTCAAATTCAAATTCAAATTAAAATTAAAATTAAAATTGGCTTCGTTTGGGTAAGGACTTGAGCGTTTGCCATGGCCGTCAATACATACTTATTTTCAAAAAACTTGAATTTAAAAATTAATCAAAAATTTGTAATTATAAGCCTTACCTTCTATAATGAACAAAACTGTATTCATATAATTTAAGTTTCTTACATTGCTGCAATTTGTTTAAAACATTCTTTTTTTCTTCTACATTTTTTTCCCAAAAAGTGAATCCAAACAACAATAAGGCAAAAATCAAAGATTGCAATCAAACTTTACACAATTGCGTTTACACACATACATACACCCTTACTTATCCCTATACATAAGGATGCACACAAAAAAAATAGTCAAATGAAGTCAATGAAAAGTGGGGAAAATGGTGAAAAGTGCACAATTTGAAAATAATTGGTGCGAACAGGCTTGAAACCTCAGCACTCACGCGCTCTCACACACAAACACACAAGCACACACAGTGCCAAATTAATGCCCCTACACACTACACCACACCATCCGCAGGTCTTACACCGACTTCCAAGTCTGGCTGTGCACGTTTTACCGTTAAAATATTGCAACTGTCATCGAAATTGAATTGCATCGTCATTGCATTGCATCGTCATTGCAACTTATTTCTTTTTTGTTTTTTTGTTTTCTGAACTGAAATATTTATTTATTTATTTGTAGTAATCAACAGGAAACTGCAGCGCATCTACATATGTATGTGTGTGACTATCCCACTTAAAGCCGTTTAACTATCAGAATGATGCTTTTCATTTAAAATATCATCGATGGTGGTATTCACCAGGTAGTGGGCTATCTCTCATTTGTAATTTATTTCAAAATATTTTTTGTAATTTTTGCTGAGGTCTTCTTTCATTTTTTCCGAAGCCAGACTAGCAACTGCGGTAATCATTGAAAGCAGTCTCAGCTAAGCGAACATCGATAAGTAGGAGCTGCCAGCAAGAAATCGTTTTAGCCATTTCTAAAGTATGATCTCTTTGGAGACATGAGAATCAATAAGGAAGTCTCCAACAGCTTAGTATAGCAGATTTCATATTCAATGTCATACCACTACAATGCCACTCCAATCCACCTACTAGAACGTACCATCTTTCATGATCCTGCTGACCCATTAAATTGGTGGGAGAATCAAAAGGTTTCGAAATCCATATAGACTTAGAATTGCCCCTTATAAATGTGTATTTCATGAAAAAAATAAGAGGTTTTAGGCTCAGATCACCGAAGATTTATGGAAGGAGAGAAACTACGCTGCGAAGCAATACCATGTACACCAGTAGAAGAAAGTCTTCCCACAAGCACAATAAATCGATGAGGAAACATTCGCAAATCACCTAGGGAGGGTTGACTACACCTACAGACTGTAAAAGGAAGCAAATCAAATGAGTATTATAGAAAATGAGAACTACAACAAATATATGTTGGCACCAAACAAACAGTCAATGCACTCGCGCCTTTGTCCGCACGACACAAAAGCCGTTGATGATCTCGACTATCTCGGAACCAGTAAAAAGTCTGCATAGAAATTCAATATGTTCCACTTTGAGCTGAGTAGACAATAGAAAATTAATGACCTGTCTCGAAGAACAAATACCAAACTTTACAAATCCCTCATCATTTCCGTCTTGTCACATCGTGCAGAGACTTTGACGATGCCAACATTTGACGTGTTGGCTCTAGTATTTTTCGAGAGCAAGATTTTGGGGAATATTTATGGGCCATTGCACATTAACAACGGCGATTACTGCTACCGCACCGAGGTCGAAAAATGGATTTATTTTTTATTTTTTCCCCTGGTGAAGCTGGCCCATCGACTGCAAGGCCAAATCGCTTTGGCCGTAAGACAATGCTTTGTGTTTGTTGGGACAAGTGTGGTGTGGTGTACTATGAGTTGTTAAAACCTGGTGAAACGGTGAACACGGATCGCTACCGACAACAAATGATCAATTTGAATCATGCGTTGATCGAAAAACGGTCGGAATGGGCCCGAAGACATGTCGAAGTTAGCTTGCAACATGACAACGCGCCGTCTCATACCGCTAAACTGGTGAAAGACACATTAAAAACACTTAATTGGGAAATATTATCATACCCGGCGTACTCTTCAGACCTCGCCCCGTCCGACTATCACCTTTTCGCATCGATGGTACACTCCCTTGCAGAGCAGTGCTTCGCTAATTTTGAAAAAGTCGAAAAATGGCTCGTCGAATGGTTTACCTCGAAATTTGCCTGAGAGATGGGCGAAATGTGTAGAAACCAATGGTCAATACTTTGAATAAAAAAATTTTGAGATTCCTCTGAAAATTAAGTGTTTTCTTTATCGAAAAAACCGGCAAATTACAACTAACATACCTGGTAATTCACTATTGGAGAAAAATTTAACATTCACGTTAAGCAGAATAGCTAAGATTTTAGATTAGAGATTGAGAAAAATGTCAACCGTTTAAGCTATACCGTACGGTGCTCGTCTTGCCAACAGATCAAGACACTCTTCCACTATCTTTGATATGATCCTGAATGACTATAGGGATTTCGAAACCGCCTGGCTATCTGTGAATATATAAATATTTTTTGTAGTAAGAAATCTCTTTGTCAGAGCTGGCAGGCTTTATTTAATTGCCGAAATCTCTGCCTGAAAAATACTTCAATGATTTGTTAGGCGAAAGGCGATTCCGGTGCCTAATTTTGTCCAAAAGACACAACCTCCTACTCTATTATCTAATTCGGAACCGTCCGTATAGATGGTAATCTTCTGTAGAGATGAAGGAAGAATTGAAATTTATTTCTACAGGAAAAAACAGAATTTTCTTAATATGCTAAAACGTACCTTAGGTCACTACTAATAGGTAAGAAAGATTCCCTTAGCCTGACTGTCGACTTCCCAGCCAATAAATTCAGTATAACGTTTAGTGCCCAGGTCGGCAATGCTCTCAGTAAGTAATAGAAGCAAGTCTTTTTAAAATAAAAAATTTTAAATTATTTTTAACTGTTTCTTGGTTCTTCCAAAATACTGGAGAATACAACAGCTCTCACAAAAAGATGAAATATTTGGCGCTTGAATTAGCAGTAGCGGAAAAAGTACTGGCGTTCGTTAAGGAATTCCTCTTATTATTTGGGATAAGCAGAGCAAGCATCACAGCAACTGAAGCGCATTAACCAGCGCTTGGTACTGAAATGCCCCAATTCTTAGCAACTTCAGCGTTATTGTGCAAACAAGTCCGAAAAACCTGTGATTCAGAAAACTTGATCTCTGCGAATGAAGTGGCCGAACTTGAGTATTCAGAGAATATTTACATTTGTTCCATTGTCATTTTGGCGTTTATCCTCTTTGGGCTTGTTGCTAGCAACATTTCACGGAAATTAAAATACTTTCGGGTAGCGAAATTTCTCGGCTCAGTACTAGGCTTAATGTGCCTTCGAATTTTTCCCTTTGAATTTGCCCAAACAAGTGTTTTCACGCTTTGCATTTAATTCGCTGCCTTCATACTGAGCTTTTTAAGTATCAGACCATTGTGAATATCCCCAGAAGTCCACGCTTTTTAAATATAGGGCTATCCATTTCGTGGCTTCAAAAGTACAGGGCTGTATTTTGACATCTGTCAAACTTAACTGTCAAACCAAATATTTTTTGTTTCAGTTAAAAATTGGATATTTATGAAAATGTGTCGCTTGGAAACCGCACAACACGGTAAAATTGTTGAAACCTACTACAAAAGAGGTGACTTAAACGGGGTCCCGAATCGTGCTTTAAGAATAGATTTTGATGCGCATAATCGTCTAACTACTCAAGCAATTGGTAAAATTTGAAAGAAATTTGAAGAGACTGGATACGTTACAGATATTGTAAGGCCTGTCTTCTTAGTTCCACTTCAAATATCACTACAGTAAGTGAAAGCGTAACCGAAGAACCGAATGTGTCTATTTCTCGTTGTCCTCAAGAGCTGAGACTTTCTTATGGTACATATTGGACTTACACCTACATCGTTATAATCGTACCATTTGACATAGTTGTACTAACCCCTGTGGGTTAAGGGCTAAAGAATTTACGCCTGGTAAGGCTTGCCTGTTGTAAGAGGCGACTATAATCCGATTGTTCCCGCAACAGTCGGTTTTTTATATCGAAACGACCCGGATTTTAAATCCGGCCAAGGACTGTCACTCGCGCAATGTTCCCCGAAAACCAATACGGAGAATATTTTGCGGTTACAACAACAACAGTTGGATTTTCTTTTTTTTATCTACGCGAAAAGCCGTGCTTATGCGGAAAATCTTTAGCTTTTGCGCAATTGAAAACCAACAAGCTATAAGTGCCAAGAAGTTGTCGAAAATTATCTCAAACGGATCGAGGTTTGCAAAAATCCACAAAGCGGTAATTTTAATGATGTAGTTTTTCATATATAATGCTAACCAAAGTTCAAACTTAATAAGAAAATAGAAATTTCATGAAAAAATTTATTTTAAATATATTTTCTTTACGTTTATTTTCCAAACCGCAAAATGTATAGCCCTGTATTTACAATACACATAAATTCGTAGACGAAAAAATGCTCATTTCCCAACGGTACTGTCCAAACTCATTAAGACCGCTTTTCTCTGCAACTCGCTTTTTTCTACTTCTCCTCCGTCTCTCTCTCGTTCTCTCACTCTCCACCTGCACCTCTCACAATGTCCTTTTCCCCAACTCACAAATTAATTGAATGCACTTTATTCATTTTTTTAAATACTTTTTAATGCTACAGTCACGCCCCATTGCCCGAGCAGTGCCCATACTCTTCGCTCGTCCTCTCTCAAAGCACACACACACACACATATGGTACACATGCGGGGAAAAACTCATTGAATGTCGATTTCGTTATAATAAAATCCATTTCGATGCAATTGTCATTCTTCGGTTACTGTGAGCTGACATTTTGGAATTTCCAAATGAAATAACAATAACAACAACAACACAAATTGGTTAGTATGCCATCAGAAAGAGTGAGGAGAGCGGTAGGCAGCAGTCATGCATAGTTGAAAAATGTGAAAAATGCCACTGAAATTTGATAGTGATAAGGCATAATAATTGATAATGACAAAGATGAACATGATTAACTCATTTATTTGGTATTTCCATAAATACATTATAATTATTGGTGAAATCATTATGACGAAATTGCATTATAATTCATTTGACATTTTTAAGGCGAATTCATAAGGCTTGCAGTTGTGATGGTGTTCGTGTTCGTGTTTCTGCTTACGTTTGATGGCATTAAATCAAATGTTCAATTTATTTACCGTAATTATGCATTGACATATGGAAGCTGTTAATGACTTTCAACATTTTTTTTTAATTTATTTTATTTAATTGTATTTTATTTCTCATATTTGTTTTTGTAATAATAAATAAAATTATAGCGCAGTAATAATAAGATATTGATTTCATTGTATGTGCTTGTTAACGGTAATTTAAGGTTTTAATATTTAATATATTTACTTTATACGCTCATTTGTATGAATTTGGCGTTTCCGGTGTTTAATATAATTTTTCTGCTCTTTTTTTTTAATTTATTATATTATTTTCTCCATTTTATTTATTTATTATTATTTTTTTTTTTGTTTTTATTGCTCACATTAGACAAAAGCATTAATTAAAATGATAGGGCACAAGCAATTAATTATGCGCATGGCATTGACGCCGCCGCTATCGCTGTCATTACAATAAAAATTAATGAATTAATAAAAATTAATTGCAATAACCAGGTTGAATTTGCAATATATTTACATTGTTGGTATACACGGTGTGTCCCAAAAATAACCGAACTTTATATTTAAATCATACAACATACAGCGCCATCTATTGAAAATTTGCAACATTAAAAAGATACATTCATCCTCTTTCAAACGCACCTAACTTCATATAAGTCGGATGACAGATGTAAAAGTGACAGCCATTTCAATAAAACCAAAAGTGTGCTAATGGTTCCAAAAAAAAAAAATGGAACAAAGAGCAAATATAAAATTTTGTATCAAACTTGAAAAAAAAATTAAAATTGAAGTTTAAAATATTAAAAAAAAATTGAAAAAAATGAAGCAGCCGTAACCGCGGTACTGAAGAACATTTCTATAAATGACATAAAAAAATCTATGCATGCGTTGGTTGATCGTTCCAAACGTTGCGTTGAGTCAAATGGAACATATATTTTGATAAATAAAAACTTTCAAAGATAATATAATGTGTATTTTACTATTTTATATCCAAAAAGTTCTGTTATGTTTGGGACACACCATGTATTTATTTATACATACTCGTTCATACTTGAAAATACACTTTGGCGGGCTTGCCCAATGAACTTTGTGGTTTGAACTAAAATTGAGGTTAACTTCAAAATTAAACTGGTTCTGGAAACTTCAAAATCATACTGTTTCCAAATACTAGGTGCTCAACTTAAGAATAATAAAGTTTCGAAATTAAGGTTATTAGCGGCTTGCCAAGCCAAGGTCATCTAACGTCATACCTATTTCGACAAGTTTGGATCAGAGGGAAAGGGGGGTCAAACGAATCCTTTTTAAATGGCATGCAAAGAGATCGTGCGGTATCTTATTGCATACAGAACATACGTTGAGTATTTCAGGGTAAAGTCTGGATAATTAGATTTGAAGTCAATTACAATATTCAGATCTTAACTGTGCCGGTATCACTCGGGTCTCTCGAGACAGCTCAAGCTCGTGCAATCGGTGATGCTGGGATTTCGAAAAGGTCTTTCACTGGAAGAGAGTTCACGAATGGATTTACGGTCTCTCAGTGAGTTGCGCTTTCGACCTGTTGCTACGCCGGCCTGTGCAGCGGTTCTCTTCTGAATTGTTGTGCGGAATCATACTCCCAGTACTGATGTGCATGGGTGGAGATTCGGCTTCAATGGGATGATCCCGACAGTAACATCTTAGCCGATATTGTTTATATAGCTTAATATTATATTTCTTAACAGATAGTATAGATGACTCACTATGGAAGTGGAGCTTAGACGACGTCAAGAGGATTCCTATCACTGCCCTTGGGGTGGTGTTCTGACATGCTTGCTGGTACGTAAATTGTCTTGTATTTTGCCAGCAACGTTTCTTTGTCTTTTCCGTAGGTGCTGCCGGCTAACGATTAGAAGATTTTATTGGAGGTGGAAGCATCTTGAAAATATACAAAATAAACAGAAACGGCGAGAGGGTACCACCCTCCGTAACCCTAATTTTACTGAGTTTAGAAGTCTGACTTCGAAACTCTATCGATCACTATCGACAACTTGGATAGTTCACAGTCCCTCTCTTTAATCTCGGCGGTAAAGTTGGTAGCACTGAATGGTCGACGAGATGTCAAAAACTTTTAACTGTTTTGGACAGTTTATAGCGTTAAGTACACTTTTCTGAAGTGATGATGTGATATGCTGCTGGGTTTTTTCGGTGTGTGAAGGATGGTGGAAGTAAGTCTGCTATTGAGAAAAGGAGAGATATCGAGCTTTATGTCTCTCCTTTGGGGAAAGAGTCTTTTATCATTATCATTCTTATTCAGGACCAATGGATTTGGAGGCTTTTGCCTTTTCGGGATCGGAGAACATTTCGTTATGGGCCCATTCCCCGAACGTACGACGCCGTTGATAGTCGCTCGGCTTCAATGATTGCAAGAGTTGGTCTTCTACTACCGACTCTGTTGAGCGATTATGTCGATGTTTACCAGGGGTGTTAGTTGAAGTTTTCCGGTTTTACTAGTAGATGTCGCTAGCAATATGTGTGATATATAGATATGCAAATATTCTGTAATTGTGCTTATGGCTAAGTCTCTACTAAACGGTTTAACCGATTTAAAAGAAATTTTTTTGTGTGTGTGTGTGATCAAGAGCATTCGAATGTATCGAAATTTATAGTTCAACAGAGTTAAAAACAGTTATAAATTAAATGAAATATCTCGCAACGAAGAAAACAAACAACTTTGCCAAAATTATCATAAAATGCTTAATAAATATTTACCTAAACTTCTCTCCAATTCTCCAAGGCTTGAGAGAAATTGAGAATTTCTTTTTTATGTATACCAATTTGAGTACTAAATAACAGTATTCCTAAATAGCCTTCAACCTTAATTTTTATGTTTATTGGGTAACAAAAACACACAATTTCTCCCTTTAATTCTATCCAATTATAACGCCGTAAAATTTCTCCATGTTCTCAGTCTACAAAAATACAGCAACTCCACTCCTTTACGTGATTTATTATGTTTGCTTATTACCATTAATTTTGTGCACAAAAATTTCTCTCTGGCAAATTTGTCACAATAATTGAAATTATTAGAATCAAAAAAAGAATGGAAAGTAGGTATACATGTATGTATGTATATGTTTGTATTTGCATAGCTGTTAGTCAACATACATAGGATTCCTCAATCAAATTTGCTTCAAGGTAAAATATATTAAGCAGAATTTTACCTTTTACGCTTATCGTGTGATTTATGAATGTGAACGTTTGCCTATACATATAGTATGTACATAGGCTTATGTGTAGGGTTTTCTCTATATCTATTGTATATGCAAATATACATATTGTATATACAGTTTACTAATTAAATTCCAATTGGCATTAATAAGATAATTCAATAATTTTATCAGTTAATTCTAAGAAAATATTACATTCCTCGTCTTATATATATATATATATATTTCACGTTTGCTTTTGATGAAATTAGTAGATTTCGAAAGATGAAATCTTACAAGTCAGCTCAAAAGAGATCCAAAAACATCAATATTAAGCTCAGTCAACAATCAGCTGTCCTTTGAAGACATATAAATATAAATAAAAATAAACATAAAACTAATTAAAAAAAAAATCAAATTCAAATTCAAATTAAAATTAAAATAAAATTGAAATTGAAATTGAAATTGAAATTTGAAATTGAAATTGAAATTGAAATTGAAATTTGAAATTGAAATTGAAATTGAAATTGAAATTGAAATTGAAATTGAAATTGAAATTCAAATTCAAATTCAAATTCAAATTCAAATTCAAATTCAAATTCAAATTCAAATTCAAATTGAAATTGAAATTGAAATTGAAATTGAAATTGAAATTGAAATTGAAATTGAAATTGAAATTGAAATTGAAATTGAAATTGAAATTGAAATTGAAATTGAAATTGAAATTGAAATTGAAATTGAAATTGAAATTGAAATTGAAATTGAAATTGAAATTGAAATTGAAATTGAAATTGAAATTGAAATTGAAATTGAAATTGAAATTGAAATTGAAATTGAAATTGAAATTGAAATTGAAATTGAAATTGAAATTGAAATTGAAATTGAAATTGAAATTGAAATTGAAATTGAAATTGAAATTGAAATTGAAATTGAAATTGAAATTGAAATTGAAATTGAAATTGAAATTGAAATTGAAATTGAAATTGAAATTGAAATTGAAATTGAAATTGAAATTGAAATTGAAATTGAAATTGAAATTGAAATTGAAATTGAAATTGAAATTGAAATTGAAATTGAAATTGAAATTGAAATTGAAATTGAAATTGAAATTGAAATTGAAATTGAAATTGAAATTGAAATTGAAATTGAAATTGAAATTGAAATTGAAATTGAAATTGAAATTGAAATTGAAATTGAAATTGAAATTGAAATTGAAATTGAAATTGAAATTGAAATTGAAATTGAAATTGAAATTGAAATTGAAATTGAAATTGAAATTGAAATTGAAATTGAAATTGAAATTGAAATTGAAATTGAAATTGAAATTGAAATTGAAATTGAAATTGAAATTGAAATTGAAATTGAAATTGAAATTGAAATTGAAATTGAAATTGAAATTGAAATTGAAATTGAAATTGAAATTGAAATTGAAATTGAAATTGAAATTGAAATTGAAATTGAAATTGAAATTGAAATTGAAATTGAAATTGAAATTGAAATTGAAATTGAAATTGAAATTGAAATTGAAATTGAAATTGAAATTGAAATTGAAATTGAAATTGAAATTGAAATTGAAATTGAAATTGAAATTGAAATTGAAATTGAAATTGAAATTGAAATTGAAATTGAAATTGAAATTGAAATTGAAATTGAAATTGAAATTGAAATTGAAATTGAAATTGAAATTGAAATTGAAATTGAAATTGAAATTGAAATTGAAATTGAAATTGAAATTGAAATTGAAATTGAAATTGAAATTGAAATTGAAATTGAAATTGAAATTGAAATTGAAATTGAAATTGAAATTGAAATTGAAATTGAAATTGAAATTGAAATTGAAATTGAAATTGAAATTGAAATTGAAATTGAAATTGAAATTGAAATTGAAATTGAAATTGAAATTGAAATTGAAATTGAAATTGAAATTGAAATTGAAATTGAAATTGAAATTGAAATTGAAATTGAAATTGAAATTGAAATTGAAATTGAAATTGAAATTGAAATTGAAATTGAAATTGAAATTGAAATTGAAATTGAAATTGAAATTGAAATTGAAATTGAAATTGAAATTGAAATTGAAATTGAAATTGAAATTGAAATTGAAATTGAAATTGAAATTGAAATTGAAATTGAAATTGAAATTGAAATTGAAATTGAAATTGAAATTGAAATTGAAATTGAAATTGAAATTGAAATTGAAATTGAAATTGAAATTGAAATTGAAATTGAAATTGAAATTGAAATTGAAATTGAAATTGAAATTGAAATTGAAATTGAAATTGAAATTGAAATTGAAATTGAAATTGAAATTGAAATTGAAATTGAAATTGAAATTGAAATTGAAATTGAAATTGAAATTGAAATTGAAATTGAAATTGAAATTGAAATTGAAATTGAAATTGAAATTGAAATTGAAATTGAAATTGAAATTGAAATTGAAATTGAAATTGAAATTGAAATTGAAATTGAAATTGAAATTGAAATTGAAATTGAAATTGAAATTGAAATTGAAATTGAAATTGAAATTGAAATTGAAATTGAAATTGAAATTGAAATTGAAATTGAAATTGAAATTGAAATTGAAATTGAAATTGAAATTGAAATTGAAATTGAAATTGAAATTGAAATTGAAATTGAAATTGAAATTGAAATTGAAATTGAAATTGAAATTGAAATTGAAATTGAAATTGAAATTGAAATTGAAATTGAAATTGAAATTGAAATTGAAATTGAAATTGAAATTGAAATTGAAATGGAAATTAAAATTGAAATTGAAATTAAAATTATTTGACTTTAACAGCAATATGATCGAAACCCACTGCAATCAGTGGATATACTTATATAGGTAAGATCAGGTTTTCTTTATAAATCCCTTTGAATAATCGATCACAGGTCCATAGATCGGTCAAAAACCGAAGGTTGTAAGAAATATAGGTTTATTACCGATAGTATGTCAACCTGTTTGCTATGCTTTTGGTCTGCATTACAAGTTGTATGTTTACAAAATTTGGTTGAGTTCTGTTAATGCCTTAAATTCTCGATCTGGAGTCAAGCGGGAGGTAGAAGGTTTAAAGTCCGTTATATGAGTAAAAGGCGTAGTTGTGGTCCGATTGGGCTCACATTCAATTCGCTTTCAGATTAGACCATGGGAATTATAATTATCAAATTCTATCGAATTCTGATCTCCTCCCAATGATTTCTAAGATATACTATTTGGCACAGAAGTGAGTGATGCCACGCCCATCCGAAATTTCTTTTCGCTAAATCGATTCTTCTTCTTGTCATGTCATTAAGTTTGACGTACATATTGTATGTATGCCATTACATACAAACCGTTTACAGAACAAACTTGATAAACTCAATGTGTATAGTGAAGCCGACCAACAACAGAAATATATACAGGATAAAGTTACGCAAGGCATTTATATACCATTATTTTATTGTAAAAAACTGGCCCATGAAAAGCAAGACTAGTCAAAACTGGTACAGGACGCACCGTCTTTTATGTTGGTATGTGAATATTGCTTATCGTCGAAACTCGAAACAGTCGCTAGAATATCTGCCACTGAATCTGATTTTTGCAAGAAGTTTTCGGTGACCGACGGGCACATTTCAAACTGTCTCCCGGCGACATTACCATTTGCGAAACAGAAAATACATTCAAAGCATTCACAAAATTCCATTACCTGACGGTTTGGGTGTAATGGGACTTGGTAACCCCAACCCGTGTGTAGCCTTGGGTTATGGCTAAAAGACAGGAAGCTTTAGTAAAGCCATTCCAACATGGTTTAAGGGTTAGCTAAAGTCTAAATGCAGCGTCTGTTCACCAGAGGTGCGGCTGCGAGCGGGCGAGGTTGTGCGCTGGTTTTGGAACCCGCCATGTAGAAACCAACTTCAATGAAAAGCGCAACGCCTCGGATGAGATACCCCTTTTTTGATGACGACTGTTCGGTCCCTTAATTGGGAAGGTGCCGCTGCCCAGCTAATTGCTGCCCTCGCTAAACTATAGGCTGACATCACCGCCGTCCAAGAAGTGCAATGGACGGGACAAGAACGAAAGCAAGTAGGTCCTTGTGACATTTACTACAACGGGGATATAAAGGAGCACAAATTTGTTGTCGGATTCGTGGTGGGAGAGAGACTTTCATCGTCGAGTACTGGCATTCAAGGATTTGTGCCCACGTCCCGACGAAAGAGAAGGACGATTTGGCCAAAAATGATTTGACCTGGAGCATACTTGAGCACTGCCCCCGCCACGATGTGAAAACCGTCCCCTAATGGGTTAAAGCTGATCGACTTCGCCGGGGCCCAAAATATGGTTGTCTGTAGTACAATACTAGATTCCAGCAAAAAAAAAAAAATTCACCGAGCTACTTGGCTGTCCCCTGATCGAAAAACTCAAAACAAATCGATCATGTTGTGATAGACGGAATACATGTATTCAGTGTTCTTAACGTACATCCGCCTCTGTGTATCAAAGAACGCCCGTTATCAAACACAAGGAAGGCTCGACGTCGAAAAGCTGCTAGCACAACAAACTACCGAGCGGTTTTCTACTCCACTTGCACTCTTGTTCTCTGAACGCACTCATCAGCGACCCGGTATAAGGGAATTGTGGGAAGGAATTTCAAACTCCCTACGTACAGTTGCAAAGGTCGGAAAGGTCGCAAAACCAGCTGGTACAATGAGAACTGGCGTGATGCGGTGGAAAGCAAATAGACTGCTTACCTTGCAATCTTTGTGATCGACCACCACACGTGCGGGATGATATAGATATCGAGAGCTGAAGAGGGAAGCAAGACGCATTTGCCGACAGAAAAAGAAAGAGTCCGAGATGCGTGAGTATGAAAAGCTTGGCAAGCTGGACGTCAAGGGTAATGCTCGAAAATTCTATGAGAAGATACGACGACTTACAGAATGTTTCAAGACGGCAGCAGACTCTTGTAGATCACAGAGAGGTGTAATGGATGCCCAGAGTACGAGTATATTGAATTTATGGAGGGAAGGCTTCTCTAGCCTGCTGAATGGCAGTGGCAATGAAACACTAGGAGATAATGAACCCAAAATCCCAAAAAAGGCGACGTTTCACTACCCGACTAAGAAGAAATTTGAATAGGAATCGGCCGCTTTGCCGATGGATTACTGGCCAAGCTATTCAAATACGGCGGTGAAGAACTGTTAAGGTGCAGAATATGGTCTACGGTGAAAGCATGCCCGAGGATTGGAACCTAAATGTGAAAAGAGGATTGCCAAACACCGCAGCCTTTGACAGTACGAAAAAGAATTGTAAGAGCTGTCAAAAATACCTGCTCTGAAAAAAGATTATTTTTGAAAAACACATTTTATTTTATATATTTATTTTTATACCTATATTATCATATTTGCTAATATAGTAGTCTTTTTTCATAAAAATAAAAAATTAATGTTAAATCAGGCTTCTTGAGCCCGCACTATAGGTCGGACAGATCGGTAAGTAAGCAGCAATAAAAATAGCTTTGGACATTTTGGTCTACAGTGAATGCCTATTACATCGGATCCTAGTGGTATGTAATATGTGATAGATATGTATAGAATAATGTCAACACTTCTACAGCAGATCCTGCTGAATCAATAAAATTAAGGTAAATCACTTAAAAAGAAGAAGGTGAATTGGCAACCATCTCACCACGAGCTAAGAACGTTATGATTATGAAATTATAATTTCATTAAGAAAAGTATAGTTATTATAATTAAAAAGTAAAAATATTCAAATGAGGCACCACGGCGGCAGCAGCAGCAGCACCTAGACAAGCAAAGCTCAATGAGGAAGGGCAAATATACTGAAGGAACTTTAAAGAAGCAAGAACGTCCGCAGGGAGCGCGGCTTAAGAAAGACAAAATAAAATTGCCACGAAACTTGTCAAATTTACAAATTTCAGTATAACTTTGATGCCACAGTAGCGGCAAATACGCAAAGATGCAACGCAGCCCACTCAAGGCTCCAACGCATTCAACTACTCAACAGCTGCATAACGTTTATTTGTCAACCAATGGCGTTGTCAAGCGTTAAATGTTGTTGTTGAATGTTGTTGTTGTTGTTGTTGTTGTTGTTGTTGTTGTTGTTGTTGTTGTTGTTGTTGTTGTTAAATGTTGTTGTTGTAAAATAATAATTTTTCCCAAAAATTTGCGTCACTCACAAAGTACTCCAGACTCTTCAAAACCGAACAAGTGACACAACCCGACCCTAGTTACATACATATGTATGTATGTAGATGCAAAAGCTGACGCTGACGAAGAAATGCAAAAGTCGCTCACCTGCAATGTCTTCAGAGCAGCTGGCAGTCAGTCTCCAGTCGGGCGACCAAGCAAAGACGCACAAACCCAGACAAGCGCGCCTCTTTGGCAAGCAGACAGTTAGCAGAGCAGACAGAAGATTTGACTGCATTTTTGGCATTCATTTATTCGCGTGTCTGTAGATATGTACAAGAGTGCTTTATTTAACTTCCCTATGCCACACATAAATTTATTTTAATTGTAAGTAATTTAAATTGTTGCCACCACTCGCTCAACTCTTCCCCTACTCCCTCTCACTCTCACTCTCCCTCTCCCTCCTTCTTCCAATTCCACTTCCACTCTAACCCCTTCTATACGCCTTGAATATAAATTTATGGTGAGTGCTCCGTCAGTAACTGTAAAGTTGCCAACTAACCGCTTTGCTTGCCAAGTATTTGCGAAAAGCTGGAAATATAATATTAAGTGTTTGCATGTGTGTGTGTGTGTGTGTGTATGTACGAGTACATATCTTTGGCGGCGTGGCTAACTTCCAACAAAATTAAGTGCACAGCGAAACGTTCAAGTTAAATAAAACTTTTGACCAAAAGTAAAATGTAATTATTTTAATTTCAATTAAGTAGTAATGCTTTTGAATTACACTCAATTCCCGAAAATGCAAATACCATTTGTGTCTTTGTATGTATTGGATTGCTTCCAAAGAAAACCGGCGATTTTTTAAAAGAAAGTAAATACTTTAATCAATTATTTAATTTCCATTTTGTTCGATGACTTTTCGTCATCATTTCGACAACATCATTATTCCACGCTCGTAGGACTTCTGGCCTTTATCTGCAATAAACTGAACCAAGTGCGATTTTATAGACTCGTCATTTTAAAAGTTTTACCATTTAATAAGTTCTGCAAAAGTCGAAATAAATGGTAGTCTGACGGTGCAAGATCTAGGTTATATGGATGCATCAGTCTTTGAAGTGGTTTGTGGTGCTTCATCATGCGTGGAAAATGATAATTTTCGATTGACGTTTGCTTCAAAAACGGATCATATTCATTGGGTTTAAGGTAAGCACATATCACAAGCGTTGAAGCGGCTTGTAAAATGAATTTCTCTTAATATTGATTTTGGTATATCCAATCTCACGCTCAGTTACATGATGATCCGATTCGACACTGTGTTTCTTTGAAGGCCTTATCACCATACAAATCATGCAACTTTTTAGCAACTTGATCTGCATTTTCTGCTCTAAGGAAATAACAATGTAAAATATGGCGAAAAAGTTCAGTCGTGGGCTCTATATTAAAATTGACGCCAAACAAACAAATATTAGATCAAGTAAAAGGTTCATTCGGTTTTTTATTGATTTTTCAAAATATGATAACTTTGTGTACATTTTTCCGATTTAAGTCAAATATGCGCCGTTTTCTTTGTAAATTTGTTGTCAGCAAGATACCAACTTCATTATATCCCTCTCATAGAAGGCTGCGTCCCTATTTGCAAAAAACTCGGAGAGCCTATTTTCACAGGCCTCTCTTGAGGCCAACTTCTCACCATTAAGCGCGTTCGCCATGGACAGGAAAAGATGGTAATCATTTGGTGCCAAGTCCGGACTATAAGGTGGGTGCATTTGGACCTCCCATCCGACCTCCTGGAGCTTCTGGCTCATCACCAAAGACGTATGTGGCCTGGCGTTGCTCTGATGGAACACAATTCGGCCTCTGTTGATCAAAGATGGCCTCTTCTGTATGAGTGCTGCCTTCAAGCGGTCCAGTTGTTGGCAGTAAAGAGCCGAAGTGAGCATTTGGCCATAGGGGAGCAGCTCAAAGTAGATGATTCCTTGCCAATCCCACCAAACACACAGCAAAATCTTCCTGACCGTCAATGCTGGCTTGGCCACCGTTTCCGCCGACTCACCGCATTTCGACCACGACCGATTTCGCTTGACGTTGTCGTAACTGATCCACTTTTCATCGTTCCAGTCACCAAACGCTTCAGAAATGGGTCGATTTTGTTGCGATTCAGCAGCGATTCGCAGATGGAAATTCGGTCCATCATGTTTTTTTGCCTTAGTTCGTGTGGCACCCAAACATCGAGCTTCTTTTTGATTCCAAGGTTATGCAAATGATTCCAAACGGTTTCTCGGCTTATCTGTGCTCATGTGACAGTCTGTTTCCACTATTTCCATGATTTTATCGCAATTTCGCAATTTTCGACGACAGGCCTCCCGACGCGTGGAGCATCTTTGACATCGAAATTACCGGAACGGAACCTAGAAAACCACTTTTGTGCTACACGTTCGTTTACAGTATCGGGCCCATAAACTAAATTAATTTTTTCAGCCGCTTTGGCTGCTTTTTCGCCTTGATCGAAGAAAAATTTTAAAATGTAGCGAATTTTCTCTTTGCTGGGGTCCATCATTGACGAGCGCTCACAACGTACTGAGGCAATCAATAGAAAAACTGTCAAAGACAAACTTTTAGCGCGAATAAACACGTTTTGAGTGCAGTATAGTATGGCATGATGATGACACGTAACACTAGTACTATGGACAATTGCGCCATCTCTTAGATAAAAACCAGACCTACCTAATATAAAGAATATTGCGTGTACTTTTTTATTAAAGCTGTCAAAAGAAAAAATACAATTAAATAGTAACAAGCTGTTCAAAAAAATTGTCAATGCCTTCTCTGTGAAAAACCGCCGCTTTCTTTTGAGGCAACCCAATATGTATGTGGGTTTGTTAAGGTGGATTTTGTAGATAGCCCAGAGCTCAGTTGCGAAAGCGCTGTCCTGAGACAGTCCTGCATCCCTCACAGCAACGTGAGATCAAAATGGTCGTTGTCGAAATGCAGTGAGCCAACACAAACGGTCTGCAAGCCAGTAAGCCAGGGTTTTATGTGGATTTTATCGGGGCTAATTCGGTCTGTACTGTCAGTAATTGGACTATCTGAAGAAAGCAAACCCCCAGACGTGCCCACGTTATGTAGAGCACCCAGCGTCTATTGTTAGCCGAGCACGTCATCTTGCAAAAGCAGCACCCCTTTTTTCAATTTTCTCCGTCTTCTCTCTTTAATGGCTTCTTTTAGTTGCTTTAATGTTTAAGCGTAATATTCTGAAGTTATAAAAAAACCTTTATCTTTATAATCAATGAATAATATGGAGCTTTGCCCTTTTTATGACTTGTCTTGTTTCCGCTAAGGTTCACCACGATGAACCCAAGTTACGTCTCCTGAGCACTTTCGGTACTCATCCTGCGCGGATTTTAATCATGCCCAGATGTTCGTGTAGGATTTTAAAAAATGGTTTTATCGGATACTCCAATTATTTCTGCGAGTTGTTTTTCCTTCAGTTGAACATTGCCGATGATGATTACCTCGATGCTCCTCGATGATCCTGTCCGGCCACGGTTGATCTTCAAGGGATTCCCTTCTTTGTTTAAATAAACTGGTCACTTGTGCATCATGGTTTTTCTCGTACAAGAGTCGCCCTAAACCAATGACAATGACGATAGTCTAACGACTTATAGTCTGATCAGAATGAAACTTCGTATTTATACTAATTATGATTCACTGAATGCGTTACGTTCCAAATGAGCCTAATCAACCTCCAACCCTAAGAAATCCTTCTCCACTTCAGTTTTCCAACGAAGCAGAAAACTTCTTTTGCTTCCACTAGCGGGTGTTGTTTTCATTCACCCAGTCGATATGACCTCTCAAGCCTACAGGGACTATGTCTCGTATTTCACTGGACAATTTCCAGAAATTGGTTTGTAGCTCGTATTATTCTCCAGAGATTAATTAAAGAAATTGATAGCCGCAACTACCAAGTGATTAGCTGGGCGTCTACTTTTCGGAAATCCAGTGTTCGTATTGTGGTCCGACCAACATCTAAAAATTATAGTTAGGGAATGTTAAATAAATGGGTAGTACAGATCCTATGAGCTACTCGATTGGATCGGGCGTTAGTTCTGTTGTAGGCATGTTCGCCATAATTCGATTTCGCCTCTAGCTTCCTCGAGCCGAAAAACACTAGACCTGGGTTCAGATAATACTCGCCTAGCTTTTTCAAAAATAAACTCGCTACCTCACTTGGCACTCCACAGAAAAATATTCCACTTAAAAAAGAAAAATAATGAAAAGATGTATTTGTCATTACCGTTGTACTTTGTGGTGCAACGGATAAACCGATTTTTCGGCTCTGAAAGACTTTCGAAATATTTTAGTTAAGATTTATTGTCTTCTGGGTTTACGCAATGGTGAATACAGCAGATGATAGTACTATGAGTTGTACGAAATTTACGATGACATTGTCCGAATGAATGAAAGCACCCCGGTTTTGATGGTATTCGATTCAGTATACGCTGTTGGATGTAAAAGAAAAGGAAAACCTCCATTCTTTTGGAAGAATAAGGTGGCGAAGACATACGGTTCACAGCCGAAACAACTGGATGGATATTTCCAGTTTTTCTTTACTAAAAGTCATTATGACGAGTGTGACTCTTTGGATAATTTTTTTTTTATTCAAGCCATTGTTATATCATTTAAATATTTTGAACTTTAAAATCCATTCTCTGAAACGTACAAAAAAATTGATATTGCATATCTAACGGTTACAACTTGTTGACGTCGCCACAAAAGTAATGGGGTATTAGTGAAATAGTCAAAATCACTTGAAATTCAAGAGTCCATTCGAAGTTCTTAAGAAAACTTGTAGCAAAGCTCTTTCACTGAACTTTATATCTTGGCACATACGCACTTACATAGAATCATACTTATGAGTATATATGAATATAAATATATATAATATATATATATATGTGTATATCAAATCTTGTTACCAAAATACCCAACGCAGCGCGCTACACTCTCCACGTTGTACATTAAGAAAGTTTTCTAAAAACAATTTCAAGTTCTCACTCACTTACTAAATGGAGACATTCGGTCGTTACGCTCTCAGGATTATTGGAATATTTTCGCAAATATGCATTGGTGAATAGTAAGTTTAAGGAATTTGAATGCAACCGCTAAAACTGAAGAGCGTGCAAAGAAAAGTGAATAAAAGAAAGGAAGCAAAACTATGCGACACAAGCGAGAGACTGATTGAAGATTTAGGAGAACGTTTGGGTAGGCAGAGTTGGAAAAGTTTGTTGTGACGCAATATTTTGTAGTTATTTATTTGTTTTAGTAGCTTGTTTGTTATTAGTTTGTTTGTTGGTTCGTAGTTGGCTCTTAGTTTCTTTTGTTGCTTAGTTTTGCTGTTATTTTTTGATTGCTATTT
Organism: Ceratitis rosa; assembly: GCA_037013455.1. NCBI lineage: Eukaryota > Metazoa > Arthropoda > Insecta > Diptera > Tephritidae > Ceratitis > Ceratitis rosa. The sequence goes on along the minus strand of JAWMAG010000054.1, from coordinate 272,844 downwards.
GTTTCGTAACGCAAGTTTGTTAAATTTGATTTATTTAATCTTTGTTTTTGTATGTCAAGCCATAAAACCAATAATACTTTTAGTTGATACTTTGTTAAAGGACAAAAAGTTAATCTTCCTTTCTTGATACGACATGCTAGGGACTCTGTTGATGTTTTAGGAGACCAGTTTTCTTCAAAGCGTCGGTAGTCGATGGATTACCAACCGAGCTGTTCCAATACGGCGACGAAGCGCCTTGTCAGTACATACATATATCAGATTTATTGTGGTCCGACGATGAAAACCCGAGCGTGATCTACCAAATTCTTAAGAAGAGAGACCCCAAAGTTTGCGTCAATTATCGTGGAATAAATCTTCTCTCTATATCGCATATCTAACGCATTATGGAAAAGACTGAAGTCAGCGAACTGAGCGCACCTTATCAATGTAACTTTCGATCTAGTCTATCCAAAATCCGTGAGAAAAAATCGACACACATTGCCTTCTCGTCGATTTTAAAGCTGCCTTCGACAGCATGAAAAGGATCTAGCTCAACGTCGCTATGTCTCAAAATCAGTTACTTCGAAACTTAAAAGGTTGTTATTGTTGTTGTTGTAGCGGCTACATTTACGTCGCTTAGGTGCATGTTAATTAATCTAAGTCGCTGAGGTCGTCTAACGGGAGGTCCAGGAAACGTGCTGTTTCGACGAGATCGGACTAGAGGGAGAGGGGGTTAGATGTGTCGATGTAAGGGGGCATGTGAAGAGCATTGTGCCCCTTAACTAGTAGCATAGATGCTTCGCTGTGCATCTGCGTCCTCCCCGCCGCCCAGATCGGTGCAGCATAGTTTACGCTTTGTAGGTTGCCTGCAAGGTTTCTTTGTCTTTACCCCAAGTGCTGCCGGCTAGCGCTTTGAGTATTTTGATGCTGTTCTGATGTTTTGCGGTAATTGCGGTCGTATGCGGAGTGAAAGAGTGCAGGCTATCGGGTGTGACTCCCAATATCTTTGGGTTGTTTATGGTCGGAATTTTTTTGTCATCGACCTTCAAATCTAATTAGAGCCTATACTCCTTCGTCCAACGGGTGAAGAGAGTAGCTGAGGTCTTAATTGGTTGAATATTAAGCTGTCTTGCAGGGAAGAAATGGGAGAGGTCGGCAAGATAGCAGTTCACTTTTGAACAAAGGTCGTCAATATCCTGGCCAGACGTCAATATCGTGCAATCATCGGCACACGAGGTTAAGGAAACTCCTTCTGATGGAGGAGGGAGTTTCGAAATGTAGAAATTAAACAGTAGTGGGGAGAGGACACCACCCTGGTTTAATTTTCCTAAGTTTCGATGTTTCACTTCGGACTATTACCGATAATTGTCGACCAGTCAAGTAGCTCATGATCCACCTCTTCAATCCCGGCGGTATAGAATGATTCCTCAATGTCCGTTAGCAGCACTTAGGAGAACGCCTGGTGGTAATACAAAATCCATTAGTGCCCAAACTCTCTCTTTCTAATCGATCCTAAGTATAGAGATTAAAAATTATATATCTCAGGTGAGATGGCTCGAAATATAGCTTCTGGAGACATAGCAAGATGGATTAAAGGGATTTCCATGCTAAAAGGATCTACGAACAAGTGGACTCCAATCAACCCATTGCTACTCAAAAAACTTAAGAGGAACTGCTTACCGACTTTTAAAAATGAAGTTGACATAACGCTGACGAAGAGAAAATGATAATAATCTAGTATTTAAAATGGATCAAAGTTCTATTATCATTCCTAAGATTCTTTGACAAATTTTTTTCCAAGTTTTGTGAAACTAGTTAATTCATTAACATTAACATTCACTCTCTTTGAATTGGGGCTCCGTGGAAGACAATTTTATGGGGGAAAAAATTTCGAAATCGAATACACTCGTTACACATTTTAGAGTTTAACAAGTCAATATCAGCAAAAGTTAACATTGAGAGCGGTTTATGTTAGTGTATATGTAGGTATGTGTCTCAAAAGAGCAAAATACCAAGAACGTATAGCACAGCAGCCACGTCATCCAATGAAAGAGCCATTGCTGATGTCGTTGTCTTTTAAAGCCGACACCTGACTTGATTTCCAAATTTTTTTGCTCAAATATGTAAATATGCATGTATGAATATGTTAGGGTGTATTATGTTTGTGATAAAGACGGCAGTTGCATACATCCAAGTTTACTACCAACCAAATATTGCATGCGATAAATTAATTCAAATCACAGCAATGCCTTTAGACACTCACAAAAGCTTTTCTAAACACTTCACTACGCACACATGTCTATATGTATGTATGTGTGTATAAACGAGAACGCAATCGCTTCAGACACTTCAATGTCTTCGCCAATTTAAAAGGATCTTTTATGAGCTCGTATTTAACGGTTAAAACCTCCCCCATCTAAGATGGCGCCCCCAATTTCATGTAACATACATACTTATGTATGTACTTACATATGAGTAAGCAAGTACTTGTGTGATTATGCGTGTACCCTTCAATATGTTTATTTTGGCCGTCAGTTCAATGGGTCGTGGTACATGGGTAATATGGGTTAACTTTCTTCTTCGTCGTTGACATTTATAAGCTCTTTCCCCTCCTTCCTGGAATTGTCTTCATTATTTGACTGCTTAATTTACCTAAATTTATTTAAGCATATTCTTGTATTTGTATAGGTACGTATGTTGGCTCTTGAAATGTTATAAATGAATGCAGCTCTTATTTCCAGCTACTCGTTTGCTTAAATTGCCGGCATGTACATATGTGTATACATATGTAAAATAATAATTTTTTAATGCTCGGTAATTAGCATAACTCTTATTTAAGTGCATGGAGATTATTGTAAATTTTTA
>JAWMAG010000054.1:0-267500 GCA_037013455.1 Ceratitis rosa | reverse complement strand
TTGGTGAACTGAATTTAAACCAATTTTTTTTTTAACATTCAACCGCCATTCTTGCCTCAAACTAGAAAAACTTGCGTTTAAACCCGAAGATTCAGCTACTTGTAACTGCAAGTTTTCATAAATTTCCCCGCGCACATGCGAGTAGACTAAATTTAATTTAAAGTTTTCAAATCCCAACACAAAAATGGGAGCTCTATAAAACTTCAAAACAAACAACAACAACAAAATTGCAAAAACTGTTGCCTACACGCAGGTGTGTTAGTCCTACTACTGCTCTGACTGACTTTCTCCAAACCTCTTTTCTTTGGCTTAGCCCTCTTCATCCCTCCGTGTGTTAGCTTCTCATGTGTGTGTGGAATATTAATTTCTTACACAAAAAGATATATTACAAGTTTTAGTGAAAACACTGTCATTATTTAGTTTTCTACGAGAATACAAAAAAAAAACCAACAACAACAATAGTGAATAGCAATAAAATGGCAACAATTAAAATGAGAATTAAGTAGCACAGCGAGGCAGCGTAGAGGTAAGAGCACAGAAGAAGAAGAAAGAAACGAGGGGCAAATAGTATTTAGTAGGCAATCGCTGTGCACATTTGATGTAATTAGAAATTACACACACACAAACATAAGTGCAGGAATGCACTTATTAAACTATTTCTACTATTTAGCCATCTAGCAGACTCTTACATAAGTATGTACGAGTACTTCCCAATCCTCATACCCTAACTTTGAATACTTGGCGAATAAGTGGCATTCGCTCGGCGTACTTAACTCTACACCCAACAGGCAGCCACGTGCAGCCATGCATCGGGATCTAGCTGGCTGTCTGTCTGTATGCCTGTCTATCGCCGGAGATTAACATTAGTGCGTTTGATGTTGAAAGTACTTGCGGAAAGTTTCTCAAGTTTTAGTGGAGTCAATTTATATGAACAGAAGATTGTTTAGCTGCAAGCCAGCAAAGTGCAGCTGCGCAGATGCTCGAGAATGATTTAATGCATCGAAATGGCTTCACTTCGTCAAGATCAAATTGTAATGTAATCAAACATGATAATAATAAGCATGCATACATGCTTACAGATTCCTATATATGTGTCTTTGTGTGTTTTAAATATATGTAAGTGTATGTAGTAAGCAGGATATTGAAAGTGATGACATACATATGTCCACGATATGTGTCATTTAATAACTTAATACCTTTAATAAGTATCTAAAGAGACTTTTCAGGGGCACACCAATACAAAGTCAGTCTCTAAGAAAAAGAGATTGGTCAAAATCCAGTCATACGCTGATACGGAACGATGAGGATGGAGCTAGTGGATATTACAGCGATATACCATAATGAAGAGAAGAGCTGAGATGAAAGAGCTTAGCTAGATTTGGACATATTCTTTCTTCTTCATCGGCACGGCAATCCTTCTTTCTATTCGCTATTTTGTGCCAGTTGAAAATACTAAGTGAAATTGGATCGGTCTTCAACTGATCCTTCCAACGAAGTGATAGTCTTCCACCTTCCTTCCTCCGCCTCCACCGATGGGTACTGCATCGAATACTTTAACAGCTGGAACGCTTTCATCCATTCGGTCGACATAACCTAGGCTGATTTACTGCTGTCTCTTCATTCGCTGTCGGAGAACTCCTTCCCACCTCTGATCGCGCTTCTGGTGTTGTCCGGGGGCAGTTAACATAGCCGTGTAAGCTTTGCAAGAACACCATATTCAGACATAGCGGCGTAGAGGCAGCTACTTACTGTTCTGTCCAAGGCTGTTTCGAAATCAATGATAAGAAGGCGGCATATTATAAACTTCATTTCTTGGAAAAACATCAAGGCGTACGATATAGATTCGAAGAGGCACTCGGATGAAAATACCTTCAGCAGTTACAAAGCTGTTGTGGTCGATCGCAACCGTTACGATGTGGGCAGCCTGTTTTCTCTCTATTGCAGCACGGTAATTTATGTCATCTTGTCTTTTTCCAACATTACCCCTGTGTTGCCGTAGCGGCTGTACGTAGAGAGTATGAGATGCCATTCCACAGTCCCCTTATATCGAGTTGCTGATGAGTTCTCCCAGAAGGTAGGTTTGCAAGATGATTAGAAACCCATTCGCCAGTATTTTGTAATTGCAGATTTTCGACGTCGAAGCGTCTTTCTGTTTATTGACGGACATTCTGACATTCTTTGATACACAAAGGCGCATGCGTATCTTCGCCCCGACAAGATAGTGATCCGAGTCGATGTTCGGTCCTCGATACGGACGCATGCCTAGAACACTGAACACATGTTCGATTTGATTGCACAATTTTCCATGAGGGGACATGTAGTTTGATTGTTTTGCTACTACTGTATTTCAGGGATATTTTGCCATGGCGGTTGAATTTCCCGGACGTTGTACCGAAGATACTTTCTTTGCCTACCCTGGCGTTAAAGTCACTAAGCACATAGGCCCGTTCTAGACGCTCATAGAAAGCGTACTTGGTCATATCGTCGTTTTCTTACGTCGGAGTGTGAGCACAAATCTGCGACATTTTAAAAAATTTCACTTTGATGCGGATTGTGGCTAAAAATTCCATGCGAACGGAGACGCGGGCAAACTTTAGTAGTCCTACATATAACAAGTTTCACATCTCTGCCAAAGGACTTTATGTTTATTCCACTACTGAAATTTGGCATTTGCGACCAGAACCCTTTCTACCCATCTGTTATCTCGAAATACTTATGTAGCTCCATATTCTCATTTGTTTACTTACTATTCCTTCACACCAGCTATCATCTTACGTAATCTTGAAGCGAGCTAAGCACTACCAATCTTTAACATTCGACGCGAAAACAGAGTTGATATCACACTGCTGATTAAATAACACAAATTACTGCAATTCGCTGTGCGCAGCTTTCAAGTAACTAATAGTTACATCATTTCTACACGCTGTCAGTCGCATCTTCACGGCATCACGCGAAGTCTAAAGCTAGTTGTAATGAATGTCTTACAATTTCAGTCACGTTTAAGCCATACATATCAACATGTTTACGTACACGTTTAAGCCATACATATCAACATGTTTACGTACTTTCATACATACATACATACAGACAACCGGTCTCACGTAACGAGCCGCCCAGCACCCACAACCGACCTGATGCCGCCGCTAATCCAGTAGTGTCAGCCGCTACTACCGCATTCTGCATGCAACGCGTGTGCTGTCAATTGACAACGCCGCAGGAGCGTATTGTACAACTATAGCTACGCGTAAAACTAACAGTAGTGACGACGAGCGATGTGAACGTAATGCCGAGTGGCATCGCGATGCCGGTGTACCAAGTTGATTCGCTGAAAGTTTCTGTCGAGCGATATATGGTAAAGGTAAATGTGACCACCTTTTTTAAGCACACAACCCAAGGTGGTAGTAGTGTTCATGCAAATAGAGTCTACTCGGTACACTTAATTACCAGAACCAAGTGCGCGCTCAAGTCACTCAAGTAAACCTCTAGCGACGCACTTTTCCCCCCCACATGTGACTCACTTATAAAACTTACGGGCTGTGCTGTAGTAGTTAGTGCGTGGGAGTGTTTACATACTTTTTGGCTACCTTTCGCCTCCATATTTCTTTTTTTCGTTTACTTCAATTTTTTTCGTTACTTCCTTTTGCTTGCTTTCTCCTGTGAGCTACAGCTTTTAACCCCCCTTAAGATTATCTTTTCCATGTTAATCAAGTATAATTAAGAAATTTCATTAAAATGTTAAATGAATACGAACAAATGAGCGAACAAACGACCGTACAACGGTACAACCAAAGCGAATGAGTGAACAAATTCATTAGAGTATGCAAGGAACGTCGTTTGTGGTCGGACTTGTACAACTTTGATGCCTCACACACAACTCTTTGTGAATATTTGTAGAGGAAGCGATGGGGAGCAGATGATGGGTGGAGAGCGGTGGGCAGTGCGTGTGTCAAGTAGTCGTAGAATCACTTAAGTAAATTCAGACAACAAAATTGTACCGACCTAGAGTAGCAAGAAGCGGCAAACCGTCAGCATTATTTCGAACAAATAGACAAACAGATCGTATAGACGGTAATAACAACATCATCTACAACAACAACAACAACAATAAGAGCCGCAGCATCAAGTGGTTGTGTGGTTGAGTCGGGTTTCGCCCGTCACTCCACCCCATGCTGACTCTTCGCCAGCCCTCGTTCCCCTTCCCCTTTTCCACGCTGTTTTTGCGGTTTTTAAATACGCCCAAAGAATTACGGCAAGTGCCTGTGCAATCGTTTAAGTAATTTTATTTTTATTACTTCCATCAAAATATTTATTTTTTTTTGTAATTTTTTAATTGTGAGTTTTGGTTTATTAGCTAAAAACACATTCGCACTTAGCGGAAGTGACTTGATGTTGATGTCGAGTTCTGAAAAAGAATAGGAATGTGAATTTTATCTTTTCACTACGGCCTTCTCTAATCAGGCTAATCGCGAGCTTAACAAAGATGGTTTGATTAGAACATCTTTTGACTAGAAAGTTCTCGAATGTGGAAGAAAACTATACCCTTATCCGTATTTTCAGACTACTCGTATTGAGAAACTGGGTAAACTCCATTGTGTCACTTTTGGGTGTAGGCGTCCGGCCAGGATATTGATGACCTCTGTTCAAAAGTGAACGCCTACCTCGCCGATCTCTCCGGTTTCTTCACTGCAAGACATCTATACATCCAACCGACGAAAACCTCGGCTACCAGCTGGACGAAGAAGTACCGGCTAGAACTCGATGTGAAAGTTGACGACCAAAAAATTCCGACTGTAAACAACCCTAAGATTTTAGGGGTCACATTCGATAGCCTGCACAAAGAAATCTTGCTGGCAACCTACAAAGCAATTGGCCGGCCGGTCGTAAACTATGCTGCACCGATCTGGGCGCCGGGGATGAACGAGACGCATTGGAGGAAATTACAGGCATGTCAGAACACCGCCCTTAGGACTGCGACAGGAAACCTCCTGATGTCACCGGAACATCACTTGCATAGCGAAGCATCTATGCTACGAGTTAAGGAGCATAATGCTTTGCTTTGGATGCTACCGCAGGCAGCACCCCAGCAGGCACCTTATAGAAGCCGAACCTCCACCTAGGCACATCAGGAAGGGAGTACTCGACTTAACGAGCACCATCCAGCAACACGTGCAACAACCGCTGGGCAGGACGGCGTACCGACAAGTACTGAACGCCATTCGCCAGGAGTCAGTTAACACCTTCAAAGACTCCCTTCCCGTGAATGGCGTACTCGGAGTAAAACCACCACCTATTGCAGACAACGAGCTCGAGCTGCCTCGAGAGACTCGCGTGACCCTTGCACAACTTAGATCTGGATACTGTAGTAGATTAAACTCCTACTTATCCAGAAGCGACCCCAGCATACCCAACGTATGCTCCGCATGTGAAGAGTCTCCGCACGACACTAACCACCTCTTCACATGCCCCTTAAACCGACTCATCTAACCCCCCTCTCCCTTTGGTCCAATCCCGTCGGTACAGCACGTTTCCTGGACCTCCCCTTAGATGACCTCGGCGACTTGGATTAACAAAACCTGTCCTAAGCGGGGTTAGCCAGCCGCTACAACAACAACAACAGGCGAGAGTCGTGAGTAGACTCATAGCATGCAGTACAAACGTTCATTATAACAGGTTTAAGTATGGATAAGTAGGTATTAAGTCGACTAGAATATCCGGATCTTAGTTGTGCCAGTATTCCTCGGGTAGCGAGAGTTCTCACGTACCGGAGTTGCCCCGGGTCTTAGCCGGTCACGGGCTGCCACCCTTTCGGCGATCTAAACCTGTTTAGGTCATCAAGTAATTCTTGCGTCCTCGCCACGCACACTGGTAACATGAAAAATGGTTACGCATGATGCCTTAAGCAACCTATGCGGTGTTTTAGATATCGGCTGATGCAAAAGTTTCTGTGAATCTGCTTTAAAATAATAAATTTAAGGGTGTGCTGATGTAGTCTTGCAGCGTATGTTCACTAGAGGTGCGACTGCATGTTGACGTCGCTTTTCAAGCCAAGCAAACAATTGGTTTTGAAAAAATAGTCGGTACAACGAAAAATACCGCACTGCAGTAGAGACAAAGAGTAATGTCTATTTTGCAAAGTTGTGAACGCGGAAAGATACACTTTGAATTTGGTAACAGAATTTGGATCATGAAGTCGTCAGTATCAACACGAACGATACGTTGAGCCTTGAAGTCCAACGCAGAGTCACTCTTCCCAACGTGTGCTACCTTGAACCAAGCTAAAACCCAAAGAAGTGTTCAGCAATGTGTAACAGAAATTTCTTTAGATAATTAAAAATAAATTAATAACAAAAATTAAGAAATGTTTCTTATGAGCTTTATCAAGTAAAAACTAAAACTTATCGAGTTTCCGTAATCATTTGTAAAACCCAAAAGCTTCTCATTACCACATTCACCACATTTACGCTATCAACAAAAGCAAACAGCTGATTTGCTTTGTTTGAACTCTGCTGGCGCTGCTTTGGTGCTCCGTTGCTCCACAAATGGAGTGTTTCTGATTACTTTGTGCGATTGCTTGGTCAAGTTGACGACATAAATATGTAGTTTGTCAGTGGAGGTCGTGTGTATAGCAGCTGAGTACGCGTTAAATTGTAGAATTTTTCGTTCGGTTTTGTTAATTTTATTTAATTAAATAAATTTTTTACATTTACTTTACGGAGGATTTAAGTTTGTGAATTCCAACTGTGGAAAATTTCTCAAATGTCAACAAATGAAATCGTAAAATTTGTGAATTGTCGCTTGGTGCGTAACCATGAACTAATAAAGGAAGACCTTTGGATACGAAATGGCAAAATTATTAATCCAGAGCCAGTATTCTTTGACGAGAAACTGCAGGTTGGTCATATAAAAGGTCACATCAGTTGCGAGCTCATCATCAATAACTAGTTTATTATTTTATTCTGTTTGTCAGGCTCACAGGCAAATCGACTGCGGAAACTCAATTATTGCTCCTGGATATATTGAATTACAAATAAATGGTAATAAACAAACTGATTGTAGGACATTGCCCTCCCATCATTTGTCGCTGTGAACGCTTTCTGTTCATATGGGCGTGTGAGTGTGCACTTGTGTGTAGAAAGTTATATGCAAAAAAAAGCACAAAAGCTGTATATGTGCGGCATCAACAGCTATAGATTGACCACAGTTTTAGTGTGTACATATGTACACACATAGTATGTCTATATGTAATCAAGTGCTCAACCATTATCGTCAAATGAATTTGGATCAGGGTTTTATCTTATCAGTTGACACACTCTCACTATGGATGCTTTTTTTTAACTTTAACCCTTGAAACTTTAACCCTTGATTTGTAATTTCTAATTCTCTATCGTGTAGGTGGACATGGTGTGGATTTCTCACACGATGTGGACACAGTCGCTAATGGCATCGAAAAAGTCGCTAAAGAGCTAATCAAAAACGGTATTACTTCTTTTTGTCCCACTATTGTAACCTCACCACCAGAAACGTACCGCAAAATTCTACCTCAAGTAACAGGCAAAACAAAAGGCGCACAAGTTTTGGGCTTGCATTTAGAGGGACCATTTATTAGTCCACTAAAGAAAGGAGCACATCCTGAGAACTGCATAAAGGACATTGATAAGGTAAGTTAAAAGTCTGAAATAGCCTGATTAATATATTTAACATACCTTTTGTTCATTGCAGGGTATTGATTCTTTGATGGACACTTACAGTAACTTGGACAATGTAAAAATTATAACAATAGCGCCGGAAAAGGATCCTTCAGGGAGCGTCACAAAAGCGCTTACACATATGGGCATAACTGTGGCATTGGGCCATTCGGTAGCAAATTTATCACAGGGCGAGTTAGCTGTGCAAAGTGGCGCCCGTTTGATAACACACCTTTTCAATGCGATGCTGCCAGTAATGAACTTAATTTTTTATTCGTCTTTATACACTAGCTAAATATATAATTTTTTCATCTCTTACAGTTCCATCATCGCGATCCTGGTCTAGTTGGCTTGCTGGCTTCCAATAATATACCGGCCGGTCAAGAAATATATTTTGGTATCATTGCTGATGGCATTCACACACATCCAGCTGCTTTACGCATTGCACACCGGACCGATCCTAATGGTCTTATACTTGTCTCAGATGCCATAGCAGCTTTAGGTCTAGGCGATGGTAAACATCACTTGGGTCAATTAGAACTAGAGGTGCGCGAGGGTAAAGCTTATATTGCCGGTACAGATACATTGTGTGGTAGTATAGCACCGTTGGATACGTGTGTACGCATTTTCAAGAAAGCCACAAGTAAAAATAACAATTTAATACACTAACTTGCATTCTTTTTTAGTTAAATAATTTTTCACTTCCGTTTCTCTATTCAGATTGTTCAACTGTTTACGCTATTGAATGCGCTACACTACATCCGGCTCGCTGTTTGAATATGGCGGAAACAAAAGGTACATTGAATTTTGGCGCCGATGCAGACTTTATTATTTTGACAGATGATCTGTTTGTGCAATCCACCTGGATTGAAGGTGAATGTGTTCATCAATGTAAACCTGAGGAATTGGCTGCGCTTTCCTCAAGACCTATCGAGCAATTATGTGAATGCAATTAAATTGAAATATACAAGTGTATGTTTATGCATTTATAAAATAAACTTTCCATTATACATACTAAGTATTTTAAAACTTAAAGAAAATTTCTGCATTTTTTTTAACAGCATTTTTTGGATTGTATACTTTTCAACAACTTTTCTTACTTCAATTCAAATTATTACCGTGTAAAAATTTCCATGTTCGTAATTTAAATTAGAGTTAAATTTTTTTAAATTTTATGTAATCATCCGCGTCGCCCTGTGTTCATTTGCTTCTTCACTCAAAACGAGTTGTCAAATATTTGTTTTTGTTTTGCCTGCATTTGTTGACGTTGTCATTTAATTCTACTATTCTGGACGGCTAGCCGCAACCTTGTGCAATAACAAATTAATTAATTTGCTTTTTCTGCTAAAAGTTCAGAATGAAATTTTACATTAAATTATTGCTGCTGTGCAGCTTTACTTTGGGCACATTGGCTTGGGACTCCGAGGAGTTGGAAATTTTCGATTTAGTTGAAGAAATCAATCAGAACTTTTACGAGTTTATGAATATTTCACAGGAAGCAACGAATAGTGAGATCAAGCGTGCATTCCGTTCACTTTCTATTGTCCTGCACCCTGATAAAAATCCATCCGAAGATGCTAATATACAATTTCGCAATTTAGTATCTATCTACGAAGTTTTAAGGGAGACATCCAAACGTGAAAAGTACAATAAAGTTTTGCGCGAAGGTTTGCCAAACTGGAAGTCAGCTTTATACTATTATCGGCGTATGCGTAAAATTGGCCTCTACGAGGGAGCGGCTATACTCTTTGTCATTATTACCATTGGTCAATACTTATTTGCATGGGCTGCTTATCTTGAGAAGAAATACACTGCCGTAAGTCAACTTACTATCTAAACATGCATACAAACATATAAATATAAAAAGTTCACTAAAGCATGTAATGATCTAACATTTTTACAGGAGCAAGTATTCGGTTCTAAATTAAAAAAGTTACAGAAGAAAAATAAAGCTATTGATATGGATGTTATACTGAAAGAAATTCCTTCCCCTTCGGTTTTGGTAATATCTGCCATAAATTTTGTCTTATTTTTTTACTCTGATATATAATTTTATTTTCTCTTATAGAACACATTACCATTTCAAATACCACTGTTTATTTGGCATTTACCTGGCACAGTCAAGGAAGCATTCAGTAGAGCTAATGAGCTTAAAGAGATTGCTTTAGAAAAACGACGACTGTAAGGCGACGTTACTATTTTTTTTCCTTTTCTTATTAATTATTCAATTCTATCTTTAGTGAACTTGAAGAAATAAAGCGACAAGAAGAGCTCGAGCGGGAATTGGAAGAGCAAGTTCGTTTACGTAAGGAAAAGAAGGAGAACCTACGTAAACGTCGTCAAAACACAACTGCACCCGAAAAAACTGATGAAGAATTGCGTGGATACTCACAAATACAGGCACGCGAAATGACCGAAGATGACGCTGTTAAGCCCGTGCAACAGAAAGTAAGAAGTGTTAGTCATTGTTTGTTTTTATAAAAAAGAGAAAATAATATTTATCTGCAGTCAACGTTGAGCGGCGGTTTTTGGACTGACGAAGATCTCACTGAACTAATACGTTTGGTTAAGAAGTATCCCGGCGGTTCGAGCGCACGCTGGAATAGTATTGCCGAAACTATGAATCGCTCAGTTCAAGAAGTCACTTTCATGGCTGCAAAAATGAAAGAGAATGGTTACCGTCTTCCAGGGCAAAGCACTGAAACAAGTAGCGAGTTCACCACACAAGCTCAAGAGGTTACCAAGAAGGAAAAGGTGAAAAAAACTGCCGCAGCTGATAAGAATATACTAGTTCCTGAAACAAATTGGTCACAAGAGCAACAACGCGCACTGGAATCAGCTATAACCAAATATCGTAAGACTGCAAGTGGCGATCGTTGGCAAAAAATCGCCAATTGTGTACCGGAAAAGACAAAGGAGGAATGTTTAGTACGTTATAAATACTTATGTGAATTAGTTAAATCACAAAAGAAAAGCGAAGAGGCGACCGCTGCGGCTAATGATGAGGTAGCAGCTGAAAAGGTAGAGAATATAGTAGAAGAAACGCCTGCCCCATCGAACGACATAGAACATACTGTGGAAGATGAGGACGCGGTAAAGAGCGGTAAAAAACGTAGTAAGCGAAAAGAACGTAGACGCCGACGTGATATGTCGAGCAATGAAGATTCAGATGACGCTTATCAATATGAGATCAACTAAATGTATTTGCGTTAGAGAGAGATTGAGAAACACGAATGGCACTTGGGTTTATTAGATATTCTTAGTGCTGATCAATTTTTGCTTTTAAGTTTCTTTTTAAGTCCAATCTATAAAACTATATACATATGGTATTGATTTACTATCCATTTACAGCATTTTTGTAACTAAAAACTATTTTTGTACGAATGTATATTATTTTGCTAAATTACCTTTTTTTATGAAAGAAACCACTACTAAAATGTCGTTCTTAGTAAACTAAACAATAAAAATATTATAAATATGGAAAAATTTATGGGCTTTCAGCTTTTTTTTCATTCATTTGATGATGTTGCAGATTCTTTGCTTATTTCTAAGAGTGAATTTTGGGACATTTCCGTATCATCCTCATCATCTTCGATTTCCATTTCGAAAATAGTCATTTTCCGGCATTGTTCTGAGAGTATAGTAACAACCTGAAAATATGTTAAACCCTATTTAAAATACCATCAAATAATTTAAAGTGTTGGTGGACTCACCTTTCTGCTACCTGACACTGTCATATGCGTGGACTCCCCCTCAAGTGGCTTCAAATTGTTACCCTCCATAAAATCGGGTATATGACATGGATAAACCATATCTAACAAATTAATATTATTTGGCATCATATGTTGAGTTTGCTTTCCCTTCGCCGCATCCAAAGCGAGTTGTAAGAAATAGCTTTGTTTATTATCATTTTGAGCGCTGCTATGCATCAATAAGGAAAGTGTGCCTTCATTATAAAATTCTAAATCAACGAGTTGTAATTTGCTGTAAACATCATCACGTAGGGCTTCACTGGTGAACGGCCCTGGTTGTAAATCTAAGCGGATACAACGGACTAAAGTAAATTGTTTATTGAATTCGAGTAGCAATACTTCATGATGATTTATTGTTGTCACCAACATATCAGTATTAGCATCTTCATTCACAAAGAATGAACTATGTACTAAAGTATGTTTGTCGCCTTCACTCTCTGCAGGCAACGAAGCACAAATTATTTCTGCATTCTGTACAAAACTAGCACTTATACTCTCATCGGGTCGCTTGAAAACTTCATCAACAGCTGCTAAAAGCTTGTCACGTTGTTGAATGAGTGAAGTTTCTTTTTCGTGCGGGAAGAGTAATGTGCAATTGCGTAAACATTCATTTTCATCCAGCAAACGATGCCACAAATGATGCGGATCTGATTTGACGATCTGCGGCAAATTACGATTCTCCATATATTGACCAACTTTTTCCAAATTAAATTTGCGTTTTGTTACTGTGCCATCCTCTAAGGGTGCAAGGAAAAATATTTAAATCTAGATAAAATAAAAAAAACGACAAGTATAAATACCATTCTCTACAACGCTATCCTCAAAGCTATTTAAATATTCTGCCAAGTAAATGGTGTCTTCTGGAGTAAGTTGCGTCATTTCTTCTGGTATGTCATGCTGCAGAAGGCGCAAAATAACAATGCAAAGCCAAGAGAAAAAGAGCTTCATATCACTAACGCATTGATCGATCACTTGTTGAACTTCCAACACTTTCATTAAAAAAGCACCGCATGCACGAAGTGCCTCTTGCGTTACTTCATATGATAGTAGAGGCTGTCAGCGAAAAATAATTTATTCATAAGAAAAAAAAAACAAAACATCTCTTGCATACCTCAAAGAAGTAAGTGACTCGACTTAGTCCTTTTAAAGAATTTAGGAAAAAGAACATATTAACACCGCTGCTCTGTAGCTGTTTGGTAACAAGACTCTCGACCGTTGAGTAACTAAGATCAATGGAGTTTGCTAATTTTTTGACACCCTTTTCGGTTAGGTCGCTACAATAAAAAGAAAATAATCATTTGTCATAAATTAAGATTAATTTTTAAGTAATATTTTACTCACTCTCTGAGAAAGTCTTCAATTTCATGTGTTGCATAACCAAATACAAGTAGTTCTAAAAAATCTGCCGAAAGTGAACCTTCTGGTTGTTGATTGGCATATTTTGTTAGTTTATTATCCATTTCCAAAAGCACCGTTTCCCAAGCTTCCATAATACATTGAATTGTTTCATTGATATAACTACATTGTATAAAAAAGAACTAAAAATATGTACTTAACATTACAATCCCTTACATACTTTTTAGTCTCTAAGACATTGGCGCAGTGCACTGCGAGGTGAAGCATTGGCGAGATGTACTCCTGCAGTACCGAGTTGTGAAAATGTAATACTTTTAGATTTGAGCCGTCGGTTACTAACGCATAGATGGCATTGAAATCACCATTTAGGCGTACATCGTGCACAATGAAATTATTTGGATGTGCAACATGCTGCTTTATATCTATTTGTCCGGCACGCAATGCGCCAAGCAACAGCAAATGCACTTTGCCAGTTACTGTAATAACGACCAGAAAGCATGGTGAACCTTTAGCAAAAGATCTTTGCTCATCTGGTGATTTAATGGCAGAACCTATGCCACTTAACGGCGGTAAAGGTGGTAAGAAAAAGTCGAAGGTGTGCTGCAATTGTTAATTTTTTATAAAATTCCTTAAATTAATAATAATAAATGCCCAACAAGCAAACATACTTCTGTACGATTACGATATGTGCTGCGATAATCTGACGTTTTTATAGATTTGCTGAAATAGACACGTTTGATCTCATCTTCAAAATTAAGAACGGAAATTTGATCTTCACGCTCAGCGTCAAGCAAAGCCACTCTCCCATTGCTGTAGCCTGCCTTGTAAATAAGTTAATTTAAAAATATTAACTTGAGAAATAGGTCATTATACTAACCGACAGCTAAAACAGTTTCATCCAATTGCCAGCCAAGCGAACGCACTGCAATATCTTCGCCTAGTGAGGGAAACGTTACAATCTTCTGCCAATTCAAACGCTGTATAATGACTTCCCCTTTAAATTGGTGATTTAATTTTTAAAATGAAGCAATGGCATCTGGGTTATGGAGTAGCAAATTTAGATATGCCTTACCTCTGTCGGTACCGTAGGCAATTAAATCCATTTTGTTGCTCCATTGCATACGCTCAACTGCACAACCTAGCATACGGGAGCCCATTTGTTTCATTGAATTCGATTGAGCCATATTAATTTACACTCTCGGAAAGATTAATTATTTTTAATAAATTTACATTGCAAGAACAATAATGTAGTACTTTGTTTTAAAATCGCCAAGTTTTCGTTATACTTTATTTACGTTTTCGCATTAATGCCCCAAAATTTATTAACCAAGAACTGCCGTATAATCGCTTTTGTAAAATTTGCAAAAATCTGGATTACTCAAATAGTGGCATCACGAAAGAATTATTTCATAATTCCTAATAATCAGATAATAATATATTAAGTATCTACTACAATAAACTACAAAAATAAAAGTTTTGATGGTAGTTTCATTTATGGTTTTAAAAATTACGGCCGCTTTAATTCTTTTTTTGCAAACAACCACATGGAATGCAATCTTCAGTGGCAGCACTACGTTCTGACAGCTGTCATTGGATAATGCCCAAAAAGAAATATTAATGCCCCCTACTGAACCGGCGCAAAATGCTCGTGAAATTTTTTCACACCGCACACAGTTTTACCAGTTTTACTTTGCAGCCTGCGCCATTCCTTTAATAGTGAAAAAATCTTGTGATGGCAAAGGTGAGTGTTAAAAATTCATAAAAATTGCAGATATTCAAAGTTAAAAGTGCGTTTGATCTGTAGCAATTGAAAGTTTCCAAGAAAATCAATTTATAATGGTGAAATTATACATTGAAAAAGTGTGAAAATTTGTACTATTCTGGTTAGAAAAAGTTCTTCATGCAGTGTGCGGTGTCAGGGGGAGGTCGTCGCGAAAAAATCTAGAAATAGCGTGAAAAAAGCTGAAATATACTCAAATACTGGGAATACCAATAAAATAAAGTAAAATAATAGTTTGCAAAATAAAAATTTGCCACCGAAGGACGTTTTTAGTGGCAAGAAAAAGGAGAAATACTTTCAAGGACACATGAGCATTGAAAATTATAGAATGGTTTTCTGATT
The DNA here is from genome assembly GCA_037013455.1 of Ceratitis rosa. Lineage (NCBI taxonomy): Eukaryota > Metazoa > Arthropoda > Insecta > Diptera > Tephritidae > Ceratitis > Ceratitis rosa. Next base: position 252,585 of record JAWMAG010000054.1, on the reverse strand, counting down.
TGCTCGTCAAAAGGGGCACGAGGGTTTTTCGTGCATGTATTTGTACGCGTGCTGTATGCTTGTATTTGTTGGGTGGTGGTGGGCTTGCTTGCTTTACTCTGCTGGTAGCAGACCACAGGGCCTTCCGGAATACGAACTGATATATTGAAATAAAAAAAAAAACACTCGTTACGTTATGAGGAGAATGCGACGAGTGGCCGAAAGTTTCTTGCACTGATTATCGTCTACACGGCTTGTCAAATTGGTTGCGCTTTAACGTACGAGACGTCCGTTGGTTTCCTTAAAATTTCACCGAGTTCATTTTGAATAAAACAAAAATTTTGTTTCAAATGGCCTTCGCTGCCACATATCATTGGGTGCCGATGAAGTAATGATGAAGTTTCAACAAAAACCCTTATATATTTAAAAAGCGTTCATATACATATATATATCACATATGAAAAAAGTAGCGCGACAGAAATCTGCATGCACAAGGAATTGACAATAATTTCCCAAAATAAATTGCAAGAACCAATAAAGCAACATATATAAAAGAACAGAATAACAGATGTACGTTTCTGCGTGTTCACAAACGTACTATAAATATAAATATGTGCGAAAAATGTACTATATAAAGAAACCATCGATATAGGCAATTCCAATAGTACGAATACGAATACCATAATCAAATTTGCAGTACCCAGGGTTGCCAGCACATTGTGTAGCAAACATTGAAGGTTACAGGATCGCTCTGTTATATACGGCTCTGAGCAAAGACGAGTGAACACGTTTTTCTTTTAAATACTCACGATACTAATGGTAAACAAAAAAAAAAAACTCGTGTTCTAGTATAAATTATTGAAAAGTATACTATATACAAGTTTACGTGTAATTTGAGTTTTAAACAGCTGTACAAGTTATCTAATATACCTACATGTGTTTCTGCTAAGTCTGTGCGAGTTGTATGTGTGGCGCGCGGACAAAATTTTAATATGCATTGAAATTTCAAATATTGATTTATTAATAAAACTAAAAGGCTTTAGTAGCATCGTTCATAAGTTATGGGATTATTTCTGTAATTTAGGACGTTATTTGCATATACGCTCTGTTTAAAATTGCATAAAAGGTTAAACTTCAAGGATCTACTGGACAGCTTTCAAGTAATGGGGGAAAAAATATTGATTGCTATATTATACATGCATATGCACATATTTAGCTGGTAGATGGAATGATGAGAAAATTTTGCGAATTTCTGCAAATATTTATTCGTGCGAAAATTTTTAACCACATCACATTGGTTCCTGTGAATTGTCATTTGTTAGCATGAATCCTAGAAACCTTCTTATGTAACGTACACCCGAGTTTTTAGCTTAATCTTCTCACAGTGCGATTTTTTTAAGTGTTGTCATACTAATGTGTATTAAAAAAAGGAAATCGTAAGCCTATTTGGATTAGAATCGCTAAGTATTTGCGAATTCAATATTGTGAAGGGAGAGTTTTTTTCTTAAGTATTATAATAACTATCTGCCGCTTTCATTAATGACATTTCTATTATTTTAAGCTCATGTAGTGAACTGTTAAAAAAAGTGAATGTGCTATAAGTGTACATATGTACATAACTTAAATGTATTTGCTAACTTCAGTTACATCAATATTGGTTGAAATTGACACATCACGACTTTTTTATTGAATTTTTTTTTAATTATCTTTAATATTGTTTCTACAGGAGAACTAATAGATTTTAAAAAAATATAGTTATATTTGCAAATGCATACATATTTATATATGTGTAGATCTACCTCTGTGACAAAAAAAAATTACATACCTATGTATGTATATATGTCTAATTTACCCTTGTAAAAACTGGAGACCTTGACTCCTGCACATATATACGTGTACATATAGGCAAAATAGCTATTTTATCCATATTGGGGGTAGAAATTTATTTACATGTTTTCCAATTTCTCTTCCGTCAACTAATATTAATTTTTAATGCCTCACCTTTTGTTTTCATTCTTTCAATCCAATAATTGCAATAGTTTGTCTGGTAAAATTTGTTTTTTCTTTTTTTTTTTTTTTTTGACTGATTCTCACATTGCCTCTATGTTAACGTCAACGTTTGTGCATTTATGCATTTGTAGATATATAGGTATGTATGTACATAGATAGTAAGTGTGCTCTCTAATAAGCAGTTTCAGCTGTCATATCTCTGGCCATTTACTAGGACTGTGGGGTTACGTTACCTTTGTTGCTCTATATTCTATTGTTGTGCTATGCCGTAAGCATTTTAGAACAGTTGTAGATAGGTACGTACATTCATGCTTTGGTACATAAATATTCATATACATACATATGCATGTGTGTGCATATCAAATATATCAAATGGATGCTTAACAAGATTTAACTCGATGTTGTGCCCTCTTCTAGGCACACACAGCGTATACTTATTTTCATTCATTTTTTTTTTCTTTTGCATCATTTCAACTAGCTCACTAGCCGCATACACTGATTTTTATGTTTTTTTTTTTTTTTTTTTTTTTTTTTTTTTTTTTTAATAATATTTTTCTTATAATTAGACTCACTGACACTTTATACGAGCGCTTACCCTATTTTCTAAGTACAAATGTATATTCGTTTATTAGATTTATTATTTTATCGGGAGTGTAGCTGTGCAGCGTACGAAAAGGTGGCTTGTGAGCTTCCTCAATTTATTAGTAACTTGTTCTTTCCCTCATTTAATATATGTACATATGCGATATATGTACTTCCTTTTTTGTGCATTGATTATTTCAACCTTTGTACTAGATACATACCTACCGTTGTAGGCAATACATACAAATACATAAACGACTATGTGTGTATGTACATAAATACACATAGGTGTGTTGTATCTTTTTTTTTATTGCCTTTAACTGGGTGCATATAAACATTTGTTAGTAGGTACAATAGAAGTGACACAATTCAATTATTTAATATACTTGTACGTACATAACTGTCTACTTGTTTTATCTACTCGAATTCATATACATATACATCATGTATATAGTATGTAAAAGTAATTTATTCTTAGATATATATTTATTTTATCATTATCATTATTTTTTTTTTTTTTTGCTTAGGCAAAACAGTTAAAATAAGGACATGCATGCATACATATATAAATTGCATACTTACTGTATTTAATGTAAATCTTTATAAGCATTTTTGAATTCGTATTAAAATAATCCAGCGCTTACATCAGTATGTCAATACATATAAACAATTATATGTAGTTACAAACATACATACTTATGTATGTATGTAGGGTAAGTGAACAAATGAGCGGACACAAATCTAGTAACAGAATAGTACTAAGTTTTTTTTTACAACAAAATAAGGAAAGTATTAATAATCACGTAATTTGTTTAAAAAAAAGTATTTTTTTAATAATAAAATAATACTGTATTACAGCGTAAATATGTTTGTAGTAATACAATACATTTTATTCATTTCAATTTAAAAAAATTTATTAATTTTAAATAAAAACTACTATTAAATTGGTGTCCGCTTACTGGATTTTTGTTGTATTTTCATTAAAAAGGACGTCTTATTTAACAAATGAAACTTTTACAAAGAAACTAAATTATATTTATGGAAATTGACATTCATAATCGACTTAAAATTAATTAAAGGTCCAGAATTTAAACAAACATTTGATGGATATAATTAGTAGTATGAAAAAAAAATTATACATGAAGTTGAAAAAAAAAATTAATCGTCCGGTCTAGCACATTTACCTTACATATGAATGTTTGTAATTGTCCAGTAAGTAAACTAAAATAGAATTTTTGTAGTGAATGAAAGCCTCTCTTCGCTTCACTGAACGCATTTCTGTTTTGCAATAGCATCATCAAACGCGCAAATATTTATTTATTTCTTCAATATGTGAAATTCAAAACTATTTTTTTTTTTTTTTTTTTTGTTATTTGCTTTTATTGAACCAAACAAAGTAAAGCGCAGTTCTTTGAAAATAAATAAGACAAAAGCTGGGAATCCCCTTATTAAAAGTTTATTTGCTTGCCTAAACTTTATACTTAATAATAATTTCATCACTCTGTGTAAAAAAAATGTATATTTGTATGTTCACTAAATAGTGTTTTGTATCACAAATTTTGTACGAATTTCTGTAATATGAGCTACATATTTACTTATTTTTTGACGATAATAAAATTTTGAAAATTGTTTACTAAAATTTTAAAAACTTCATATTATATTTAATTTATATATGAATTTGCCATTATTATTTAAATATTTTTTAATAATTTTTTATTTTAAATATTTTTTAAAGATTTTTTTTATTTACATATTTTTTAATGATTTTTTTTTTTATTTACATATTCACATAAAAAAATATCACATTTTCCAATCTAAACAAGAATATAGTGGCATTCTGAAATATTTTTTTTTGTTTTTTTTTTTTTAAATTATTGTGCATTCCGTTTTTGCTACAATCGCGAATATAATAAAAAAAAATGCATCATACATTCATACATGATGTTGTTGTTGTAGCGGTTTACATTCATACATACATATGCACGTTTATATGTACATATGCCTACATATTCATTTTATGTCTTGCATTTTCAATAGTAAGTGGTCTTTAATTGAAATTATTATAGTCAGCGATCGTCTTGGCGCGTGGTGAATATTGCACTTGTCTATATGTATGTACATGCATATGTAGTCTCCCCTATTTTTGTTTAACACAAATATTTGCGTGTTTTTGGTTGCGTGTAGATTATTTTAAATTTACATTAAACATGCTTCAGTTTCATGCGTTTAATATTTTTAATTGAGGTTTTGAGTGCAGGCTAATATTTAATTGTTTTTTGTTTTTTTTTTTTTTTTCAAACGTCTTCAGCGGTAGTAGGTAAGCTCTTAAAAAAAGAGATAAATTTATACATAGCTATTATTTAGTATGTAAAAGAGTAAATCCTTGCGGATTTACTTTCCAAATCAAACAGCAATGTCAGTCGTTGTTGGAAAATTACTTTCTTCATTTTTTTTTTTTTTTTCAAATTTTCTCATACCAGTAGTGTGCAATCAAAAACCTGTCAGAATGACATTAAAAACCAACTAATTTATTCCGTTTAATTCTCATTTTGTTTCAAACACACCAAATAACTGATTTTAATACTTTACAACTACAAGAAAGTATTTCCACTTGCCAATAATATTTTTGTGCAATCACAGTGATCGATGTAAAATTTCCTAAGAGCTATTATTATTTTCATAAAACACAAATTAAATACATAATGATATATAACGAGTGAAAAAAATAAAATAAAAATAATATAGAAATAAAAAATAAATGCTAAAGTTGAGTTATTTTTCTTTAATATTTTTTTCTGTGCGTTTTCTAATATTTTTGCAGACGTTGGGTGTTCAATAGACTGTTCACTAAAGACCCCAGCTATATCAACAGCAGTGTAGCGGTTACGTAAACTGAGTATTTAATATACAAAAAGCCTAAAAAGGACGTGTGAAGTTGAAGCAGACGGAAGACGAGGCAGACTAAAGATCTGGAAAGTGTGATTTTCTTCAGATGCGCTTAAAAACATAAATAAATTACAAAAAAAAAAAAAACAAAAAACAGGCAAAAAATAAGGAGCTGTGAAGGGAAAGAAAGGACATTTTTCAGTTTGGCAGTGAGTAAAGTGCACGAAAGTAGACAACGAGCAGTTGGAAAACGTTAACAACCATACCCGAAACAGACGTCGAAATTCGTATATTTCATCAAAACGTTTTGAAAATCTCCAAAACACTTTCGATAAACTGCAAAAACAACCTCGGAACAGCTGCCAAGAAGCATTGGAAAGGAAGCTAAACAGTTCGTAGAAAAGTGTGTGAACAATAATAATTACGATTCTACAAATCTTTATACACATACCTACATAAATATATATATCTGAATAGTATTCAAATTTAATTAATATCCGTAAACAAAAAAAAAAAAAAACAAATTTATCAAGAGCGTACGCAAGTGCAGCAGGATTGCAGTCGTGAGAGAGCAGCTTGCAATAGACCTAGCGGAAGAGAGTAGAGCAATTTATTGTGCGACACGCTGAAAGGAAGGAGCACACAACAAAACAAAAAACGCTAATTTAAACCAGTTTTAAATATAACAACAAATATTTTAATTATACACTTAATAATATACATTCAATATTTTATTTTAAATCATATATACATATATATATGTATAACAAAAAACACAAATAAGTTCAAACTAAAAAAAAAAAAAAAAAACCAGCAAAAAAAATATTGCGCAGAAAGAACTTTGTGCAGCGCCAACGTTTTGTTGGTTACTCAAATTGAACAGAAAAAAAGAAAATTTACAAAAAACGCAGCGAAGGCGAAAAATCGAGATTAACTAGCTCAAGTGTGCACACTTGAACACGCTCTGCGTACTGAATATATATACATACATATATAAATTAAAAAACTCAATCTCAACGACACCCATTAGAGGCTTCAATTTGTGCTAAAATCCGCTTTTGGATTTTCGCATTGAAATATTTAGTGTGCCACCTGTGGCTGCAAAGAAGTCTGAAAAAGGCGCCATTTTAAAGCAAATAAAAATACAAAGAAAAAAAAAAAACAAAATAATAATAAAAAACCACAAAAAAAAAAAATCTTTATATAAAAGAACATTGCCAATCGCTGAGCTGAGCTGTAAACAACCAACCAAATCCAGTGGAATTTCGTATACTTTTGGATACTACATAATAATACTATTATCTACTACTAGTTGCAGAACGACACATGGTCGTATTACTAATCTAAAACGTTTCAGCAGGCGTACATCAATCTTCTATTCTATTAAGACTTTTACTCGCAAAACAAGCCATTTTACTAATTGACGATTATATACGATAAATATTTTTCCAACGTTATTTTGCATATTCTGTTTTTATTTCTATTGAAGCCGTTTAGAAGCAAATTTTCTTCCCACAAAAACAAAAAACAAAAAAAAAACCACGAACTTTTCCGCGCGTTATTCTTGTTATCGCTTTTACTACAACTACTACTTAAAATATATGCATACGACGTACATATGTATATATAGATATTCATCGTATTAGTTTATGAAATTGTGTCGACCTGGTCATTTACATACATACATATATACATATATATTCTCATAACTTGGAAAGATACGAGCGCCATATTTGTATTATTTTAAAATTTTAAACCATATATCATATATACATATACACGTATATATATGTATATGTATAAATATATATAAACCAAAGCCAAGCACCTAAAAAGAAAAACCCATAACAACAACAATTCGGAAAGAGTAGTCACTCACAAAATCAACAACAACAACAACAACTAAAAGGATATCAAAATCTCGTGAACAACACAAATCAAATTAACTTGAAGTTGAAGGAGAGAGCAAAATATATAAAAAAAAAAAACAAATAAAATAAAATTAAAAAAATCATAAAGTTTAACTCAACAAAAATTTATAAGCTTATACATCTCTATATTAATATCAAAGCATAACGGCATTTGCCAAATTTGCCTAAAACAAATCACCGAAATACCATCATCTTCCGTTTTTTTGCCACCAGATATTGTAAGCAATTACATAATTATTACTAAAAACCAAAAGCAAATAAACTCATTGGAGATTTGCACGCTAAAGAAAGTTTGCCTATAAGAGAAGTCACAGAACTTTTCTGCTCACAAGCATTTTACCACCACAACGCGTACTTTTTTTCTTGGAAATTCCCAAAACACATTCTTTTTTTCACATCAACTTTAACCTAAAACGCCACTTATGGCATCACTCGAGGAACAACCAATCTCAACGATCACCGCCATTTCCACCTTTGATCCCGCTACCACCAACAATACCTCTACTGACATCAATTCGAATACAACCAATACTTTTGCTACCACCACTACTGCTGCACCTGCCGGTGTTGTTACCAACGCTGTTGCTGGTAGTTTGTCATCGTTGGAGTCGGATTACGGCTTGAGCGCTTGTGCTGAGAAGCAACTCTTAAACCCACCCAGCTTGCTTGGTGGCACTGGCAACACGGCGACAGGCTCGCTGAACATAAATACTACTAACGCTTCGTCAACTGGCATAACTGTTGATTCTATTGTGGAGAAGCTTGTAAGCTCTTTAACACTCGATATGGACACTGAACCGCTAGTTTGTGGCAATACAACCATGACACGTGAATTCAATAATAATGGCAGTGCTGCAAGTGAGCATAAGAGCGTTTCTTCGCGTTCGTCCTCTTTGGCTGGTAATATGTTTAGCGAAGTGTTTGAGAATAAAGCCAACGATTTGGAATCCGGTTCGCTTGAGGATTCATGCAGCTCGATTGGCGCGGATGGTATGGATAAGAATTGCAAGATTTGCAGGTAAGAGCATGCGTTTGTTGAATATTTTTTTATATTTGTTTAATTTGTATATCTTTTTTGCAGTTTGCGTTTAGTTGCGCCACGTGTGCTCTCGTGTCTCCATGTATTTTGTGAATCTTGTCTGTTGAAACTTCTTACCGAAGAGTCTAACGGCAATACATCATCGGCTTCGTCCACTACTTCTACCGCCGGTGAGCTAATGCCGCCATTGAAATCTGTTATTGAGTGTCCCACTTGCAAGCAAGTAACAATGGTAAGTTATTGAAAATGAATTTGGAAAATATTATTTGCTAGCTAATAAAATACAGCTTAGCTATTGTTTTCTGACTTTTTCGAAGTATGATTTTTTCTGGCTTTTGAAAAAATATGCGCCTAAAAATATATTAAAAATTCTAAGCATTATATTCTTACCGAAAATTGTTAAAAACCACAAAGTGACTTAAACCTGCAGTGGAAAGTACTTTAGAAATTGTACACATACTTTAGCCACGCAAATCTAGCTATATCATATCATATATACAACATTGGTGTATAACATTGGTACATATGTCATTGATTAAACCAATTTTCTATTTTTACAGGTCGGTTCTAAAGGCATTGAGTCATTGACTTGCGATTACATTTTGACCAACATACTTGATCTCTCCACCATCGAATCAGAACAGTTATCTTGCACTTCTTGCAAGAGCAAGGAAAAGGCCATTTCACGTTGTAGCGATTGTGCAAATTTCTTGTGCAGTGGCTGTGATAATGCACACAAGTATATGCGTTGCTTTGAGAATCACGAAGTAGTTAAACTCGAAGACTTGCAAAAGTCTACTGCTGATAAGCCGCTCACCATTCATAAGCCGCTATTCTGCAATGTGCATATTGCTGAAAATTTGAAATACTATTGCTTCAATTGCCAAATACCAGTTTGCAATGATTGTTTAATAGCCGACCACAAAGGTAGTGAGCATCATTACGATGTTATGGCGATGGCTGAAAAGTCAGTGCGCGTAGATGTTGAGAATTTAATGAAGGAAGCTAAATCCAAGGTGAGTTTATAATGCAATAACGTATTTTTCGTTTCCTCTCCAAAAATAGTGCGTTCTTCTTTCATACGTAGATGATATTTTAAGATTAATATATTTTTTATGCCTAAAATCTCATTTTTATTTTTCAAATACAGGTGCAATATTGCGATGCTGCCGCTTCTAATCTCTCCAGTGCTCTCACTGAGCTTCAAACTCAACACGATTCGGCACGCTCTCGTATTGAGGAAACTTACCAAACCTACAAGAAGATTTTGGAGAAGTGTCGTGACCAATCTCTTACCGAATTAGGCAAACTGCACTCGGAGCGGGAGCTGAAAGTAATGGACTTGCTGCAGAACATTGAAAATACGATGGGAAAAATCGATAGTACCTGCAAATTTACAATGCGCGTGCTGGATCAAGCAAATGCAGCCGAGTTTCTATCAATGAAAAAGTTAATTAGCTCACAATTTATTAATCTTATTAATAGTACACCAAAATGTGACATTAACTACTCACTGACATTCGACACCAAAGCTGAGAAATTCGAACAAGTCGCTCAAGAGACTTTTGGCAAATTCCGCACCGAGTCAACACCGCCTTCACCAAAAGAGAGTACACCACCACCGACCCTACCTGGCATGCCACCCACGATGATGAGCAGTCGTAACGGCGGTATGAATACCTGCGGCTCACAAGGTCAACTAGCTGGTGGCAGTTCTGTTACGGCCAGCAGCCCAATTTCTTTGCCAACATCTATGCAAAGTTCATTCGATGGCGATTTCTCTGTACTGGGTAACGGCTTTCTCATGCCCAATGTTTTGGCACCCGATTCGCCACCACACCAGCCACCCACTTTGCATCACCAAATTTCGCAGCAACAACAACAACAACACCAACAGCAACAATCTCAACCAACACCAGCTCAACCACCAGCACATGTTGCGAATGGTGTACGAGGCACTGGCGGCTACGATGGTGTCGGCTGTGTTAATGTTGGTGGTGGTGGTGGTGGTATGCCAGGCAGTGGTTTGGCTAATAGCTTAAATGCACTTGGAGGCGGTCATGGTCCATTACATGGACACAACCAAGGTCATGGTCACGGACATGGTCACAACGTCGGTGGTAGCGCTAACCCACTCAGCGGTACTGGTAATAATTTGAATGTCGGCATGAACAATAATGCAATGGGCAATGGTGGTATAAATGGTTCACTTGGCCAAAGTATGAATGGACTTGGCGGAGCTGGTTCAGTTGGTGGCGGCCTAAATGGCCCACTCAATGCTGGACTCAATGGACCGGCCAACGGTGCTGGAGTGAATGGTGGGGCACCCCCACCAAGTGCTTATAATAGTATTCTGGAATATAATTTGTCACGTCTTGCCAGCCTCACTGAGGCCACACCAGATGTTACTCTTAACGATGCTTTGGTGGGCGCCGGTGCTGGCGCTGGTGGTCACCACCAGGCAGTGGTGCCAGCAACGTCTGCACAAAATCCACAGATCTCATTGGCTGATATATTGTCGGGTGATCAACGCGCCTTCAACAATCTGCAAGCGCTCGCCAAGATGGGACTCAATAATAATGGTAAGTACGATGTAGAGGAACGAAAACTATTCGCTTGCATTAGTGCGTGAAATTGGGTGGAATACTTCTTTTTAGTAACTTCTAAAGCACTAAGTCTACCTAATTTTGCATCAATTACCACAAGTCCTTCGCCACCCATAACTCACTAGTTTAATTGCACTTTTGATTACGAATTATAAAGTACTTAAAAAATAATTTAGTAGCAAAAACAAATTTTATTTTTTGAATTATTATTATTTTTTTGCGAATATATGTTTTAAATTATTTATTAATATTAAATTCATTATTTAATTTTCTTCTTGTAATTAAGTTTGATAAAGTAGTGCATTGAATTTTTTTTTACATTAGTTCTGAAAATAGAGATCTCGATATTATTTGCTTTAATTAAAAAAAAATAATAATTATTATTTAATCTTTTGTCTTCATCTTTAGAATTAAAATGTTTCTTTCTATTAATATTTATCTTTTTATTCTTTTTGTGTTACTTTAATTTTTGATTTCCAAATGACTTCTGCTACATCACCACCACCACCAAAACAACAACTATTCGCACCATAATTACTATTATTGCCAACAAAAAAATATCCTAAAAATTTATCAATCGTCCTTGCGTATCGCTCCGCTTGATTCCGCTCTACCCACAAACAACTACCACCACCACCTTAACACCATCCACACAAATCCACAAATAATATTAATAATATTGATACAAATTACAAAAACAAATGCCAATGTGTTTGCCAACTCACCACACCACGTCGTTTTTACAACATTCGTTTCGTTTTCTGTTGTTGTTGTTGATATTGTTGGCATAATACAAGTAGATTTTCACACAGACATGAATCAGCTTTTATCGAGCGGAGCTTCACCCGGAATTGATTGTATATTACCAGATTTCTGCCTACCCGCAGCCACATCGCCCAGCCTATCAACACTTGGACCCCTCGGTCCTGGCGCCGTTGACGACTTGTCCATAACAAATTTCCATGCTGGCGCCACACCAGGTACAACCAATATCGTTACCGGACGCAATAAGGCTACACCCATGCAAATACGTTGTAAATTCGGTTCGCTTGGCACCTCCAAGGGTCAATTCAATTCACCACACGGCTTTTGTTTGGGCGTTGACGAGGAGATTATTGTTGCCGATACGAATAATCATCGCATTGAAGTTTTCGACAAAACTGGCACACTTAAATTCCAATTTGGCGTACCCGGCAAGGAGGAGGGTCAACTGTGGTATCCACGCAAGGTGGCCGTAATGCATACCAATGGCAAATTTGTCGTCTGCGATCGCGGCAACGAACGTTCTCGCATGCAAATTTTCTCCAAGTGTGGACACTTTATGCGCAAGATTGCTATTAGGTGGGTTGGCGTGCACAGCAAGTGCTTAAATTTTTGCAAAAAAAAAAAAAAAATATATATATATTAATTATTTTTATTTTCCATCTATGCATATGTAGATATATCGACATTGTTGCTGGTTTGGCTGTCACTTCGAAGGGTCATATTGTGGCCGTGGATAGTGTTTCGCCAACAGTCTTTGTCATATCAGAGGATGGCGAGCTGGTGCGTTGGTTCGATTGCAGTGACTATATGCGCGAGCCATCCGATATAGCCATACGTGGTATGTAAAAACAAAATTGTATTGTATTATTCAATTAAAGCAAATGCTTATTGTATCTTTATTCTAGACAATGACTTCTATGTCTGCGACTTTAAAGGTCATTGTGTTGCTGTCTTCCAAGAGGATGGAACTTTCCAATATCGTATTGGTAATGAGAAGGTCACTTGCTTCCCCAACGGCATTGATATATCGAATGCAGGTGATATTTTAATTGGTGATTCGCATGGTAATCGTTTCCATGTGGCCTGCTATTCACGTGATGGCGTATTACAATCGGAGTTTGAATGTCCACATGTCAAGGTGAGCCAAAGTGCACGTGTTTTTAGTAAAATAAGTTTATAGATGCGCTACAAAAAAAATATATTTACATGCATATATGTTTGCAAAGCTAATGGTGAATGAATTATGAACTCACTGACTCGTTTAGAAAACAATTTTAGGAATATTAAAAAAAACTCTTAATAATAAATTGATAATCATATAAGTGCAGCCGATGTACGCTTTTTTACAATTTTTTTTTATTTTTATTTTTATTTTTATTTTAATTTTTTTTTTTAGAAAAAAACGCGTTTTATAATGATTTGTTTTTTTATATTACTAATTATTTGTTTGCTTTATCTAAAGGTTTCCCGCTGTTGCGGCTTAAAAATAACCTCCGAGGGTTATGTCGTCACTTTGGCCAAGAATAATCACCATGTGTTGGTACTTAATACGCTCTACGTTCACTGATCGCAAATCAAAACCATAACAAACAGTAGTAATATCAGCAGCAGCAACACTAATATTGGCTGTCATAAATCCAATTTTCCAATGAATGTTACCAACAACGGTGGCATTGGTAGCAACGGTAGTAATGTTGGTGGAGGAGGTAATAATGTTTATGAAGGAAATGCTAGTAGTTGCAATATAGTTGCAAACAGCAATGTAGCAAATAGATACGTATCGAATAATGGCAACGCTAGTAGCAGCAGCAGCAATAATAATATAAATAATCATCATCACACAACTTATCCTCCGCAGCAATATAATTCACATCCACAAGCACATAATCAGCATCATCATGCACCAACGCATCATTATCAGCAGCAGCAGCAACAACAACAACAACAGCATAGTAATAACGTTGCTAGCAATATTGTACACAACAGCAACAACATGAGCAGTAGCAACAATAGCAATCAAACTCACAGCGTGCAACGATCAACAGAGTCTAAACAAAATCTCTGGTTGATGATGAATCCCGGAGGTGGCGCAAGTGTAAGTGCTAGTGGTGCTTCAGCCGTCAACAGTGCATTTGGTGGTGGTGGTGGTGGTGTTGCTGCTGATAGAACTTTACCACAGCAACCGCCACCGCCACACGTGCATCATTAAAATTGGTGGACAATTGTGAACAGACAGCTAAGGGTAACCACTTTTAGCAGGTAATATGTTTAAGTACAGCAAAAAAAAAACACAATACCTAACCTATAAAAAATGTACCAGTGAAAATGAATTATTCGTTAAATTAAGGCAAAGAAAAACTACTTTAAGTGGTGTAACTCACAATTTTTGAATAGAAAAAAATGCAAGTGAGTAAAACTAGGAAACTTTAGCAATTGTAAAAGGTAAAAAAAAAAAAATTTTACAAAATAAATAGTATACAAACATGCACACGCTAAACAAGCAAGATAATACTAATACTAATAACACCAATACACAACACTGCGAATAGACAATTTGAAATCTCAAACGAAGCAAAAACAAACAACAGCAAACAAATTTGAAAATTACGAAGTCACTAAACAAAAAAAAAACCGTAAAAAAATATATACACACATATATAATAGCTTGTTCAAATTTACAAAAAGCAAAAAAATTGCAAGCTTTAACATACACACGTACATACTTTACATTTACATATATATTGTTTTTGATCTCTTTTCCAATTTCGATTGCTTTTGAAATCTACCAGTTCATTTATTGAAGAAACAAATTTACAAAGATGAAAGTTCTTTAATTAAAGATAAACATAATTTTTTTTTGTGGTACGCTTTTATTAACCGTAATATATCATAATGAACTTATATTGAAATGACAAAGTAAAAAGCAAAATGTAAAATTATTACAATTTGCATACATACATATTAATAAAAAAAATACATATGTACAAATTACGCTTTCACAACGAATGAAGTATGTAATGCTCGTGTGGTGCATTAGATAAAATACTGTAAAAGTTAGTTAGGGGTGGAAGGTGGGACAAAAACAATTTTTACGAGCGTCAGTTGCAAAAACAACAAGTAAATGTATGATAAAATTATTAAAAAATTTGCCAATTAATTTTTGACCGTATTTTACACACTCTCTCTCTCTCTGTCTCTATCCCACTTTGTTCAAGGCACATTCCGTTGTACGTTTAAACATAATATGAAAAATGGAAAATTTTAAAAGATTGCCCTAAAAGTAAAATTATCTTAACAAAAAAAATAATGATTTGCCAATAATTATTCTGTGATAAAATTAAAAAGCGTTCGAAGCCAAGTGAGCAATTGTTATATTTAATTGCCAGCGGTGCGTAGTTTTGAATTTAGGTCTCATTAAGGCATTAAAGCGAAATTGGGAAATATAAAAAAAAAAAATTTCAAAAATGTTTAATTAAAAAATGCAAGCTAATTATGTGTGGCAAGAAATCACCTGATACTCGTACATACTGAAAGGCTTTCAAAAAGTTTGCTTTCTACCACCACCACACCACAACCACCTGATGATGCACCAACATTGCAAAACTCTTTTGGGTTATAACTATTTGCAGCAGTATGGTAAAGGCGTAACGCGTTTCGTATATGTAGTAACTAATTTAATTTAACATAAATGAGCATTTACATAAAAACTGGCAGTTTGATTTGTTTATAACCACCCCTCTCTTTCTCAACTATTATTCCTTTCTTTGAAGTTATTGATATTGTGACTTTGACTCGTGAGAAGTTAAAATAGGTGCTTCGCAGTCATTTTCTAATTTTCAAATTGAAAAATTATGAAAGAAAATGTAATTTTTTTTTATTATTTTATTTAATTATTTTTTTATTATTATTAAATTTTTTAATGAGTTAATTTTTTTCTTTACAAATATGTGTATATAGAAAATATATATATATACCATATACAAATATAGTTATACAATTACGTTTCACCCCGCTGTTATTTTTTAAATATACACTTTAGAAAAACAACAAATTAAATTTAAAAAAAAAAAACATTAAAAAAACATCATAAAAAATTAAATATGAAGCAAAGCAAACTTATATTAATTTAGAAATATAGCAATTTGTGACCAAAAAATCAACGAATGTATTGCAATTAATGAAGTCGTTGTTGAAAAGCGTTAATTTTTAAAACGTTTTTTTTTTTTTTTTAATTTTTTTTTTAATTTTTTTTATTAAATTTTTTTCTTTTAACGGTTTTGTATGAAATAAGCAATACTTAAATTCATACATACAAATATGTATAAATACATATAGTTATTTTTAGTACTACAAAATTGAGAAAACGAATTCAACAACAACAACATAAAGAAGGCTGGTTTTCCAAGACATTATTAATATTATTATTATTATTATTACAATTAAATTACAATTTATAAATGCTAAATATTACATTAAAACATTTCAAAGCAAAGCGAAATATTTTACATATTACTTTTTTGCGTTGCATATACAACTTATATATAAATATATATATATATATATATATGTACACGTACATCCATATAATATGTTTATTTGAATCCGACTTTCTATATGTTACTAATAAAAATGGTTTTTTATTGAAATTCAATATAAAAATATTACATACTTATATACATATATATATGTATATTAGATTGTGTACAATAAACTTAATAAACACAAACAATTTTACATATACTTTTACATTAGCCGTAAATTCCTTTGATAAATGAATATTTTGGTTTTTAAGCCGCCCAGATTTTAACTTTAATTTTTTTCTTTCCTCTGTTTTGCTAAAAGCTTTAGCGAAATTATTTTATTATACAAGTGTTAAACTAAAGATAATCGAAAATTAATTTTAACAAAACCCATATTTAAAAAAAAAACAACGTACCAACAACTTGCGTGTTTCAAATATTTTCTTGTCATTTTTTGTATTATCAATATTTTTAGTTTTATTTAATTTTATTTTATTATTTCATATTAATGAAATTGAAACTGAAATTTTAAAACTATTTTAATTATATATTTACAATTCAATATGTGTAAAACGCCAACAAACAATATGTAAAAACAAAAAATGGAAGAAAAAAGAATTAACTAAAAGCCTACCTAAGAATTTTTATTGCAATTTTTAAACGTATACATTTATATATTATTTTTAAAATTAATTTTTAATTTGAATAATTTTGTTTTACATTTTTTAATTTTTACAACTTGTAAATGAATATACATATATGTACATGTAATATATATATACTTATGTAAGACTTTTATTGAAGTGAAATGAAGCGAAAAAATAAAAGAGAAATGTATTTGTATTTATAGCAGTAGTTAACGACGATGTTTACGGTCGTGGAAGGGCAATTGATACTAAAAAAAAAAATATAGTTAAAAAATACACACACGTTTATATTGTATTAAAAACACGAAAGAAATACAAAATCGACAACCATAACAAACAACCAATAATCGCATATTTTCAAGTCATTTTTTTAATATTATTTAAGTATTTTTTTTTTTTAATATTACTATTATAATTATAAATAGCCTTAGTATGATGACTTAAAAAATGTTTACAATAATTGTTAGTGTAGTTATTATATTTATATATATAATATATATATGAAATGAAATTAAAACGCAGGATTTCAACAAATGAAAACAAAACAAAAAACACTAAAACCAGATAATATATATTAAAAACATATATATATTTAAAAAAAAAAATTGTTGCGTCTTTATGCGCACATATTTAGCGAAAATAGCAAACTTGTATGAGAAATTAAGCGAAGCTTGGTGAAATTGTGAAATGTCTGAAAATGTATTTAGATTTTTTTTAACCAAATGAATATTTTAGATTTTTATTTTTATTCCTGCAAAAATTATGTGCACAAAATATGTATGAAAAATATCAAATGAAATTTCGTGGTGACATTTTCTGTTTAATTTATTATTTTTTATTATTTGAATTTAAGAGTTTCTTCACTTCATCATACTCAAATGCTTGCCACTTGTGCGCCAGAAATTAAAAAAAAAAAAAAAACAAATGAAGTGGCTACAATATTCATGTTTATATAAACAAAAAAAAAAATTAGAAAAAGAATATGTAATAAAAATTGGTATCCTCACTCTTAATACAAGTGGCTTAATTTTAAAGCATATATATATAATATTATAAAAATTTACATTTGCTTAGATTTTAGTTAGAATATGTATATTTTTTCAAATTGAAACTATTTTATATCTGCTGCTGTGTTTCCCTTG
This sequence comes from Ceratitis rosa, assembly GCA_037013455.1. Lineage (NCBI taxonomy): Eukaryota > Metazoa > Arthropoda > Insecta > Diptera > Tephritidae > Ceratitis > Ceratitis rosa. The sequence goes on along the minus strand of JAWMAG010000054.1, from coordinate 234,478 downwards.
AACTAGTGGTTTTGTCAAACAAAACATTTTACTGTAAAAATTGTTTTTTGTTTTACTATAAATTTAATAATTAATATAATTTTTTTAATTTTTTGTTAAATTATTGGAACATTTAAATAGAGACAACGTGAGTGGTGATCAAAAAAGGAAAGAAAAGAGAACAAGTTAAAGCATTTTCGTTCTGTATGCCAAAACGTATTGATATTATTTTTTCACTTCCAACTCAACAAAAAATACCAATAACTAACTGCTTTATTTTTTAGTTTTAAAGTGTTTACAGGTGTTAATAATATTTTTATTATTTTTGTTTAATTTTATTTTTTTAGTTTTTATTACATATATATTTGCTTAAGTTTTAATTCAAATGTTGTGTTAATTGAAAATCTTAAAAAATTTTAAATACTATTATTTACATTTTACAAAAGAGAAAAACAAATGAAGTGAATTTTTCTCTACAATACTGCAGTGAAAATCTATGGTCTATATACATACCTAAATATAATATATTTACATGTGAAAATGTATTTTTTATCACTCTACTAAAATATTAGACTTAGTTTATTTTTTTTTTATTTTTATTAAATATTAAGTGAATCAACATAATGCGCTTTTAATGATGTCCTTGTTGTGTTAGTGAGACTTTCGTACTTGACGCTATTTTAGTTTTTGTAGGAAGGTTTTTCTTCGTTCCAATGAAAAATTTATTTAATAAAAACAAACAAATAAAAAATACAAAAAAAAATTATTTAAGTTTTACAAAACCTAAAAGTAAATAGTTTAAAAAATAATAAAATACAAAGAATGTGAAATATATTAATATTATTAATAAATTGTTAGAAATGTTGAATTCGTGCTCGAAAATTTATAATTGATAAAACGTCACTTGCTGTGCTTTTACCTTTTTTTTATTGAAATTATAATTAAAACAAAAAAAAAAACAAAAAATATAAAAAATACAAAAAAAAAACATTTAGCGTAAGTTTTACTATTTTACTATTTTTGTGGTTTTCATATTATATTAAATACATACATACATACAAACATATGTAACAAATATGCAATGTTGTTTTATGAATTTAATGAAACTATCAAACAAACCGAGAGACAGCAATTGCACATTTGTAGAACTTAGCGACCTCTTTATTATATTCCTTTTTTCGCAATTAAGTGTTTAGAATTTATACACATATATATATATATGTAACAACTCATACCTACAGACACAAATACTTTTTATTTAAATAAATAAATGTTTTTAAATAAAGTAAATGCACTCACAAATACATGTTTATATATATATATATTTACAGTTTGTCATTGATTCTACTAAATTTTTGAAAATTCAACTTTTAAAAAATTTGCGTGAAATTTTGTTGTTTCAGAATTACATAATGAATTGGGCAAGGGGAAGAAAACGTAAGTTTTAAAACTCAAACTGCTAATAATAAAGCAATTTGTAGTTTTAAAAATTTCTTTTGCGGTTATAAAAGTTCTTAAGAAAATAAAAAAGAGACTCCAATTCGCTGCTGAATGGTTCAAATTGCTAAATTTATTTCCAAATTATAAAAATCAGACCAAAATAATTAATTTCGAATTTTGAAAGTTAAAATTAAACCAAACAGATATAATAAAAGTACGTTCGAGTTAAACTTGAGTTTTGATCTATGAAACAAAAAAAAAATAATTTCGAAAAAAAATTGTACTAGAACAATTGAGCGAATTTCGAGTAACACTCTCAATTGGCTTTTAAATGTCAAATCAGTCATTATGTACCAGAAACTTTATGTGAGAACGTCTTGATTCAATTCAATTTGACAAACTGTATGTAGGTATATAAAAGCGCTTACTATTTTGGATTTAATGCAAAAAGTGTGTCGAAATTAAGTTATACCTTTTTCAAGTAAAATCGTCTAATGTGATAAAAATTAAAATTCATTTCAAAAATATTTGCGTTGTTAAATTAGTTTCAATGATTTTTTTTTTCCAAGTATACTAATTTTAATAATTTAACATACAAAAGTAAATTTAGTTTTGACTTTGAAAGCATTTCTTTTAATTGTATCAAATAAAATTATTTTATTTGCGAAATTACCGATTTTGCGCGTTAAAATGAAATAAAATATATATACAAACATATGTGCAAAATGTGCTATGAAATAATGCAGTTTTTTTTTTAATTAAAAAAAAGTAAAATAAATACAAAGACCAGCAAAAAAAAATTGTTAACACTTTCCACCAATTTAATTCTGATTTTGTTTTTATGTTTACAATTTTTTACATTTGAATTGTAATAGTGATTTAGTTTACTTTTATGCTTAGAAAGTTTTACGAAATATTTAATTTAAAAAAAAAAAATAAACAAAAATAACACAAAAAAATTATTTATGCTTATAACATACATACATATTTACACAAACAAATATATAGTAGCTATGTTATATAAATGAAAGTATATGTATGTGCGAAAAAAACGTATATCCAAACACACATACTTTTTATTTATCGTATTAAATGCATTAGTCTACCATATTTCTTTAGTATTTAGTGCGAAAAATATGAAAATTAAAGTCAACGAAGCAATTTTCGACAAACCACAACAACAAGTAGAGGCAATTTAAAACAAAATATACTTTTTTTAAAGTTATATTTAAAAGAAAAGTATACATTTTTCATTTTGCACTAATACAATACAATATTAACTTTTACGTATTATTAATTAGTCATTTAGAACAGCAACAGCAACAAAAATGTGAGTCAATCGAAATATTTAGTTTTGTCATTCATACACACACATACATATATTATATTATATATGTATACACATAAAGCTGACAAGTTTATAAATATATGGCATTAATATTAATATGCCGGTTTTGCTTACGGTTTATGTACGGTGACGGGAGGGTGAGCTGCTGGTGTATTATATAGATTTGTATAAGCAAAGTTAAAACAAACTTTATCGAGACTATTTACCTTAAATGAATTTTTACAACTACATTTACAATTTTTAATATTTTTTTCGATAATTTTTTTTTAATTAATTAGTTTAAATATTCCTTCTCACCTTAGAGATAGTGATTAAATACATCTAAATATGTAATATATAAAATACACACACAATGAAATGGCTTTCGTCTAACATATAAAAGCAATCTTGGATTTTCGTAACTGTTATTTTTTATAAACATAGTACATATAATGTTGGCAAAACAATTTCAAACATGAAAGGCAACAGAAAAACTTTGTTATTTATCCCAATTTTATTTATATATTTTTTTTTGTATGTAAACGCTTTCTAAATACTGCACAATGTACACAATTATGTAAAATATTTTGAATATGTAAATTTGAAATTTTATTTGCATTTTTTTTTTCTTAATAAAGTGCCCACCTTATAAATAATTTATAATATTTGTAAAAGCTTTCTTTGTTTTAAGTAGAAACGAATTTCAATTATGTTTTTTTTTATAATTATTAGTTTTGAGTATTTATATTAATTTATTTTTTAAATATCATTTTATTTTATTTTTACTTCTCTATGTTACTGTGGTAAAATGAGTTAATAGGTGTCACTGATATGGAAAATGTCAAAAGTCTTAAAAAAACTTTTGTATTTAAAAAAGTTCTTGCATCTTTTTAATAAATTGTAAATCTTATAAACTAAATTTAAATTCTCACAATATTCTCGAACGATATTCAGCTGCATATATAGAATTTACAAGAAGCACACTAATACGCTCAGCTTTCAAAATTGCCTTCAAAAGAAGAAATAATTAATTTAAAGAAGAAATAATTTAAAAACTTAAAAATTAAAAAAAAGTATCAAAGAAAAAATAGTTTAAAAACTGTTAAAAATTAAAAAAAAATAAAAGAAAAAATAATTTAAAAACTTAAAAATTAAAAAAAAACCAAAGAAAAAATAATTTAAAAACTTAAAAATTAAAAAAAATCAAAAATACAAAGAAAAAATAGTTTAAAAGATTTTAAATATTAAAAGAAAATCAAAAATTGCTATAAAATACACACAAAGATTAATAGCTTGATACCAATTTTATTTAAAAAGTATTTGGAACTTTTTTTTTAACTAAATTTAAAAAACTAGAATTTTTTTTCTAAATATGTTCAATTTTTTTCTAAATATTTAAATGTTCTGTAAATATTTTCAATTTTTTTCTAAATATTTTCAATTTTTTTTCTAAATATTTTCAATTTTTTTTCTAAAATTTTTCAATTTTTTGTTTTTGTCAAATTTAAAACTTTTTTCAATTTTTTTTGTTTTTTAATTGATAATTTTTTTTTTTAGAAATTTACATTTTTTTTATTTTAGAAATTTACATTTTTTTTTATTAAATTTAGATTTTTTTAAAGAAATTTAGAATTGTTTAAAAAATTTGAATTGGTAAATTCGTTTAAATAATTGTCAAGAGATATTAAAAAAGAAAACATAATTCGGAAGCTAGTTATAAAAGTTCAAGTTCATAAGCAAACTGTTAAAAAATAATTTTTAAACATATGAATTTTTCTCTAGTTCTTCTCATTTTCAATTCCGGTTGGCAGGTGTCTGTTTCCCGACGAACTCATTTTACTATTTTTTTAACTATTTTATTTTGCCGTTTTTGTTTTTTTTTCAATATTTTTTAAGTTAGTTTGTTTTATTTTGAGCAAAATATTGGACTTACTTATTTGTACCTAGCATCACCCCGCCCTACAACTCCCACCGCCCTTATAGTGCACGCGTACAAATAGATTTGCTTATACATACATAACAACAATAATTCCTAAAAGTGAACAAATGAATGAATCCGTTAAAAACATTGCTGAAAATACTTTGATTATTTTTTTATTATTATTACTTCTATAATAAAGTTTACAAAGGAATTTATTTTTTATTATTACAATATTTTCTTGAATAAATTATTTCACTTTACAATTCCTGCCACGAGAAAAGTTATTAAAAATAAATAAAAAAATTAACTTGCATAGTTAAAACTGAGAAAAAATTTAAAAGAAAAATGTGAAAGCGTCTTCACCTGTGTAGGCAGTGAAAAGCGTAATAAAATAACAATAACAAAAATTATGGAAAACTAGACAGAAACTAATGAGATCTTATTAATATTCCTTTTTACTATCTACTTTACAAAGCAGACATACAAACATACATATGTACATTTAACGTAAATACAATTAGTGTTTAATAATAATAGTTATTATTATATATAAATACATACATACATACTTATGGTATATGCAAACATTTATTAATTACAAAAATGAATTATACACACATACATATATATACATATTTATATATATATATATATATATATATAAACAACATTTAAGGAAATTATAGTCATATAGTGCAGAAAAAGTTCATATACATACATAAAAACATACATACAAATATAAAAAAAATTAAATAACAGTAAAAAAAAACCAGCAAATGCAAATACACAGAAATATAAATGCAAACAGACAGGTGGAAATCTTTAAGTAACAAAAAAAAAAAACATTTAGCCAAAAAATAAATGTAAAATTGTCAGTCGTTGAAGAAAACTACTGAAATTATGCATAAAAATTATCAAATTTTTCCAAAATTCAAAGAAACACACATTAATATATACATATATGGTATATAATACAAAACTTACATATGTATATGTACTATATATAAAAGTGGTAAACATTGAAATTAAGTGTATGTCAATTTTTCGATGATATTTTTTATTTCCATTTTAACACATGAAAAAAATGTGAAAACGTAAAAATCAAGAAAGAGAAAAACAAAAACAAAAATTCAGGCAATGAAAATGACAATGCACATATAAACTAAATACACATATTACACTTATATTACATAAATTAGATTAATAAATTTTATAAAACAAAAACAAAAATCTATATTATATAATAAAAAAAAGCCAAAAATTTGAACGAGTTGTCATAGAAATTCAACAACAATAATAAGAACAATGAAATGCAATAAGCCACATATTATTGTAATATTAATAACTAAAATAGGAGAAGCAATGCAATACGAGTAAAACATAAAATGAAAATCTTAGAAAAAGAAAAAAAAAAACAAAATAAATTAAATAAGCAAAAGCATGTAATGCAAACAATTTTTTCGCTCAAAATAAGTAATAAAAATACTAAGCAAATATCACGAAAATTAGCGTGAAATTTATATCTAAGACTAGACAGTTTTTCTGTTTGGCATCAAGCTTTGACAAAAAAAAAAATTCAATAAAAATCAAGAAAAAAATGTACAATAAAATTTAAAATTCTCCTAAAGCAAAAGTATTAGCAAAAAAAATTTCAATTTTCTATAAACAAATTTTAAAAAGTTGAACACAAAACGTTTCCAAAAATTAAAAAAAAAAATCAATAAAATTGAGTTTAGAAAAAAGTAAAATTATTAAGTTAACGTAATCATTTTTTTACTCGCCTCTGGGTTGGAAAAAAAGTTTCTACTTTTAAACATATCAAGCTTTTTTCATTTATGTCAAACAATTGTGCTTGTTTTAACTACATAAAATATTTTACACCACTTATGAAGCTAGCAGCAGCAAGGCATTATTATTTATATATTTTTTTTCTCTATTTTATATGTGTTTGTATGGCGTCGACAAAAGTCAATTATAATAATTTTTACTTATGTACATTCGCTTAAACAATTGATTACCCTTATTTTAAATATAAGCCAACAATTTAATTGGCAATAAAAAGTTAAAAAAAAAAAATTACTTAACACAAAGAAAGAATAAATATAATTACACATACACACCTAGTATGTACATATATACAGATTTTAGACTCGGTTTTGGATTTTGCCAAACTAAGAAATCACCAGCCAATAAGATACAAGCGAAAATTAAACAAATACATATACATACATACATATGTATATATTACATATAATATGTATATATATAAAAATATAGTGAAATATTTTAACACCAAACAATAAACAATACTTAATGAGAATTTTGTTTTAAAACAGACAAACTAAACAAACAAAGAAATACAAAAAAACCAATCAATAGCAACAAAGAAACAAATACAACAACAAAAACAAATTGCTTATGTATCTGTGGTGTACAAGTTCCTCAAACAAATTATTGTAACAAAAAAAAGCAAGAAAATAAACAAAGAAACGAGCAAGCAATGAATGGAAGGAGTTTAGATAGTTTTATAATAAGAAAGATGCATACATGCATACATACATACATACGTGTGTGTGTACATATACGAAAAGGAGTTCGACGAAAACCAGTTTTTAAGACAAATAACAGTTAAGCATAAATAATATTTTATTATACAAAAAATAAAAAATAAACACACACACATATACACTGATTTTAGCAATATGCATAGCTATAAAATTCCCAACACGCATACACAAACACTTACCCGCCATGTAAGCGCATTTTTTATGCGTTAATTTTTTTTATGTTAATTAACATTATTTTTTTAGTTTAAATATTAGTTTAAAACCAGTTATTTTTTTCAATGTTGTTTGATGTCAAAAACATTTTTTAAGCATTTTTTTTTTTGAAAAAGAAAGAAAAATATTAGCAAAAATGTTTAATTTCTTCCTCTTTGTGTTTAAGTTATATTACATTGCAGTTGTGTCTTAATTCTTTCAATCGTGTGTATACCACAACAAAAAAAAAACAATTATTTACTCTGCATTTTACATACATATACTATATATTATATTCTGATAAATATATATTAAAAATATATACATACATATAGTATAATAGTTTTTCTCATGTGTTGTGTTCCAGTTTTATTATTTAAATATATAAATGCATACATATGTTGTATATAAGGGAAATATTTAAAATATTATTCAATTTACATATATGCCAACGATTTTATTATAATTTTATTGCGATTGTACTTTTTTGTTTTAAATATAAATATATACATACATTATATATTTTAACTTTTATTTTAATAAATTTGCAAATGCTATACTGCACCAAAATGGAATTTGTTTTCTCTTTATTTGCTTTAGTTATAGTTATTTTATAATTTTTCAGCATCCAAAAAAATGTCAACACTTTTACGATACTTATAGAATTTGCTAAACGCGGTGCTGTTGCAACTGATTTGGTAACTAAATAAACTTATTAAAAATTTTAGATGTTGCGAACTACATTCGAAGTGTTTACAATTTTGTTGCCGTCATACAAACATATTTCTCATCGGAAGCACAAAACTATTTCCCATTTGCAGTAAATAATAAATTGCATAAATCATTTATAGTGTCATATGCTTGTATACCAGAGGGTTAACCTTCCCAATGCAATAAACTTTTAACTTTCAAAGTCCAGCTTTATTAACAAAAGCATGCGATTCGAATTTGCTGTATAACTTGTCGGTGGGTTTTTAAATTCAAATTACATGTATTTAATTTTGCTTATATTTAATTTTGCTTATATTGTAGTTTTTTTTAGTAAATTATCTTTAAAAAAATTAACTTCTTATTATTTTCAATCGCGTATTCAATTTAAATATAAAGCCAGAATTTCGCCCTTGCTTTGAATGTCAACTTGCATTTATTTTGATTTCTTTGACGTTTAAACCATAATATGGCAGGGCTAAAATTTGACAGCTTCCGGTGTTGGTTGAATTTTTAATTTGCAGCAAAACTTTTGCATGAATATCATTACTTATAAACAATTGCGCCTTCTTTGAAAATATAACACGAAAACAAAAAGAAGTAAAACTAAAATTAAAAGAAAACTTGCACGGAAATTTTGAGCGAAAAATTGTTTGCAAGACAATTGCGAAGAAAACGGAACAAAAGTGGTATGCAGTAAAGAAGCAAGGAAATAAACAAATATTAGTGCCATAATTCTAACAAATAACATTTTCCGGAAAGATAAATTTTAAGCAAAAATTTAATTATAAGAAAACTTACTACTACTATTTCAATAAAACCCGCACAAATTCAAATCTAAAAATGAAAAATTACATTAGAAAGTAACATAAAGCAAAAAAAAAAAAATAAAACAAAATGACAAACCGAAAAAGGCAAAACGAAACCACTAATAGTTTCTTATTTTTCTAGTAATTTGTTTGAAACATTAAAAAACCGTTTGAAAAAAATCAAACCAAACATAAACATGGTTGAAAGATAATTGCGGCCGATAAAAAAAATCAGCGTAATGCAACTTCTTATGTGTTTGTCTGATGTTATGAATGCTGCAAAGATTTCAGCGAGGGAATGCAATGCAAAACTGTAAAAAAAAAACAAAAATAAATACTAAAATACAACTACAATATATACATTATCTTCCTATATTTTTCTCTAACAAATTAATAACTTATTAGTGCAATACAACAGCAACAAAGTACATGCATTATATACATATACATAAAAATTACATATTTAGGAATAAAAAAAAATTATTGTAAATCATACATACATTAATGGCGTATGGTGAAAAAGTCTTCTTCCTATTTTTTAGCAGATCTCTCCCAGATAAATGACAAAAAAAAAACAAAACAAAACACAATTTTTGTGCTGTAATTCACAAAAAAAAAGGAATATTTACCATTCATTTTTCCAACACGAATACATTTATATATTTAATAAAAAAAAAACATAAAATTGAAAAATATAATTAAATATGTATATATACATTTTAAAAAGGCTAACACACTATAGTACTCTGAAGGATATTTTTTAAAAGGCACCTTGAGTGCGTTAAATTTACGGAAACATCATAATAATACAAAACAAAAAAGTATAAAATTGCAATAATATTAAAAAAAAATTAAAAGAAAAACCAGATTTGCATACAGTTTTGCAAAGTTTTGCGTCTAAAATTAAATTAAACTTCACAAGAATTTGTACACATTTTTAATTGCTTAATAAAAGAGCACACGTTGAGTTTAATATACTTTAAGGCGCAATAATACTTAATTGCTATGTGAAGAACAACTTACAAATCATAAATCAACTTATTTAAACTGTTTTACAGTTTAGTAAATATAAAAAAGCAAAATTAAAATTTAATAGTAATATTAAAGGAAAACGAATTCAATGTCAACAAAATGAGTAAACAAAAAGCAATAAATGTAATTTTTCAAAGCATTAGAACAACTGCAAAAATTAAAATGATTGTATGTAGTGGTAAAAAAATAAACAAAACACAAAAAAAAATGTTTAAATTTTCGTATAAAATATGCGATATTTCAAAAGTGCGCCCATTTAACGCAAGTTGCCTGCAGAAAATTTGCAGGGAATAACTGAAAAATATGCATATATGCAAAATTGATGTTAATTTAAGTTTAACAAAAAATACACTATCTACCATGTCTAAATCTTAATATAAAATAAAAAAATCTTCATATATTTTATAGACATTCTATTTTCCAATAACAAAACATAATTAAAAATTGTGTTTATGGATCAAAGTGTTATTGGTAGAAACAATTGATTAAAGTGAATCTGATAGAGCAGTAAAAATTCAAAAATTAAATTGTAGTTTCACTTTAATAATTTTTTTTTTCAAATTTATACGAGAATGTGATGACAACTTAATTAAAATTTTTATTCAATAATACTACGCTTTATATTTTTTTAAATCCTTTTTGAATTTTATTTTTAGGTGATATACATGCATACGTGTACTTACCAATGCACATACATATAAAAATATATGTATATATCAATAAAAACCATAACTACGAGTATATACAATAAAACATTTATAAATTATCATAATTTAATATATATACATATATGTTTATACATACACATATATATTAATATATACATATATATTTACATTAATAGATACATATACATTTATGGTAATGAAAAGTATGTACAGGCCTATATTAATATTGTTGTATTAGATTAATATGTCCAAAATGCAACCCTAAAACGTGTGAGTCCGTTGACTACACAAGGATATGTATGTATGTCTATAGGTACTTATATTCAAAATAAATTTCAACAAAACTTTATATACCTAAAACACGTTGTGAGATCAGAAACCAAAAGAAAAAAAGCTATGTATATTAAAGAATTATTTCAAAATCAATGAATATAAAGAGGCTAAAGTTGCCAATTATATGAATATAAAGATATTTTGGTAGAGAATTGAAAAAGAACATAAAAAAAAAGAAAATCAATTAGTGAATATTTATAAAAAATAAAATTGTAAAATTGTGGCGTTGCACAAAACAGAAAAGAGCAAAAGCGAAAAAAACAAAATTAAATGTAATGTAAAATTCAAAATTCAGCTCGCAAAATTTTAGACAAAGTTATACTCAAACATATTTATAAAACATAATGTTAATAATAGTATACATATACAGAAATAACCAATTTAGTGTTTTTGCACATCAGTATGTAATGTTAAATGTTAAAAAATAATAATTATAATTTAAAAAAATATGTATGTATGCAGTTTTTTAATAAATAAACCAAGATTCGAGTGAAAATATGCAGAACAAGAATAACTAAATTAATAACTTTAAGGCAAAACATACATATACGTGTATGTATATACAACACAAACGGCAATTTTGTGAATTTCTTTTGAAAACAAATTAAAAATAACAGCAAAATCAACTAATAACATATAAAGTGAAAGCATATATGTATGTATGCTCAAAAATATATATAAACAAATACAATCTATGTATGTAAGTTTCAAGGCTTTAACTTTTTAAGCAAAAAAGTAGAAACAAAAAAGTGATTTAAAAAAATTAAATTTAAATAAAAAAAAATTTTTAAACAAGCAAAAAATAAAAAATGTAATTAATTGTGACAGTGAAAGAAAATAAAGAAAAACATTTTTTTTTTTGTTCTAACTCAGCCAAAAAGAATATAAATAAAAATTGTATAGAAACAGTTACGAAATTGTGCTGCTACAACATAGTGTTGACCTATAAATACCCAATAAGGAACATACATATGTGTTTATGTATGTGAAAGCTCAATAAAGTGTGTAAAAAGCTCAAAACAATAATATATTTCCGGGCTACAAAGCCAAGTAAAGCTACACAAGTGAAAGTTCGTCCGAAAAGAGAAAGCTCAAGAAAGTGTGCAAAAAGCTCGAATACAAAGAGAAAGCTCAAAAATGCGCGAAAAGCTCAAAACAATTGCATATGAAACGCAGCATAACGAACGTGTAAAATTTGATTATTTAAAAATATGGCGAAAGCTCAAAGGTAATACGAGTAAAGAAAACACAATTACGTGGGTGAAAAGAGAAATGTAAGCCAACAGCACAGCAACAACAACACTTTAATTACTAAAAGTAAATAAAGTGGATCAGTCAGCATAACAAACCAACACTGAACATTGAATGTCTGTAAACTTGAATTAAATAAATATTAAGCTTTTCAATATAAAGTTATATAAAGTTCCGCACTGTCTAATGGATTAGATTTTGAAAAGTGAAATAGTGAATACACTTGTGAATAGTGAAAGCGCTTTCTAGGGTGTGACAATCACTAATCAGCGTGGAAAAAATATGTTTTTGTTGTAGTTTTCAGTGGGAATGTGTTTTAGGTGCACAACACAAGTGAAGGATAACGAAGTAATAAACAGGAAACCAAACACATAAAGAGTAATTAAATTTCTATAGCAAAAGAAATAAAAACTCTACGGCTTTTCACACTTTCAACGTTAAACATTAAAAAGAACTTAAATGTAATAGTTAAAAAAAAATATTGTAGAAACAAAACAACCAACAATTAAATTTTACTTTATTTTACAGCGAGTAATGTAAGAAAGGAGTAAAAATGAATTGGTTAGAAAGCTCTAGTGTTGCCAAATCGGTCATATGCTAAATATAATATAGTGCATGCATGTACATCTATGTTTCTACAAAACTTGTACCCCGAGGAAAAAATTTAAAATGAACTAAAAGTAAAAATTCCAATAATAAAGTATACTTGTATGTTTGTGCGTTACATTTTAGTGTTGTGCATGTAGTAGTTGAGTGTCAACATGTGAAAAAGAAAAAACAAAAACAATTAATATTGTAACTGTTATAAAATGTTTATGAAATTGAAAATAAGTAAAACGAAATTCGTTAAGAAAATACACAAATTAAATATGATTAATCAACAGCTGGGCCAACTTGGCAGCACTGACGCTTTATAACAACAATTCAATGTAAGAGCGTAGGTGAAAGTGATGTAACTTTAAAAGCTGCCTCAGTAAAAACAAAAAAAAAATATATATACATACATACATATTTAATCAAATACATACATATTGTAAGAATATGATTTTTTGACAAAAAAAAAAAAAACAAAACAAAACAATACAGATATTATGTTAATAATATACAATATAAAATAATGCTAATGCAATTAACCAGCTGATTTATGGCGGTTTAAAAAATTTTGCCCATTTTGGCGCTTCGCGTTTTACTATTAATATCACATGTATATATAAATATATATAAATATATATATATATATATATTATTTCCTAACTAATTTATTATTTAGACTAAAAAACATGTTTTTTTATAGAAAAATTGTAAAAAAAATTTAAACAGCTTTGTGAGTTTTTATTAGTGAATAGTTGAGAGCAAACACCAAAACATTTTTACCCCTTCCACCAAACAAACAAACAAACAAAATTAATAAAATTACACACAAACATATGCATATATATACATATTTAAATATGTGTACATTTAATAGTTTAAGCAACACATAGATAAAAATTTATATATATATAATATATAAACAAAAAATTCCATAAAAAAGTATTTTGCGAGAAATGTAATATTTATTGTAGTAAATTCGCAACGAGTATATAAAATCAATGTATATCTAAATTTTTGCTGATGTGTGACTGTATTCCTTAGGCTTTTTACACCACAATTTACTCTTTGATATTGGTAAAATATGTATTGTAAGTAATAATGGTGGGAAATAACTTTTAAAATTTTGACTATTATAGTGTTATTTATGCAATACGGTACCAAGATGAGTATTTGCATATATTGCATACCTACATATTATACACGACACTGCAGTAAGGTAAAGCATATATTTTTCTTCACTTTTTTTAACTTAAAATTGTTAATAACTTATCAACTTTTTTATACGCAATACTACATATTTCTAGGCTTAGATGAACAAAATGCGCACAGTTATTGCTTATAAAAAAAGTAAGTCCTTGGTTTTTTTATTTGAAGATTTTCTTCAAAGTACTTCACTCGGATATTAAATTTGAACTATGTTGAATTTTAAAGCGATACCAGAAATGGCAAAAGGAAAATATGGCAAGGCCACTTCTATAATGCAAAAATCATCATATCAAACGCAACTGTCATTTATTTGCGTTTAACAAAATGGCGTGATCGTGCTAATGGTGTGGAATATATTCTTTCCTAAAACAAATTTGATATTTATGATGAAAAATGATATAATTTTCACCAGTGTTGCTTCAAAATTTGGAATTTTCTAGAGAGCAGTTAAAATATTTTTAAAAAGTACTTATTAGAAATAGACAAACCTTAACAACAAAAAAAAAACACACATACAAACCCGCTTTTGTGCTATGTATTTGAATCTGTTTATTTATTATATCTACATATTATTAAGATCCTGCCTGTGATAGATAATAAAATATTGAACAACAAAAAAACATTAATAAAGTTCTTATGATTTTATTTTTGGAAGAAAAAAAAAAACAATAACAAAATATAATCAATAAAATTATTGTATGTACTTCTTACAAAACCAATAACGAATAAATTATAATAGTTGATAGAATGCCGTTAATTTAATTTGATATATAAGTTGAATTTTTGAATGGCATTTCGTAAACTAATGACAATATATTAACAGCTTTTTCAACCACAAGCTACACTTTAGATGTCTGATTTGCTACTACTACTGTTTCAAAAAAGAAAACACCACTTTTGGACTTTAGATGTATACATACATACTCTTTATATATGCAATTTAATTTCTAACTATTAAGCTTTGAAAATACAAGATTGACAAAAACAAAACAAAAATAAAAACATTAAATTTTTCTATTAATTGATTGAAACTAATAAATTGAATGTGCAAAAGTTCTATGCTCTTGAAAAACACAAAGGAATTTGAAATGATTTTTCAAGCCACTTCTCTGTTTGTTTGACCCATTTCATATGTGTATACACATGCATAATCGGAGTATAAAAAGAACCCAAACTTGCCTCGAAGGCAGCGATAATATAGATTGATAGATAAATAGTTGGAGAGAGATATGCACCGCGACTAGTGGTTATCCAATTCTTTTACATTACTTCAATCAACACTAAAGCCCTTAGAAATCCTATCAGGCTAGAAGGATAGATTGATATAATGTAATTCCCCTCCGGCTGAATGACTCCTAGATACCTCAGAATTCTTCTAGCTACCGCTTCGCATTCAAGCAGTATGTGTCTCTGGTAATAGCTCACAGAAGCGATGAAGGGTCATCAGAGCTGATTCCGACTCTTTGCATATGTTTGCGTAGTCTGCACAGCGGCAATACTATTGGCAAAGCGGATTTTAGTGCACAGGACAAACTTTAGCTCGTCTTCATTACATTTGCATAAATATATGTATGATCGAATAACGAAAGGCAGACAAATATTTAGTGCATAATATATAGATTGTTTTTAACCACTAAGAAACTTCTATGCAAGAATATAAATTAAAAATAACCTTCCAATTTCGAAGTTTTTTTAATTTAAACGATTTTCACGATGTTCCACATTTCCGCTTTGTTTATACCCACTATTTCCGTTTGACAACTCGTTTAAGTTGGCATGTATGGCGTAATTGCGTTGCCATATTGTTTGTAATTTTTTGTACTATTTTAATGGTCAGCAACGTTTGGTTACATTCAATGTTGAGTGGTTTCAAACTAATAGTTACTTATGCCTATAGCATCAAGAAAACCCTTTTGCGCATTAGATTTTAACCGAAAGACAAATGTCCACATACATATAAATTAACTATACAAACATATGCATGTAAGCGTATATAAAAATTTTACTTAAAATACATTTTACTACGAACAAATGTAATACTTGAATATTTTCACAAATTTTGACAGGCCTATCTCCTAAAAAAAAAATAAGCAGCTGTCGTAAAGATCCTAATTTTTTGAAAAAATATAATAAAAATGCAAAACAGCAAAAGAATTAATGTTAACTGCAGTCAAGGTTTAAAATCAAGTTTATGGGAAAAAATAAAAGAAAATGTAGATGAAAGTAAAAGTTTAGAATCACTCCATCCATTTGATATTTTTATTGTAATATTGAAATTTATATTTACTAGTAACAGAATTGAAAAAAAAAAAAATTATATATACTATATAAAAATAATTTAATTAAATAAAAAAAAAAAATTTTTTTTGCATGAAAGACAAAATACATTTTCGAAGCAGTGAAAATAAACAAAACAACAAAGCAACAGTAAAAAATCGAAATATTATTATAAGCTGTTTTGAAACAAAAACAAACCAACAGTTTCAATATTGTTTCATATTAATGTAGTATATACATATTGCAATGTTGGTATGAAAAGTCAACAATAACAAAAAAAAATATTATAGAAATATGTTTGTAATAGTAAGCATAACAGCTAAGTAACAAAATCACTAATGATAACTGTAATCAAAAGATTTATGAAACGAACTTTCTACTTGTCAACAATAAATCAATCAATTAGAGCAAACAACGCAAGCAAAGAAATCTCAAATGTGCAATAAAAAA
The DNA here is from genome assembly GCA_037013455.1 of Ceratitis rosa. Lineage (NCBI taxonomy): Eukaryota > Metazoa > Arthropoda > Insecta > Diptera > Tephritidae > Ceratitis > Ceratitis rosa. Next base: position 217,724 of record JAWMAG010000054.1, on the reverse strand, counting down.
AAAAAAACAAATACATTTTGTAAGCCAACTGTTGATAAATAGTTGAAAAATAGTAATTTAAATGAAAGCTTTTGCACAATGCAATTTTTAAATTTAAACTTTTTATGGTTGAACGCATCATTCACTGCAGTGAAAATTAATTAATTAACAAATAACAATAAAAAAATGGGGCAATTTTCACTTTCCAATAAAAAAAACAATAATAATAACAACACAAATTTATGAGGAATAATTACTCAATACAATTTAAATGCTTTAAACAATATTTAAGGATTTATGAAATATAAAAAAAAACTGCAAGCAAAATCTACTACTTTAAAAAAAAATAATAACTGTACATTTAGCTGCAATAAGGTACACATAAATTGAAAATATAAAAATATAACAAAATGAAGTCCAATTTACAACAAGACAGCGTAACATAAAATGCTCTACAATAAAAACACAGTTTTACAAGTTAATGTCTTCCCCGCATCTGGAACAAACATAAAAAAACAAAAAAATTACAACTGACTTGCAAAAATATTAAGATAATTGTGTCAACTTTTCATTTAAAAACTTTACATGATTTTCCCAAATTTTTGGTATTTACATTTAAAGAAGATTTAAACCCGTTATGTTTTCTTATTTAAAAAAAAAAAAAAACAATATATATGGTAATATAATATATCATACAAAAAGTTACGTAATAAAAAGCAATAAATCAGTTTACAAAGCAAAAATAAATATTACTGGAGCAAAAGAAAAAAAAAGTAACAAAAATTGTGCTCAGACAAATGTTCACACTCATGTATATCTGACTATGTACTATGTATATCCAATACTTTCGGTATACGAACACTTACCTATGTATGTGAGTATTTTTGTGCATATATACATACATACTTATATACAAACATTTACTATATTATTACAATACAATAGATATTTTTTGCAATTTATACTTGTAGTTGTATTTATTGGAGTGCAACACTTCCTAACTGAACAAAAAAACACAACTCTTTATGAATACATACATACATACATAGCTGCAAAAAAAAAACATGAAAATTAAAATGGTGCATATTTACAACAAACATAATATAAATACACACCTACGTATATACATATGTCTACGTATACCATACTTTCTAATTTCTAAAGTTTGTACTATATATATATATAGAAAATAGTAATTCAAGAAAAAATAAATATACACACGTATTCACAGTCAACATTAAAGTTAGTACTATTTTTTAAACACTTGCAATCAACAAAACGACATACTTGAATCAACCCAGTCAGTGTCTTTTGCAAAGTATTGTGTCTATGATAAATATATTATTTGACTTATTTGACATAATTTCTTAGAATTTACTTAGAGTACAGAAAGGACACACAGTAATTAAAATATTGCTAAAAATAATATTATGATATGTATGTATGTATGAGACTACATAATATATTTATTTAATTAAGCATTTTCCCAAAACAATTAGTTAAAAGTGTGAATATCCATGTTAATGTATGTATGGTACATTTTAATTTAACTTTTGAAAATAAAGAATTATTTGCTATAAGCTAATATTATTTTATTATTTTTCAATTTTTCCAATACCAATAACGGTAGAATTTGTATGCTAATTATTACACGTTCTTTTAACGAAGGTTGTGATAAGTGACACTTATTTAACAAAAACAAAAATTAATTAAAAAATTTATTAAAACTAAAAATCTAACATTTTCGTTGTCATATTTATTTGAAATTCTAGGTTTTCTCAAAAGATGAAACAAGGAACATGTAATTCAGTGAATTTATATTTAATTTATCATTTATTTTTGTATATAATTTATTTTTAAATTCACCTTGTTTGAAATGTTTGATTAAAAAAACAAAACAAAAATATTGCATATTTTAAGAGTTTTTAATAATTTTCAAACCACAGTTTTTTGCCACTAGTTTAGTGTGAATCTTTGTTATATCTTCAAGCATATGGCAACCTTAAATTCAAATGTCAAAGTAAAAATGACAAATTATTTCGCTAACAGCCTTTCACTAGAAAATGTGCCGTGTCGGTAGTGAAAATAATTCAGATTTTATTAACAGCATTTAATAAATCTATATCAGCTAAATTTTGCAACAAAAGTAGTATTTTACTAACATAAAAATGATTGCCGCTAATACGTTCGGATATTTTTTAATAAAGTTAGATAAATATTTAATATAAATAATTCGCACTGAAAAATTGTTTAAATATCAATTATCGCTATAAAATTATAAATAAATGTACTTTACTGGTCATCTATAAAATTTTTTTCGCAACTTTTATTTAACAAACAATTTTTACTACCTTAAAGAAATTTAACTTCTCAGATCGTCTTTTATGTATTTTTTTCGCCGTCACTTAATAGTATAAAACGCCAAAAAGAAAAAAACTACTAAAATTTAACTGAAATTTACAAATTTTAACAAAATTTACGTAAAATAGCATTTCACCAAACAAAGAAATAATACACATACATACGTACATATTGGGGAAACAAATTTAAATATAATATACCTATGTATGTGGGGCAACTCATGTCAAATTCCAAGAGGATCACTCCAAGTTACACAAACATACATACCTTTATTCTTAGTATTTAAACATATTTATATGTACGTAAGAAGTACATGAAAAGTAAATACATTTGAAATCTAAGTAAACCATACAAGCATTCATACATATATACAAAATAAGCATATTTTTTGCTCACTTGTGAATCATATTATGGAGATGAACAAAAACATATGTATATTGGGTATTGTATTTAAAATTTTATGAGTAGAAGTTGTATATTTACATATTAGAGTTTACAAAACAATTAAATATTAAACGAAAAAAACAACAACCAAGAAATAGAGTAATTTATTAAAAAAAAGTCAATAAGAAACTAAACAAGTGACTAAAAATGAAAAAGAGCACAATGTTTTTAAAATGTTTACCAGCAATTATAAAAAAATTAATATATGTATTTAAAACAATAAATGAAAAAGGTTTATTTTATTCAAAGAATTGTGTAAAACATAAGTATAGCAAAATAAACACATATTAAATTACATATATGTATATGTATGTATGTACCTACCTTTACAGGTGTTTAAAAGCGTTAACTGTAGCCGACAAAAAAATATAAATAAATAAATAAATATAAAATAAGAGTAAGCAAAAAATAATAATAATTTTGTCCGTAAGACGTCATAAGCAAATAAAATAGATATTAAGTATTTGAATTCATTTATATACAAAAGAACTATATATAATATAAATAAAAAAAGAAAACAAATAAAAAATGCAATTACCACAATGTTTAAATGAAAAAAAGAAGAAATTTCAAATGTAAACCACAAACTATTACTTATAATAAAATACAAAATACAAGCCAGTAACTATGAACTATTAACTACTAATTACTATATACATTACTACGACTATATACTTAATATTAATATATATATATATATAAATTTATAGATATACACACCAACAATTAACAGTTAATGCAATCAGGTATTAAAAATCAAAATTAATAAATATATATACATACATATATATATATTTTTTATTGTTTATTTAATTTATCGAAATGTATTTTACGGTAGTATGCGTTCATATGTGCGCCTAAATGTGTAGGTATGTACTCACTTGAAATAGGAAAAAAATAGTTTTTTGTGACATATTTTTACACTAGATAACAGCAAAAAAAAACTCTAGATATCTATTTCGATTAAAGGAAACTGTGAGTTGTTTTTCTTTTTCTTTCTAAATTTATCATAACGAGACTAATACAATACATAATACATATACCTATTTACATATATCTACACCACGTCCCAAATGGCACTGAATATTGCCCAAAATACCCACTTTTATGCCTCACCACCTTAGATAGTTTCGATACTTTACATGTGTGTTTACTGTATTAAAAATAAAAATAATAACAAATATTATATATACATATATAGAAAAAAATACCTATTTTATTTACACGCATACTTACTAGTTATTATTAAAATGCATTAAAATATAGGTACATGCGTACGTATACTAACTGGAAACATAAATTTTTTCTAGGACAACAATAAATTTATTATTTTTATTTTTAAAAGAATTGTAAACGATATAAAGCAATTTAACTGATTGGATGTAAAAAAAGGTAAACATTTAATTATTTTGATCAAAATCAATGGCGATTTGTGCTAACCACAATTATTCACTTCGCTCATTTAAATACGTATATTTAAATTAATTTATCTTATTTTCTATTATTTAATTATGAATATTTTATTTAATTTATTTTATTTTACTTAATTTAATTTTAATTTTTTTATTTTATTTTGTTTTATTTAATTTTATTTATTTTATTATATTTTTTTTTTAAATTTATTTAAGTTTATTTTGTTTTATTTAATTTAATTTATTTTAATTTATTTTACATAATTTAATTTTTATTTTTTTTATTCATTTTATTTTATTTAATTTATTTTATTTAATTTAGTTTTAATTTTTTTATTTTATTTTGTTTTATTTAATTTATTTTATTTTAATTTATTTAAGTTTATTTTGTTTTATTTAATTTAATTTATTTTACATAATTTAATTTTAATTTTTTTATTTTAATTTATTTTCTTTTATTTAATTTATTTTATTTCAATTTTATTTAAGTTTATTTTATTTTATTTGTATATTATTTTGGTTTATTTCGCCTTATTTTATTTATCTTTTTTCAATTTATTTTTTTTTAGTTTATTTACATTATTTTAGTTTACTTACTTTTTTTTTTGTTTTTTTGCGTCCTATTTTATTTTATTTATTTTATTTATTTTTTTAGTTTGTTTATTTTTTTATTCTAGCTATTTAATTTGATTTAAGTTCCTTCTATTATATTTCATCTTATTATGTTTTATTTTACTTATTTTATTTTATTTTATTTTATTATTATTATTATTATAATTATTATTATAATTATTATTATTATTATTATTATTATTATTATTATTATTATTATTATTATTATTATTATTATTATTATTATTATTATTATTATTATTATTATTATTATTATTATTATTATTATTATTATTATTATTATTATTATTATTATTATTATTATTATTATTATTATTATTATTATTATTATTATTATTATTATTATTATTATTATTATTATTATTACTATTATTATTATTATTATTATTATAAAAATCAGTTTATTTTTTTTTTGTTTGATTTTATTTCTTATAAAACGCGTTTTAAGCAAATACTACTTTTTTATGATCTTTTGAAATCCATTAAAGTCGACAAAATTACCAAAACGCATATTTAAACAATTATTACAGTTAGTTGTGTAACCTTAGATTATTTTATATTTTTTTATCGACAATTTAAGTAACAAATTTAGAATCAATTGCAGTAAGAACAAAACCAAACCCAAAAAAGGTAATGTACATACATGCTTACATTTGTATGTATGTATATACGCTTCTGACAATAAGCTTTGGCCACTTTTTAATGAAAGCAAAAAATATGCAAAAAAAAACTGTTACTAAACAATGCAATTTGTTCTTATTTTGCATTTTTATTGAGAATTTAAATCATATTTTGCATACATACATACATACGATGAAACAAAAAAGCGGTGAGAAGTAAAAACAAAAAGAAGTAAGCAAGGAAAATTTCAAAATACGAGCCGCAAATTATAAATTAAAAACTGAAAAAGCTCAAATAACTAGTTAAAAGCAGCGAACAATCTGTGTAATAGAAATTAAAAAGTGAGAAAGTGAGAAAAAGAAAGGGAAGAGAGAGTTTACGATAAAGGAAATTATGCCTCTTTGGGTTAAAATAAAGGGACATGAATTGAGGTTAGTGCTAAGGAAAAAAATAAAATCTTTAATAAAAAAAATCGTATGTTATTTTCGAAATTTAGAAGAAAAACGAATGAAAACGTCTCCCATACATAAAAAAAATAAAAAAATAAAATAAATGTAGTTATACAATATATAAAAATTTAACACTTTCGAAATTGTAATGGAAAGACAGCAAATTGCAAACAACGTATTTGAACTTTCATACATATATGTACGCGTATACAAAGTCATTTGTGTGAAAGCGCAGGTTGAAAGAAAATTCAATTGCTTCAGCAATTCATCATATGGTATGTATGTATGAATCTCGTGTTTTTATGAAAGCTCCTTAAACAGCAGTTATGAAAGCTCTCTATATGCATATATAGCATACATATGTATATGTACAATCTCGAAAGTGATTTGTTAGGATTAGACTTCGTCCAAACTTACATATAGTTACATACTTATTTATATATTATATATGTATATAAATGACACTGAAATTGTGTTATTCACATGTAATATTAAGCTATAGGTTTTCCTATACGACATTTGAAAGCTCAATTTCGGTGCATTAACTGAGGAATTAACATTTTACTAACTTAAACTTACATATGTACATACAAAATGACCTGAGTTGAAATCACTGCATTTTATTTTTGGAAAATGAATTTAATTTATTTATTATTAAAATCAACAAATTTTTTAACTCAAATGCCCTTTTTTAATGCCAACATATCAAACAAAGTTATAAAAATAATAAAAAGAAAAAAATATTAAAAAAAAAAAAATAAAATATACAAAACTATTTAAAAAAAAAAAATATTAAAACAAACAAAAATTACAAAAAAAAAATTATAAAATAATATAAAAGAAAAAAATGTTTATAAAAAATTTATGGAGTGATAAGGTAATTGCATCTTTGTCAGTAACGAGAGAGATTCTCGAGTTGCTACGTTGGCTGATATTTGATAGTGGTGGAGGTAATGATGTGCATTCCAGTAATAAATATAATTGTGGTGAATATGTGAAAAAATGCTTAACTTTATAACTAAAAATTATTGAATATTATATACATGGATTCAAATATATATACATACATACATACATACTTACATACATAGACATACAGATTTAGATATTGAAAGCTTTTATGACAAATTTTTTCGCCAATATGTAGTGAAACAAAACAAATACAAAAATAAAATATTTAAAGAATAATAGTTTTTTAAAAAACTTTGTTATGAGTAAAAGCATTCAATCCAAATAAACGAAATGACTAAACAAAAATGTAATGTTGATAATATCTTTATTGTATTTTCTGTAGTTAAGTTGGGAAGGATGACACTGTTTTTAATTTACAAAATGAAAAAATATATATATATACATACATATATATAGCATATATATATAGTGTTTTATTGCATTAGAGAGATAATGGCTTCAATATTTTTTTTTTCGAATATAATAGCAGTAAAAATATATGTATTTGCATGCCTAAATACTTATATAATATATTAATGAATATAATATAATAAAACATTAAAAAAAAATTAAAAATAAAAATAATTGTGTAAGTGAAGCCTTTAAATGTTTTAATAAATATATAATAATAACAAATTATATACACGTAGTATATACGTATATGTATTTACATATACATACGTGTATGTATATCCATATACAGAAGTTATATTCAAACACAAAAACACAAATATATTAACAAACACTTTATATGCGAAAGCAAAGCTGATGGACAGGGGAGTAATGAAAGAAGAAAACAAAAAATACAACTAACTTAATCAACTATAAACATATACATACATAAATACAAGTACATAAATACATATATACATACATTACATACCAACATACATATATTTATTAGATATACAATACATTTACACTTACATAACTATTTAAAACGTATTACGCATGTGTAGCAGCAGCAACCACAATAACAAAAAACAGCTGAAAAAATATACTATTTATTTAAGTAGCTGAGTTTAATAAAATTCTATATAAATTTGAAAAAAAAAAACATTAAAAATGCGCAAAAAAAAAATAATAAAAATTTCCAAATATACACAAAAAAATTTAAAAAGATAAAAAATACAAAAAAAATATAAAAAAAGAAAATCAAAACAAAAAAAATGGGTTTTATGGCGAGTAATCTACAGTAAATAAAACATATGTTGATGTTTACACCCGCAATTTTGAAGGGAAAAATATGCATTGCATTAAGAAGCAAAAATTAAACAAAAATTATGAAATTGTGTTTGTTCCAAATAAATAAACAAAATACGCAAAACAAAAAAAACAAAAAATAAAAAACAATTATAATGAATACTTCAACGCCAAACTATAAGAAAAAAAGTGAGTTTTACTGCGTTTTTGCTAATTATTTCTATTTAAAATGTATTAAATTGCATACAATGCACAAAAAAGGAAATCATAAAGAAAAAAAAAAAATTATAAAAACATATATAAAAAATTAAAAAAAAAAACTTTACGAATTATTCATTGAAAATTATTGCTGTGTCTTAGTCCATTGCCCTAACGAATTTATTGAAAAAGCAAAATTTAAAAATTTTACACCCCCAAACATAAAAAACACATACTCGTACATACGTGTATGTACATACAAGCACATATGTATATACTACGTACATATTTGTATGCACAAAAGTGTTTAATAAGGATTTGTGAAATTTTAAAACACGAAACATTTTACTGCATGTGCAACAATAGCAACAAAAATCAATAAATTAAAAAGAAAACTAACTTAATGAATTTGTGAAAAAAAGCAATTACATATTTATTTACAAACAAGAGAAAATATAAATTTTAATTTTTACTTACTACAACAACAAGAACAACTATTACTATTAGTATTACGAAACTTGTACATTTTACACAGCGTTTGTAGGCTTAACAAATAAGAAGTGAGGTTAAACACGTTAATTTGCATGGATGTAATGAAATAATAGATTATTTTATTTTATTGTTTTTTTTTTTAAAGAGTTGTTATTTTTTTAATTTTTTATTTATTTATTTATTTTTTTTTAAATTAAGATTGCATGCGATGGTCTTTAAAATTGTTATTCTTTAAATTGAGCAATTTTAGATTTATTTTATAACTGCTGAAAAACTAAGAGACTTCAGTCTATGAAAAACTGAAGTTAAATATAAAAAAATTAATTAAGCTTTACTATGTTTTACAGTAAAAACATTAAATATTCAGCCGAAATTCAAGAAATGTATTATTTTTCCATAATCAAACGCATTCTTCCACTACAAATGTTTATAGAAAATTTAGTGTAATAACAACCCAAAAATAATGTATGATTTTACAAAGTATAAAAAATTAGAGAGTAATTAAAATACAATTTAATTTTCTATTATTTATTTATTTTTTTTTTAATGTAGAAGAAACTGTACCATTTTTTATACGACCGCTTGTAATTTCTAATACATTCAAGGTAAACCTTATCTAATTCCTACAAACAATACAATTTTTAACAACAAAAAAACCAAACGAAAAATCTAAAAGATCAAATAAAAACTCAAAATCGATTAGAAAAAGTGGAAGGAGCAATGAATGTAGTCAACTAAAATTGAAATTAGTCCTTTGTAACTAAATATACTCATCTACACTGGGAATATATACTAATATTTAACATACATGCATACTTACATATTTATTACTAAAGCGCTTGCATTATGTTGTATGTATAAACTAAAAGAAAACAATTAAAATAAAAAATAAAGACCAACTGGAAACTGAAAACTTGATTTTCAAAATGAAAAATAAAATAAAAGAAAAATAAACAAAAATTAGTTCGTCATTCGGAGAACCCTAACACTCATAATTAAATTGAAACCCCTACAAATAAATAATAAAAACACCTCTGACTTATGTAAAACAAAAAATATATAAAATAAAGACCAACAAAAAAAAAAAAAAAAAAAAAACTAACAAAGCAAGAAAGGAAAACATTTTATGGGGCAAAAATTAAAAAGAAATAAAACAACAAATTTAAATTTGAGAAGTGAGATTAACAGAAATCATACTTATATACATACATATATTAGTTACATATACATGCATATATATAAAGTATATGGTATATACATTCAACAAACAAACATATATAAAAATATATATACAAATACATAAATAGTATATTGATATTATAGGTATATACATATATATATATATACATAGATATATATATATATACACATACATAAATACATAGTTTGAATGTTTGTGTATTTGAGCATTATCTACAATTTTATTAAGTAATAAGTACACACATACATATTTAAAAATGTATAAAAACTAAACAAAAATTCAAAAAAAATTCAAAAAAAAAGTCCCAAAAAATTAAAAAAAAAAATCATGGTGAAATTTCTACACCGAAACGAAAAAACAACAACAAAATGTACTCTTCAAATTGTGTATTGTTCCATATTATAAAGCAAAGAAAAACAAAGAAAACAATAAATTATTTAAAATTTAAAAATCATACACAATGGTGTTGTTATTTCTCACGAAATGTAGTAAGTATTCTTCTTCTTCTTCTTTGGTGTGGTCTCCGCATATCTTCTTTTCACCCTTTGACGCCAACTCGAAACACTAAGCCCCGGCACGCGTTCCTTCCTACGGTATGTATTCCCGGTCGCCCACATATTTGCAAATCCTTTCTCTAGAAAATTCTTAGTGCCCACACATCGAATGTTGTTATCGTGCACGGCCATCTTGGTCGAGACGCTTTACTTTTCTGTTGCCTCGTAAGTTTAAAAAAGCACCTGCTGGTATGAATGGATCCACATTGGGCTTTCCGGCTGATATTTTAGGCGAAATAAACTCTTCTTCTTTTTTTCAATCATTGGAGTAAACTCTTGTTCGCTCTTATAAAGTATTATACTTCCTCTATTCAACTCTGCAGCTCGTATTATTTCCTCTAGCATTAACTTAAAGAAGTCACACGATACAACACCACCTTGTTCGAAACCTCGTTTAGTACCGAACGGCTCGGAGATGTCTTTCCCAACTCTGACGGAGCTTTTGGTGTTGTACAGCGTCAATTTACATATTCGTATTAGTTTTGCGACAGCCGCATGGTTAGCATTCCGTACTGTCTTTCGGAAGTCCAGGGTTCGAGTCCTAATGCTGATCCTTTTCTTACGTATATTTTCCAAGATTTTTCAAATGGCGATTTGTTAGATCTAAAGCCAGATTGGTAAAATCCTAAGAGTTCGTTGACTTTAATCTTTGACATCTTAGCTAAGACCTAATATTCGATATTGAAGAGGCTTATCTCAAAATTATTAGCAGAGATTGTGGGACCACAGGTTTGTGAACTCTGCAGAGCTCACTTAGGTTTCATACGACTAAATTTTGCAAAAAAGCTGACGCATGCACTTTGCCTGCTCTTCGTGGACATATTTAAGTAACCGGTTAACCAACGGCCCTGTCGTTTTGTTGTTACTACTAAGACTTCATTATACCTAGTTAGATTGGGGACTCTGGCTAGACATGTCACTGTAATTCAGCATCTTGAAGCAGTGTCTCCTCCATAAACTCAGTATGCTCTAAACATGATATACTATATATTGTTCTTATATATTTTCAAGCAATTGTGTTAAAGGAGTAAACGAACACGACTATAATAAAATACATTATCATCAACAATTTGTAAATTATCTATTTTAATCACAGCCATTCTACGCAATTCACCACTTTTTTTATTATCATCTCTAATGATATGTGCCTAATCTACAAGGGCTTATCTCTGTGGTAAAAAAATTTATTTCTTCATCAAGCAATATTACAAACAAATAATTTCATCATCCTATTAAATGATTGAAAACTGCATTTGGACTATTTTTGTTTTTAAATATCGAAATTCTTTTAAGGTGAGTATAAAATGCTCTTTTAGTATGTATGTATAAGTAAATAGAAAATATTTATTTAATAAAAACTTTTACTAAGGAAGTGATGAAAGATATAAAAATTAATATAAGTTTAAAAGTACGTATGTGCATTTACTATTGTATCATGGAAAAGTTCTGTATTTTGGTTTATATATCCATAAACAATTTTAATCCCTTGCGGCTGCCGTGAAAAAAACACGTCACAGCTTTATAAAAACAAAGATGATAAGGGGTTACTGATGAAAGTTTTTGCCATAAAGGGTGGATCATTTTTAAATAACAATAAAATAGAATATTGTAAAATTAAAGGAAATCCAATTAAATAAAAAATAATAAAATTACAAAAATATCCAAAAAATATAAAATATCGAAAAATAAAATAAAAAATATTAAATGAAATAAAAAATTGCATATGTATATTTAAATAAAAAAGAAATAAAACCAAATATAATATAATAAATTAAAATAAAATAAAAGGATATATAATTTAAAAAAATAAATATTATAAAAAAATTAAATAATATAATTAAAATTAGAATGAAAATAATTCACAAAATAAGATAAAATAAAATAACGTAAAATAAAATAAGCATAAATGAAATTAAATATAATAAATTTAAATAAAATAAAATATGATGTGATAGTTACAAAAAAAAAATGTAAAATTAAATGAAATTAAATTTAATTGAATTAAAAACAAAATAAATAAAATAAATTATATAAAAGCATTAAAAAATTAAATAAAATTATATTAATAGATATAAAATTCAAATAAGATAAATTTGAATTAAATAAAGCAAAGTAAAACATGTGAAATAAAATTAAAGAAAAATAAAATAAAATGAAATGAAGTGAACTAAAATAAAATAAAATAAAATAAAATAAAATAAAATAAATTAAAATAAAATAAAATAAAATAAAATAAATAAAAACTAAATAATATAATAAAGAATGAATTAAAAAAATTCTAATTCGAATGAAAAAATTAAACGAAACAAGCTAAAACAATATGAGATAACACAAAGTTAAATAAAATAAAATGAAATAAAATACGTCAAAAAAAAGTAATATTTTTAATTAAAATAAAATTAAAATAAGATAAAATAAAAGTTAACTTAATCAAATTGCATAACAAAATAAATAAATAAAAATAAAAATTATAAATACGAAATTAAAATCAGATAAATTTAAATTACATAAAAGGAATGAAATAAAATTTAAAAAATAAATAAAATTCTATAAATGAACGCGAAGCTATTTGCATGCATATGTTTCACCCTTTATTTTTGTAAAGACATGAAGCAAAGGTGATGTTAATGAAAATTTGTGTAGAATTGGTTATGGCAAAGCATTTTTTTTTAACTGTTTCTATGTAAAAGTTGTCTGGTAAAAAGATCAAACAATTGTTCTCATCATATTTACATATCAACTCGAGTGCTATGACGCAGAAATATCAGAAAAGATTAAGAGAATATACGCTGACACACCTGTTGGAGAAATGAAAACAGAAATTAAAAAAAAAACAATATTTCACTTTAAAATCGTCAATAATACATACATACATAAATTGCAAAGTGAATTTGATGTCAATGGAATAATTTGTTAGTTAGCATTCTAAAAATTGGTGGATACATTTGTGGTGAAAAATTTCAAAATTATTATAATTATTTATTGGAGCCATAATATCCATAAAAAGAAAAATATTTGAATATATTAAGTAGTTTTTTCAGTTATCATTCTTTGTTTTAATTAATTTCTACCAATATTTTCGTGGATGTGCCAGAGGAAATTTGTATATATTTTTTATTTTTACTCCATTACTATTAAAGATGTAAATACATATTTATACGAGTATGTGTATGTAAATACATACAATATTAAAATATGTTTGTATATATGTATCTGTAAGATTGCGTTTACTTAAAAACATCTGGGAAAAGCGTGGCGTTAAGTTTATCAAAGACATGACACCAGTGATAATTGGCGTGCATACGTAACAAAAGTAGGTGGGGAAAGAACACATACATGCATACATACATATATACACATGTATATACATCTTCAAGCTAGTATTTGCACTATGATAAATCGGATGTTAATCTATTGTCATGATATTAAGCATTTCTCTACAAAATAAATATAATTTATCTAATTGTGCAGAATACAAGTAAAACAACAACAACGACGACGCAATAAAGGAGTACAAAAGATGCTACTAACTATAAGATCACCTCAGACATTGCCAAACCATTGGCAAATGACTTGTGTGGGTATTACCACCTGTCGCTAGTACAAAAGTGAAACGCGTAAAAAATACAAAATAATTACTGTTATCCGTGGTACATTTGTTTAGAAAGTAAATCACAAGAAAGAAACAAAAATAACATTTTTTAGTAGTTTTTTACAAAAAAATTTAAAATAAAATACAAAAAATGGCTGCAGAAATAATAACAGAAGCAACGACAGATAAAACGTCTCCTGGTGAATACTTAATATTTATTAATACCGTCATACATATGTACATACATACATACAGACATATTTGAATATATGTAAATAAGTAAACTTATGAAAATCTCTGCTGTTTTGAAAATTTTCCTCTTCAGCCGAAAGCAATGCAGATAATGAGTCGAAACCAAGTCCAACGCTTACAAATACCGTTCAAGGCTCAGAAAAGCAGCCAGAAACGACAAAAAAAGATGCACCTTCGGATTTCGAAACTGCTATGGAAGTAGCAGGTTTTGGTTTATTTAATTATTTATTAATCATTGCTACACTGCCCGCTGCCATAGCAACAGTCGTTGAGACCTCAACGATGTCATACATCCTACCGAGTGCCGAATGTGATCTCAAATTGACGCTGCTCGATAAAGGACTTCTAAATGCAATTACATATGCTGGTGAGTAAAAGTGCTATGAAATAAACTTCAAAAAAAAAAAAATATTGTTAATATGTAAATATTTATTAATTTTTAACAGTAAGTGATTTTATTATAAAGTGTAAGCGGAACTTTATTAAAAGCTTTTAAATTTTTGTGCCAATTTAAGGTTAGATTTTTTTATTAAAGCTTTAAAGTTTGTCATAAATGCATTAAATTTATTTATTTTTTTTTTCAACTCTAAATTTTTGCAAATTCATTTAGTTTTAGGCAATAATTTTTATTGATATACGATTTGTAATAAGAAAACAGTCACGTAATGATGTTAATCTTATTACGTAACACCGTTGAGACATTGCAAGGCATTTTCTAAGGATGATTTATACTTGGATTGGAAAGTTTTAATTGCCATTGCAATTAATATTTTTCACTTAGTCGGAACTGTTTTGAAATCCGATTTCCTATTCAAAAAAAGTGGACTGTTCATTATTGAAAAATTTTACATAAAACTAGTTCCTTTTATTTGTGGCTGGAATTTCAGTTGAAAGTGTAGAGAAAATTAGAAAGAATAATCAAAAAAGAGAATCTCGCGTAATCACTTAGTCTCTCAGATTAATTATGAGATTTAAGAATGACTTTCTCCAAAGAGAAGAGATAACTAAGGTTGTAGGAGTCTTAAAAGGCCATTGATTGATAGGACAAAGACCGGCGAGGCAGGGAGCGCTCCTTTCAAGAGATGCCTTAGAAGTTATAAGAACGTTGAAGAGCAAGAAACGGTCTCTCATTTCATGTGTGACAGCCATTACTCGGCCTTGGGTAGAGCTAAGTTCCGATAACTAGGAACTGCTTTAATTAATAATTCAAATAAAATAGCAAACATCGAATGAAGTTCTATAAAGAAATAAAAATGGATGGATAGTAATGCTTAGTGTTCGGATAAACATCGCGGTCGATAGCCACCCAATAATAGCTCGTCAGTTCTTTTCGATTGGAATTTTTCGATAAATCGAAAGCGCTTAATATTGTAGAATAGCTCTGGAAATTTTTTCCAAACAGTCAATGTTCTCATTTTACAATTTGTTATTCTCGAAAAATGATTTTAAAATTTTGTTTAATTTATATTTTTGCGTGTCCTTTATCTTCGAAAAAAATTACTTTAATTTGTATGCGTATTTTTGAGGCTTTAGTTCACTTTTTTTCTATTTTAACTACGGAGTTTTAGAACTTCTCATACGTTATATTAAATTTAACATATTTTTTATAATTTTTCCACAGGCATGATAAGCTCAGCGATATTATGGGGTTATGTGGCCGATACGAAAGGTCGTAAAAAGTTACTCGTCTTGGGTTATTTGAGTAATATAATATCGGTATTGGGCGGTGCCTGCAGTCAAAATGTCATACAGCTTATGGTCTTCAAATTCATCTCTGGATTTATGTAATAAAAAACATGATTTTAAGATTACATATCTTTTATTTCCTTATTTTTTTCAATTCTCCAGCATGTGCGGTCCTTTCGCTGTTCTTATGAGTTACTTAACCGAATTGCATGGCAAACGATTCCGTTCACGTATTGTAATGTTGATGGGCATTATGTTCTCAGTGGGAAATATATCTTTGCCGTTACTAGCGTTGAGCGTTTTGCCGAGACATTGGGATTTTCAAATCTTGGGTTTACAATGTAAGTGTACTTTTTTAAATATTGTTTTGATTTCTTAATTTTATTTTACTTATTACTTTTCAAACAGTTCATTCCTGGCAAGTATTCTTAGCCATCACCGCAATACCCAGTCTAGTGGGTGGCACTTTACTGTGCTTCTTCCCGGAAAGTCCAAAATTTTTAATGTCACAAGGTCGGAATGCAGAAGCTCTGCGCGTTTTCCAAAACATTTACGCACTCAACAGTCGCAAGCCACGCACAGATTTTCCAGTAAGAAAAAATTTTTCTTTTTCAAACAATTTTTTTTAATGACATACAAATTTTTTCTCAACTATTTTACAGATCAAAGAACTGATCAATGAATCACCGAACGCCGAAAAAGAGAGTAACGCTTCGACTGCGAGCATTGCGACAATTGAAAGTGCTGTGCCGAAAGAGAAAGAAACCGAGCCAGCCTCCAAAGTAAGCGTAAAAGAAAAGAAACCTAAAGTGAGTTTGCGTCAAGGTTGGGAACAACTACGTCCACTACTTACCAAACCCTACCTTGGACTATCCATACGCGTGTACCTTATGAATTTTGCTATTTTATTTGGGTAAGCGAAAATACTCTTCTGCATAAATTATGAAGCTTACATATGAAATCATATTTTACTTTTCAGTCAGAACACACTTCGTTTATGGGTTCCCCAAATGTTCGCTTCTATTGAGGAATACGAACAGATGTATGGCACTGCGGGCGCTACAATGTGCACCATCTTGGAGTACAGCGTAAACAAGACTCAATTAATAAATAATGAACTGACGAATTTGAGTATGGAGAAATGCGAAGTGGTGGGTTTAATAACTTTACTAATAAACAACAATGTTTTGTTGGCGTTTAAATTTATGACTTTAGTTCGGACGTAAACGTTTCTTTCCTCTTAAGTAAATATACCGGAACGGCGGGGAGGTTACAACAAGAATATCAAAAGTATCGTCTTGAGTTGATATTATTTAATAGTTTCAACGGTAAATAATATCAAGTTAGCGGTACTTAAAAACATAAAACACCATCTTCAGAACGAAAAAACTGTATTCTCAGTTGAGGAACGTATATAGTTACATACACACCATATATGCGATGAAACATCAGAAAGACTATTTTATATTACATATACTACAATCTATGGCAACTAACAAAATACATGTTTTTTATAGGGATCTTGTACGACCCACCTCCTGACATCGAAGTTTAATCAAGTCTACTTTGGAGGTCAACAAAATCATTTCGTTGTTTATTTCAACTCCCCTTCAACATTTAATTCTCTTAAATTTATTTATTTTAAGTTTATTTTATTAATACTATTTTTACATTAAAACCAAATATTTCTCTTAATATTTTTACAGGTTGTCACACCTGCTTCCTACACCAATAATATAACTGTCGCTGTGACTAGTTTAGTAGGTTACTGTTTGGCTGGTTTCGTTGTTAACCGAATTGGCAGTAAAATGTTGCTCAGTAAGTAATTAACGCGTTTTTTAAATTGGGAATAGAGGATGATTATTTGTAACTTTTATTTTTCTTCCAGCAATCGGTTCCATAGTTGCAGGTTTGTGTTCAATCGGTCTATATTTCTCGACATCTTCTCTGACTACATCGATTATTGTTTCGATTTCTGTGACTATGGGTAGTATATCGGCTATGTCTATACTGAGCTCATCGGTTGATCTATTTCCGACATCGTTGAGGTGCGTTCTCTTAAAGAATATTGAATATTGACATAAAATAATACACATTCATATGTTTATTTATTATATTTATTAACTTAGGTTATTGGTAGTTAAAAGTTTTTTTTTTATTTCAATTTCATAGAACAATGATTGTGTCTTTGGCTATGATGTTCGGTCGTGTGGGCTCAATAATGGGCAATATTCTGTTTCCCCTTTTCATGTCCTTAGGTTGTGTGCCGCCATTTATTATGCTTACATTCGTTATGTGGTGTAAGTTATTTGATGAAAAAAATATTACTGAGCTTTTGATTAAAAAGTTATATTTTCATTTTTGTTTCAGCTGCCGGCATAATGTCTGCATTTTTACCGAATACAAGAAAAATGGTTTTAAAATAAGAAAAAATTGTAGTGTTTAATGAAATTATTTATTTTAGTTTTAAGTGAAGTAATACATACACGTATATACAAATGTACAATTAAATGATATTTTGACTGTTTGCGCATATTTAATAAACAAAGCAATATATAATGAAAAAGTGTTTGAGTTGTTGAACTTTTGATTACCAAAAATAAGGTGAAGGTCACATAAAAAGAAGAAGAGAAAAAGATTTTTTACAACCTTTCTATTTTTATTTGACACCAATGCTTTTTAAGTCAAATGTTTATAAGAAAAAAAATTGCAAAGTTATCTTTACTTTAAACGTATTTGCTTATCAGTAACTCTGAATGGCACATATTTAACTTAGCTTTACATAACTGAAAAAATAAACAAAAAATATACTATTTATCTTTTATTTATTTAATTAGACCGACTACATTATTGCAATATATACATGGTAAAGCTGTTTGATTGCAGTAATTTTGAATGAATAGCTCTGATGTTACATTTAAATTGCAGTAATGAACTTTTCTTCTCTTCTGTCCGCTATTGCGCCTTCGATGCAACTTAACCAAGTTTATTCAAATTATCAACAGTAGGCAAGGACAAATATAATAAATAACATAAAATATAATAAAAAAATTAATTAAATAAGCTGAAAGGAAATTTTTTAAAGCCGAATAAAATAAAGCAAAGTAAAAAAAAATTATAATTAAATTAAATAAATAAATAAAATTAATTGAAATAGAATAAAATAAAGTAAAATACAATTAAATAAAAGTATAAAAAAAATTAAAAATGAAATATAAATAAAATATAAATAAAATATAATTTAATACAATAAAATTAAATTAAATAAAACAAAGTGAAAGAAAATAAAATTATTTTAAACCAAATAAAATAAAATAAAATATACTTAAATTAAATAGTTAAATATAAGATAATTAAGAAAAATAAAATAAATATTGATTAAAGTAAATAACTAACTGAAATAAAATATAACAAAATAAAATGATAAAAAAGATAAAATAAAATAAATTAAATTAAATGAAAATAAAAGGAAAAAAAGGATAAAAATAATAAAATAAAATTTAATAAAATAAAGTAAAATAAGATTAAATAAAATAAAATAATATCAAAATAAAATAAAAGAAGTAAAATAAAGTAAATTAAAATAAAATAAAAAAAGAAAAATTAAGTTAATAATTTAAAATAAAATAAAATAGAATGAATTCAGTGAAAACGAACTAATATGAAGCAAAAAAGGGTAAAAAGAATAAGATAAAATTTAATAATATAAAGTAAAATAAGCTTAAATAAAATGAACTTAAATAAAGTTAAATTAAATAAAATTATGTAAAATTAAATTAAATTAAAGTATCAATTACGCTACTAAGCATTATTGCAATAATCACAGAATGTATGTAAAACAAAATTTAGCTGTTTGATATCTGTGCGCCTGAAAATGCTAAAATATTTAGCGAAATGTTGGGCACGAAGTGAAATAAATTTTTTTTATTTGCACTAACCAAACCAGATCAGCTAAGCATAATTAATAAATAAAATCTCTAATTAAATTTGAACTGATCGATTGTTAAAAATAAATAACCAAAATTAAATAAAATAAATTAAAATAAAATAAAGTAAATTAAAATAAAATAAAATTTAATACACTAAACTAAAATAAATAAACTTAAATTAAATTAATTTTAAAAAATTAGAATAAAATACATTAAATAAAATAAATTAAAATAAGATAAAAGAAAATAAATTAAAGCAACATAAAATAAAACATAATAATATAAAGTATAATAAAATAAAATAAATTCAGTTAAATCGAAATAAAATAAAACAAAATGTATTCAAATATAATGAAAATAAAATAAATACCAATAAAATAAATTCTAATGAAATAAAAAATAAATATTGCATGTTTGGTAAAAGTACCAAGAAATAGTTCTTATCAAATATCAAAAAGAATATAGAAAATACCCGCTGACACACCTGTTAAAGAAATGAATACAGGAAATAAAGTAAACATATACATACGTATTTCACTTTCAAAACGTCAATACGAACATACATACACGGTGTGTCCCAAAAATAACCGAACTTTATATTTAAATCATACAACATACAGCGCCATCTATTGAAAATTTGCAACATTAAAAGGATACATTCATCCTCTTTCAAACGCACCTAACTTCATGTAAGTCGGATGACAGATGTAAAAGTGACAGCCATTTCAATAAAACCAAAAGTGTGCTAATGGTTTAAAAATAAAATGGAACAAAGAGCAAATATAAAATTTTGTGTCAAACTTGAAAAAAAATTTGCTGAGACATACGAATTAATGAAAAAAGTTTATTGTGATGATTGTATGAGTCGTACGCAAGTTTATACGTGGTTTACACGATTTAAAAATGGTCGTGAGGATTTAAATGACGACCCTAGAGCAGGACGTCCAGAAACTAGTAATCGTGCTGAACTGGTGGAAAAAGTCCGTGAAATCATTGGTATCGATGCAAATTTTACTACGAGAATGTTGGCTGAAGAATTGAATACGAGTAAAAACACTATTTGGAGAATTTTAACTGAAGATTTGGGGAAAAGAAAGGTCTGTGCGCGATTTGTTCCACATGAATTAAATGACGACCAAAAAATCGCTCGCGTGGGGCATTACAAAGACATTATTGAAACTGCTGAAAACGATCCAGACTTCCTTGATTCGATCGTAACAGGTGATGATACATGGTGCTTTAAATATGACCCTAAAACTAAGCGTCAATCTGCTGAATGGAAGTCCAAAGGCGAGCCAAAACCAAAAAAATTGCGTTTTCAGAAGTCTCGAATCAAGACAATATTGATTACTTTTTATGATTCAAAGGGTATTGTCCACAAGGAATTTGTTCCAGAAGGTCAAACTATTAATGGAAAATACTATTTAGGCGTTTTACATCGTTTGTGGAAAAGAATCGATCGTGTTAGACCAGAATATCCAGCAAGAAAACAGCTGTTTTTATTGCACGATAATGCACCACCTCACAAGACCAAAAAAGTGAACGAATTTTTAATGAAAAAAGGGATTTCTCTCATCAACCATCCTCCGTATTCGCCTGATCTATCACCATGTGATTATTTTTTATTTCCAAAACTGAAAACCAAGATGAAGGGAGCATTTTATGATGATATCCCAGCCATTCAAGCTGGTTGATCGTTCCAAACGTTGTGTTGAGTCAAATGGAACCTATTTTGAATAAATAATAACTTTCAAAGATAATATAATGTGTATTTTATTTTATATCGGTTTTTATCGGAATTTGAATTTTATTGTCAATAGAAATTCATATATGTATGTATGTTATATAGCATTCTAAAAATTGGTGGATATATATATGTTATCATTCTTTGTTTTAATTATTTTCTAGCATTATTTTCGTTAATGCCGAAGAGAAATACGTCGTCCACGGAGTAAAAGAGTACAAAATATGTTACGAACTATAAGATCTCCTCAGACATTGCCAATCCATTGGCGAATGACAAGTGCGCGTAATTCTAACCGTCGTTAGTATAAAGTGAAACGTTTAAAATATAAAACTAGTTACTGTTACCTTTATTTAGAAAGTAAAGAATAAGAAAGAAGCGAAAGAAAAATTTTTTAGTAGTTTTTTCACAAAAATTTAAAACAAAAGACAAAAAAATGACGGCAGAAGTAACCACAGAAGCGACGACAGCGCCTCCTGGTAAATACAATATATATATTTTTTAATAGCGCGGAAATGCTGAGCATTCGCGTTTGAGAATTTTTGCCCGAAAAATGTTTCATGAGCTTACTTTTACTATTACGAGTTCCTCTAACTTGCTCTATTGCTTTCGGCAGCTGTTCTGTTCCGCTCGAACTTGAACTGATCTACTCTTTTCTCAGTTTCAATAAAGAAATTTAATATTCTACATATGTACATTCATACATACATATATAAATAAATACATGTAAATTAGTAAAATTATGAAATTCTCTGGTGTTTTGAAAATTAGCATCTTCAGCCGAAAGCAGTACAAATAATGAGTCGAAACCGGATTTTGAAACTGCTATGGAATTAGCAGGTTTTGGTTTATTTAATTATTTATTAATCATTGCTACATTGCCCGCTGCCATAGCAATAATCATTGAGACTACAATAATGTCATACATCCTATCGAGTGCCGAATGTGATCTCAAATTGACGCTGCTCGATAAAGGACTTCTTAATGCAATTCCATTTGCTGGTAAGTAAAAGTTTCCTTGAAATAAATGAAAAAAAAACGTTAATTATCGGATATTCCTGTAGAAATAAGCTTATATATATACATTAGTTCTGTTCGGTGATCTGATGGATAGTAACAATTGTTACTAAATTTCACTGAATCACGTTCGGATAGTAAAATTAGTAACGAAAGCAGCCAGTAAAAGAAAGAAATTTACTGAGTTTTCAACGAACAGTTATACTAGAGCTGTTTATTTTGTCGGTTACTTTTGAATCCGTTCATTTATATAGTGTCTTCTACATGCTTTATACCCATCCAACGATAAAGATACCCATATGTTTTTTCTAATGGTCCTCTAAAAGTATGAATATTTATGTCAAACTTGCTTGGCAACAATTTGCCGCTTAGATTTTCAGGAAGGATGACTGAAATACGAGGTGTGACAATTAAGTAATGAGACTGATTTCATAAAAACCGTATATTTCAAAATTATTCTACAACTCTGTCATCCTTTTCAAAGTAGTCCCCTTGGGCAGCTATACAATGATTCCAGCGCGTTTTCCATACTTCGTAACATTTCTGGAACGTTTCTACTGGGATGTCCGCGAGTACCCTCGTCACGGCCGCCTGGATGTCCTCAATCGACTCAAAATGGGTTCCTTTGACCACCGATTTTGTTCTAGGGATCAAAAAAAAGGTCTCAGGGTGACATATCGGGGAATAAGGCGGTTATTGCAACACGGCGATCACCTTAGAGGCCAAATACTGGGACACGCTGAGGGCGGTGTGGCACGGCGCGTTGTCGTGATCAAGGATCCAGTTTCGAGCGATGCCTGGGCGCACCCTGTTGACTCGTTTTCGCAATCTATCGGGTACTTGGTGATAGTAGACTTGATTTTTATTTTATATACAATGTAAGTTGATTTTGGATTCAATTTACTATAAATCAGTGACGACCAAAATGATAAAAAGTTATTTCATTTTATTCTTATAAGGATCCTGATTATTTAAAGTGGTGAAATGCTTACGGACATTTCTCACCGAACAGAGCTAATACCTCATCAGCTCTTTCTGATCGAGTTTTTCTGAGAAATCAAAATCGATAAAGATTGGAAAATAGCTCTGGCAGTTTTTCTTATTGGCGGCTGCGGTTCTGGTACGACCAACATCCAAAAAGTTATGGAAAATTAATTTAAATAAAAAATTAAGTTAAATTTTCTAATTCCGGTCATCCCTTGGCAGAGAATGTCAACTCCTCCGAGTGTATTTCTGACATGAAATAAAGGCTCCTCATAAAATACCATCAGCCGTTCGGAGGCGGTTTAGTATAATATTATAAAATAATAAGCCTAACGAATACCCTCCACGTGCCCAACCGACACGTGAGTCAAAAACCACAAATTGGAAGTGGAGCTCCACCGAAAATGTATTTTTCATGTCCTTTTTTTCGAAAAAATCAGGAACTCTAAGTTTGGAGCGTATTTTTAAGATTACCTATAATACCAATTTTGTTATTTTCATACTGTAATTTAAATCTTTTTATTTTTTACTTTTTCCACAGGCATGATAAGCTCAGCGATATTATGGGGTTATATGGCCGATACGAAAGGTCGTAAAAAGTTACTCGTCTTTGGTTATTTGAGTAATATAATATCGGTATTGGGCGGTGCGTGCAGTCAAAATGTCACACAGCTTATGGTCTTCAAATACATCTCTGGATTTATGTAATAAAAAACATGATTTTAAGATATTTTTTTTGTTTTTTTTTTTGGCTTATTAATATAATATTTTTTCAATTCTCCAGCATGAGTGGTCCTTTCGCTATCCTAATGAGTTACTTAACCGAATTGCATGGCAAACGATTCCGTTCACGTATTTTAATGGTATTGGGTATTATGTTCTCAATGGGCAATATATCCTTGCCATTAGTGGCTTTGAGCATTTTGCCGAGACATTGGGATTTCGAAATCTTGGGTTTACAATGTAAGTGTACTTTTATAAAAATTGTCTTAATTTTTTAATTTTATTTTACTTATTACTTTTCAAACAGTTCATTCCTGGCAAGTATTCTTAGCGATCAGCGCAATACCCAGTCTGCTGGGTAGCACTTTACTGAGCTTCTTCCCGGAAAGTCCGAAATTTTTAATGTCACAAGGTCGAAATACAGAAGCGCTGCGCGTTTTCCAAAAAATTTACGCTCTCAACAGTCGCAAGCCACGCACAGATTTTCCAGTAAGACAATATTTTTCTTTTTCAGACAATTTTTTTAATGAAATACAAATTTTTTCTCAACTATTTTACAGGTCAAAGAACTGATCAATGAATCACCGAACGCCGAAAAAGAGAGTAACGCTTCGACTACGAGCATTGCGACAATTGAAAGTGCTGTGCCGAAAGAGAAAGAAACCGAGCAAGCCTCCAAAGTAAGCGTAAAAGAAAAGAAACCTAAAGTGAGTTTGCGTCAAGGTTGGGAACAACTACGTCCACTACTTGCCAAACCCTACCTTGGACATTCTATATGTGTGTACCTTATTAATTTTGCTATTTTATTTGGGTAAGCGAAAATACTCTTCTACACAGCTTCATGAGCTTCATAGCAAATCATATAATATTTTACTTTTCAGTCAGAACACACTCCGTTTATGGGTTCCCCAAATGTTCGCTTCTATTGAGGAATACGAACAGATTTACGGCACTGCGGGCGCTACAATGTGCACCATCTTGGAGTACAGCGTAAACAAGACTCAATTAATAAATAATGAACTGACGATTTTGAGTATGGAGAAATGCGAAGTGGTGAGTTTAATAACTTTACTAATAAATCTGATAAGATGTACTACTTTGTCGACATATGCCAATGTTTTTTTGGCGTTTAAATTTATGACTTTAGTTCGGACGTAAACGTTTCTTTCCTCTTAAGTAAATATGGAAACTAAAAGAAATCATTATCGACTAGAAGATTTCTATAGATTAGCGTTTCTGAAATTTATCGATGTGGCGTCTATATACCGGAACGGTGGGGCGGTTACATCAAAAACATCAAAAGTATCGTCTCAAGTTGATATTATTTAATAGTTTTAACGATAAGTAATATCAAGTTAGCGGCACTTAAAAACATAAAACACCATCTTCTGAACGAAATACCTCTATTCTCAGTTGAGGAACATATATGGTTTAGTTACGTACATAGTTACATATGCGATGAAACATCAGAAAGACTATTTTATATTACATATACTACAATCTATGTCAACTAACTATACATGTTTTTCGTGGGAATCTTATACGAATTAAGCGATAGCTTCTGCAGTGAAAGATCTCGACCCACCTCCTGACATCGAAGTTTAATCAAATCTACTTTGGAGGTCAACAAAATCATTTCGTTGTTTATTTCAACTCCCCTTCAACATTTAATTCTCTTAAATTTATTTATTTTAAAATTATTTTATTAATACTATTTTTACATTAAAACCAAATATTTCTCTTAATATTTTTACAGGTTGTCACACCTGCTTCCTACACCAATAATATAACTGTCGCTGTGACTAGTTTTGTAGGTTACTGTTTGGCTGGTTTCGTTGTTAACCGAATTGGCAGTAAAATGTTGCTCAGTAAGTAATTAAAGCATTTTTTTAGACTGGGAATAGTCGATGATCATTTGTAACTTTTATTTTTCTTCCAGCAATCGGTTCTACAGTTGCAGGTTTGTGTGCAATCGGCCTATATTTTTCGATATCTTCTCTGAGTACATCGATTATTGTTTCGATTTCTGTGACTATGGGTAGTATATCGGCTATGTCTATACTTAGCTCATCGGTTGATCTATTTCCAACGTCACTAAGGTGCGTTCTCTAAAAGGATATTGAATATTGATCATATACATATGCACATACATATTGTATGTATGTATGTATAATAATATTATTTTAACTGAGTTTTTGTGACATTTTAATTTTTTTTTAATTTTCCTAGAACAATGATTGTGTCTTTGACTTTGATGTTCGGTCGTGTGGGCACAATAATGGGCAATATTCTGTTTCCTCTTTTCATGTCCTTAGGTTGTGTGCCGCCATTTATTATGCTTACATTCGTTATGTGGTGTAAGTTATTTGATGAAAAAAATATTACTGAGCCTTTTTTAAAAAGTTATATTTTCATTTTTGTTTCAGCTGCCGGCATAATGTCTGCATTTTTACCGAATACAAGAAAAATGGTTTTAAAATAGAAAAAATGTGTAGTGTTTAATGAAATTATTTATTTTATTTTTAAGTGAAGTAATACATTTGTATGTATATATGCTGATGTACAATTAAATGATATTTTGACTGTTTGCACATATTTAATAAACAAAGTAAATCATGTGGGAAAGTGGCTGGGGCGTTGAACTTTTGATTATAAAAAATAAGGTTAAGGTCATATATAAAGAAGAACGGAAGAAGATTTTATACAACCCTTCTATTTTTATTTGACACCAATGGTTTTGAGTCAAATAGTAATAAGAAGAATAAAATATTGCAAAGTTATTGTTGCTTTAACTTTATCATGAACTCTGAGTGGCAAATATGTATTTACGTTTGCACTTGTGCCTTCTATGCAACATGTCTAAGCTTTAGAGCTAATTAAAAATAAAGAGATTACCTTTTGTATTAAAATTTGCTTCATGCAACAAAATTATAAAACATTTGTAAATGGTATATACATACTGGTAGTTTCCATTGACAATATCACGGACGAATGTTCGCAAAAAACTGTATTTATATGTGAACAAAATCGCACTTAAAATATTAATTTCTAACAAACCTTCATCTTCCGTCTCCGCTGTAACAACAAATTCTACTATAGTAGCGTAAGGAAATTATTCCATCTCCGTTGTCATCTATTTTCCGCTTCCGCCTGTTTTGTACCCCTTTTATCAATTGTTCTTTATGAGAAATGGCAGCACTTACACCATCAACAATCAAACAGCTGTTAAATTAACAAAAACAACCACAAATTGCAGTTTGTCAAAAAGCAGCGAAAGTGACACGCAAACAGATTTCAAGCATAGCTGTGCAACTAATAAAATTTTCAAATAGATTAATTAATTTATAATCAACTAATTATGTCTGCGATTGATCAATTGCAGGCGAAAATCGCCGAGCTCAAATCTGAATTGGAGCAGCAAAAAAATGCGACACGCGCAGCACGTGAACGTATAGAAAAAATGTCTGCAGAAGTTGTTGACTCAAATCCTTATAGTCGCCTTATGGCCCTCCAGCGAATGGGTATTGTTAAGGAATATGAGCGCATACGCGATAAAACCGTAGCGGTGGTGGGTGTTGGTGGAGTAGGCAGCGTAACAGCTGATATGTTAACAAGGTTAGTGCCAATACTTATATACAAATGTACATATGTCTATACTTTTATTGTTTAAATTAGATGCGGCATTGGTAAACTAATCCTTTTTGACTACGACAAAGTGGAATTAGCAAATATGAACCGCCTGTTTTTCACACCTGACCAGGCTGGTTTGTCGAAGGTCGAAGCAGCAGCACGCACATTGAGTTTCATTAATCCTGATGTCCGCATCGAAACGCATAACTATAATATAACAACTGTGGAATCATTCGATAAATTTTTAAGTACAATTTCTCATGGAGGTATCATAACTGATACGCCAGTTGATCTTGTCCTCAGCTGTGTTGATAATTTTGAAGCACGTATGGCTATAAACACTGCGTGTAATGAACTCGGTTTGAATTGGTTTGAATCGGGTGTTTCTGAGAATGCAGTCTCAGGACATATACAATTTATACGTCCAGGTGAAACTGCATGTTTTGGTTGTGCACCTCCGTTAGTGGTAGCAGAAAATATTGACGAGAAAACATTAAAACGTGAAGGAGTCTGTGCCGCTTCTTTACCTACCACTATGGGCATAACAGCGGGCATGTTGGTGCAAAATACACTAAAGTATTTACTTAACTTCGGTGAAGTTTCAGACTATTTGGGTTATAATGCAATGAATGATTTCTTTCCACGTATGAGCCTTAAACCGAATCCTCAATGCGATGATCGCCATTGTCAGGAACGTCAGAAAGAATATCAAGCACGTCCAAAAGCCATAGTAGAAGAAAGGGTTGTAGAAGATGATTTACCCCTTCATGAAACAAATGAGTGGGGCATAGAGTTGGTGGATGATTCACCAGCTGTTACAGAGGAAGTGAAAATTTCTGGAAATGATGTTGCAACAGGTCTGCGTCTTGCATATGAAGCGCCTGATAATACCACTGCTGATGCACCAACAGTTGCTGCTGCTGCTAATGTGGACTTAGATGACTTGTTTGCACAAATGAAGGCATTATAAAGTGATAAATCGAAATTATTCCAATAATTAAGGCTAAAAAAAATTTATATTATTTTTTATAGTTATCCATATAAAATTTTTAAACCATTTAAGAAAGAAGTAAATAAATAAAAATATGTGTAATTTTTAAATTTTGTTTTGAGTTTTTCTTCTAATTTTTATAAGCCCAATTTAAATGCACTTATAAAATTTCAGGTTACTTTTAAAATTTAATTTAATAACTGAAAATCCGACTACCAACAGAAATGCAACTCTGTACGAGGCGTAATAAACACAGTTTTCCCATTAAACATATTTGTGCAATCTGTCAAGCGGCAAATTTTTTGTTGTCGTGTACCGAATTTTATTCTGTGCTATTCCAAATTTATATATTTTATCTTCTGTGTGAATTAAGAGCTATTTACTTTTACAATGTCTAATAAGAAAGAAGAGAAACCACAACTTGAAATTGAAGTAAGTAAAGTAATTATTATATGCGACCGCACTTCTGTCGCTGTTGAATACCGCTAGGTAGATCATTTTGTACACGTCAACTTCCCAACTAGGCATACAACATACAACGGCACACAAGTAATTTTTCATATTTTTATATATCTAATTAGATTTTCCTTACAGGTTGTAAAAATAAACAAATGGGATGGTTCGGCAGTAAAGCATGCACTGGATGATGCCGTAAAGAATTGCCTATTGTGTGATCGCCCACAATTACGTGAGCAATTCGGTTTGATCAATACTCGCTTAGTGTTATGTGCACTGGCAGTCGGTGTTGCTATATTAGCGCATGGTTGGGACTATACACATCCCTTCCCTGAATCTCGTCCAGTCTTACTCTTTAGCGTTATTGCTTACTTTGCTTTGATGGGTATTCTCACCCTACATACCACATTTCGCGAAAAGGGCACATTTGCTGTGGCAGTACAAAAGAATGGCAATAATGGGCCACGTACTTGGGAAGCTAGCTCAGATATGAAAAAATATGATGACAAATACACTCTTACCTTCTCGGTGAAGGATGCCAAAGGTGTGCGCGAAGTGAGCAGTACTAAATCATGCGCTAATTTTATTGATGCCAACGGTGTTGTATTGGACAATTTAGTGGCCAACGAAGTCAATCGTCTATTCAATTCATTGTCCGCTGGGAAGAAGGATGAGTAGCTCGCTGAGTCGGAAATTTTGGAACACGAATATAGTATGTATTTAAATTATAGTACGCAGAATGTCAATAAACCTGGCAAGGATGATGAGGAAAAAGTGGAAAAAAATTTGGGACGAGTTCTTCAAAATAATATGGATGCTGATGAATTAGACCTCCAGCCTTTATGTGTTTGAATTTGAAGCACAAAAACAATATATTTTTAAGTATCAGAAAATTTCCAAAAATTGTAAGACTTTTTGAAAATTATGCATTGCATCAATAAGAACTGGTTCAAATTAAGAAAATCTTCGTTGAAATTATTTGTTTAACAGATCCACTGTGTACATGTATGTAAGTATGTCATCATTCAATTTCAATAAGGATTCAAGACTAAGAATTAACTTTTTCTTTAACGACAGAGATAGGAAAGTGAATTAGTTTAAAATTGGAGTATATTATATTTCTGTGTTCTTTTTGCCACTCCTAACACTGTTGGTTCTGACGAGGTATAGAACTAAATCGTATTCAGGGTTAACTTTATACGAATGTCTTTTGAAAAAACGTCTTTAAAAATATATCTGTATATTTGAATATAAAATGGAAACTTAAATTTAAGAAAAATATTCGAAGAAAATTGCAAAATTTTTTGTATATAATTTAAATGAAAAAAAAATTAAATATGCGTGAAATCATAACGATCCAAATAGGTGCGAGTGGAAATTCCATTGGGGATGCTGTAAGCTGATTAAATTATTCGACGTTAACTTTTATCATAATTTATTCATGTGTTTTCAGTTCTGGCATGTAATTTCTCATGAGCATGGAGTAGACTATTCATCTGGACGCTTTCAAGGCACTAGTGCTTTGCAATTAGAACGTATTAATGTATTCTTTAACGCCACTGCAAGTAAACGTTTTTACGCACGTGCTATATGCATAGATACCGAAGCCACCACAATAGAAAATCTTCATAAGCGCTCTTCACTGTATAGACCGGAAAATTTTGTTGCTGGCACTGATAGCGCCGGTAATAATTTCGCTCGTGGCTATCACACAGACGGTGCAGAAATTCTTGATGCCGTTTTGAATGCCATACGACGTGAAGCAGAGTCGGTAGACTCGTTACAAGGTTTCCAAATTCTACACTCTATTGGCGGCGGTACTGGTTCCGGTTTGACGGCACTCGTAATGAATGCACTTATCGATGAATATCCGGACAATCTAATCTCAAACTATGTTTCGATACCATCTCCGCAAATGTCTCAAGTAGTTGTGGAGCCCTACAATGCTCTGCTTAGCATGCCTTCACTAATACACAATTCACATTTAACATTTTGCCTCGACAATGAGGCGCTTTTCCAAATAGTTTCTCGGAATTTGAAAATGGCTGTAAGCGGCTATGAACATATTAATCATATTGTGGCCTTGACCATGTCTGGCATAACCACTTGCTTACGTTTCCCCGGCCAGCTTAATGCTGGTTTGCGCAAACTTTACGTGAATATGATACCATTTCCACAGTTACATTTTCTTATACCCGGATTTGCGCCATTAATTAGCTGCAAGCAAAAAGAGTTTTCCCAGGGCACTGTAGGAGAGTTGGTTCAACAAATATTCTCATCCAATAATTTATTATGTGCTGTTGATTTGCGTCATGGTAAGCTTTTAACAGCAGCTGGTATTTTTCGTGGTCGTATGTCTCCCCGCGAGGTTGATCAATTAATGACAAATGTTCGAAATAAAAACTTAAGTAGCTTTGTTGAATGGATACCAAATAATATCAAGACAGCTATCTGCGACATTCCACCACGAGGTCTAAAGATGTCTGCAACTTTCATTGGCAACACCTCAGCGATTCACAAGCTATTGCAACGTATTTTGGACGGCAGCAGTATTATGTTGCGACGCAAAGCTCATTTGCATTGGTACACAGGTGAAGGCATGGAAGAACAAGAGTTTATAGATGCCCAGAAAGATCTTCAGGATACACTAGATTTGTACAAAAGAAGTGGAGAAGACGATTCTGAAAAAATGAATCCCGAAGGCACGACATGCCCAGGTTGTAATGAAGGCAATGATCAGAAATAATATTGGATTCATGAAAGAAACATACAATCTGTGTAGATACTTTTATTCTTGAACATACATATATACATCGTACATGTAGCGAGAAATCAAAAATTTATAAATTAATTTATTCATATTACTCTTAGCATGCTCCAGTTATGAGAGTCAGAAAGAGGTTGCTTTTACATTATAATTGAAAAAAATAAAATGGAAATTCTTTGTGACACTTATAAATATTTCAGTTCAATCCATCGATACGCGTCGAGCCAAAACACAATCGTAATGCTTAGCTTCCATTTTAAGGATTTTACCAAACACTAGTCATAAAAGCTACAAACGTTTTCGACTTCAAAAATTTAGATATTTATAGTTGTGAACGCTTTCGTTTATTACCAGTTTTAGTAGACGAAGTTGCTTTTTCACCATCATTGTCTTTAATAACTTCATTATCGCCTGTCATGTCCTTGGCCACTGTGATACCCAAAAAAGGACCAGCCACCTTAGCCAACTCTTCAATGGGTGGAAACTTTTGTGATCGTGGTTTCCTATCTATGCCTGACCAAATTTGTTGTCGTTCTTCATTAGGTTTTGAAGCTATGGCTATTTCGAAAGCACCACGCCGTGGGGGACTTTCAGCGTTCATGACCAGTTGAAGTTCTAAATTCGATTCAAATCTGCGCAATTGCTCAAGGAGTTCGGCATGCACTTGAAGGGCACGACGGCGAAATACATTTCAGGAGCGACAATGTTCGATATATAAAACTGGAATATTGGCGTCTAAACCGGGATCTCCAGACTTGGAAAGTTTTGGTTTTGGAGTACCGGCACTCTCTTTCGGTTGCTAATGATAATATGAAATTAAATAAAATCGAAATCTTTTTTATTTCAATCTTACCTCATTTGATTTCGGTGCTTTACGTTTACGCTTCGGTGCCATTGTAACTTACTTCTTTATTTAATACACCAAATGAGATTTGAAAAATCCGATCAGTCGTCCAATTGCGCGCCAATTTGATCGACGTTTTATTTATCTATCTCCATCTTCATAGATAATTTCATCATTTTTTAAACAGAGGTGTTATAGGTATTGGAATGGGATTTTTCTCATCACAAAAAATTTGATTATTGCAAATAGCTAGATGTCTGGATTACATCATAATCTCTAAGTTGACGATTGATTTTATTTGTGTGAAATGAAATGTTCACCTAAAAAATGTAAATTACTGCAAATCTAAAATTAACCACTTTTTTACAGAGTTGTATTCGGCATAACTAAGCAAGCACGCAGCTCTCGCAAAAGGGAATCTCCATAAAAGACGTGGTTATATTTTAGATTTTCCGGTATCCTCCCTCACCCGCCGGCGACGTGGTAACAGCGTAGCGCTACCATCCCCTCTTGGACGTACTCCGTGGCTTATGGACGAGCCCTAAGGGTAAACACCATAAAAGTTCAAAAATCTTTCGTGAGAACATAGACTTAGGGCCAACTTAAATAATTTTACGCATGGCAGTTCCACCCAAATCTCGCTTGTAATAGAAAAGCAACTCTGTGTAAAATTAATCAAAAGAAGTTTCGCGATAACAATTGCCGACATTTTGGTGATTTTGGTGGAGAAAAAAATTAAATATACTTTAAAATACCATTATATATTACATTAGATCCAATAAGAAAATCTACATAGAAAGTACTTTTAGTGAAACACTTTAAAATAATTGACAAAAAACTACGCAACAATGGCTATGCCTAATTTGTCCCATTCCGACTTGGAAAAGTTGAAATTTTTCATAAATTTTGTAGCGGAAAATCCAACAGTTCTTAATTCGCCCCAGTTACAGTTTGTAAAAGACTTAATAGAAAAATTCGGTGGTAAAGTACCGGCTGGAGAATTCAAGATGCCCGGTGGAGCTGCTGGAGGGTAAGCCAATTGAACACAAAGTGGATGGAAATACGAGTATATATTGCATGCATCTATTTCGTTAATTTTTAGGAAATGTCCATTTGGAGGAGATGCCGGCGGTGCTAGCGGTGCTAGCGACAGCCCCAGCGGTATGAATGTTGATGAATCGGAAGAATCTGATTTGGAAGAATCGGAACAGGAATCTGAAGTCGAATTAGACATGGAAGGTAAGTGAATTTGTGTGTAGTTGTACTATATGTAGACGGTTGTGTTGTATGTTGTAGATTATAATATCGAAAGTAGAATCTTTACATTATTAGCTTTTGAGGAATTCGGTACAGAGGCGTGTCAGGAAAATGTTAGGGTCGTTTTTTTTTTAATGATCGTAGGAGCAAATTTTTTCATACATACATTTTACATTACATATTATATAGTTATGCCTGACACGGCTCTTGTATACGCACTTTTGCTTTCAGCTAAGACTGAACCTAATCGGAAAAAGCACAAAAAGGAACCGGCTTGGACCTCATCTTCACCAGCCGATGATAACTTTCACAACACCAGTGCGGTTTTCTTGGAAGAAACAAAAGTAATCAGAAAACAAAAACCCATAAAAACTGAACGTGAACATTCTGATGAATCTGATTTTGAACCAAATGATTCAGAGGAATATGAGTGTCAGGTGGAAGCTGTGTATGGCACTGACCAAGATGATGATGATGACGATGAGGATCCGATTGAAACTAATGCTGCAGCTATTACTATGAAATTTGAAATGGATAGTGAAAATGATAAGGAAGAAGAAGATGAAGAGTATAGTGTATCAGATAGCAGCGAATCGTCTGACAAGGCACCATTGCGCAGAAAAACTCGTGGTTACACAAAAACATTACGCACGAAAAGAGGAAGGCCTCGGCGAAAACGGCGCAATTTTTACTCAGAAATGAAGTCAGAAAAGAAAATCAGGAGGCCAAAACCAGTAACTTGCAAAGAAAAATGCAAAAAACAATGCACAAAAATTGATGAGGATCAAAGAAAGAAATTATGTAAAGAATTTTGGGCTTTGGGATTCTTGGAGCGCAAAAATTATTTACTCGCTAATGTAGAGCGGAAGCCACTTGGTAAAATGCGCAGATTACATAGAAAGAAGGAATCGCGTCAGCACACTAATCATTACTTTATGAAGACAAATGATGGCGAAAGAGTTAGGGTATGTCTAGACTTCTTTTTGAAAACATATGCAATAAGTAATTATCTGGTGAAAGATGCACAAGAGAACAGTGATGGTAAAGGTAACTACACAGGCACAGATTTGCGTGGTGGCAGTGGAGAAGGACGGCGCTTAAAAACTGAACTAGCAAGACAAGAACGTGAAAATTCTAACGAAGAAGTAGCACCTCCAAACGATGAAATTCCAAGAGACCCAGATGGAGAAACTAGTGAAAACAAAGTAGAAAGTGGAAACGGTGAAGTAAAACCTCTTACTAAAGAAGTGCCAACAGATCAGAAAGAATTGGAAGAGGAGATAAATGCAGAACAAATCACCCCCGGCGATGTTAAAGCAATTACAATAGATAGTAACAAGCACAAGGAAAGTTTAGCAACACAGCATACAGAAATTACTGAACCGCTACTACAACCTACAACTACGCCCGTGAAACCCAAGCCACCCAAGCCTAAACAGCCAAATCGTAAACGAGGAACCGTTAAGGAACGTATACCGCAGACAGTTAATTGTGCAGAATCGTGTAGATTTAAATGCCACACAAAATTCACAGAAGAACAACGCGTCTTACTGTGTGCAGCATTTTGGCGTTTGAGCTTCAAGCGACGTAAAGACTTCGTATTGTCGCGTGTTGAAGCACATGAAAACACTACAACCACTGCGGCAGAGCACCGCAAGACAAACCGAGTGCGTGTCTTTACAAATCGTTACTTTTTACGCGGCGAAAAAGGTGAAAATGTGCGTGTTTGTTCGCGTTTCTTCAACGCTACCCTTTGCATCGGCAATCATTTCTTATCCAACGCTCAAAGAAATGTCGACCAGCAGACGGGCGCTTACGCCGGTGAGGATCGACGCGGCCGTAACCCGTGTAAAAATAAAATACCTGATGAAATAATTGCTGGTGCACGCGAACACATCAGCAGCTATCCAACATGGGTGCCACATAAGAACTATAAAACACGCTTCCTGCATAGTTCATTGAATATAGTTAAAATGTATTCGGAGTATAAAGAGGAATGTGAACGCCGTAATAGACCTGCAATCAGTGGCAGTTTCTTTCGAAAAGTTTTCCACAAAGATTTCAAACTAGCTTTCCTCCAACCCACATCTAAACATGCGCATAAAGTAAGCTCACAGCGGAAAAATATCCCGTCAGCTACGACCACCACTTTGAACAGCGGCGTAAGCAATACCGCCATCGCTGAGGGCCATTCTGAGAACGCTTTTGCAGTTTGCAGCACAAGTGCAAATACAACTTCAGGACCAAAGAAAAACAATCCCAATATTTCAACCTTTACTGGCGAAGAAGGTGGCTTTTGGACACAGCTTACGCCAAATGCAACGGAAACTATGCGTTTTTTACAACAGCGTTATGCGCCGCAAGTGTCAGCGCCTGTTATTGTACAAACAATAATTCATCAGCAACAACAACAGCAGCAACAGCAGCTGCAATTGGCACAGCAACAGACCACTCCAACACCACTACCCCTGCAACTACCCTTGCAACAGCAACTAATGCAACAGCAGCAACTGCAACAGCAACAACTGCAACAGCAACAGCAGCAACAACTGCAACAGCAGCAGCAACAACAACAACAACCTCAGCAGCTGACCATACGACCGCCTATGCCTTCTACTACAACTGCCTACCAGCTACTCCCGCAAAGCTACGTCCATCAGCCGCATATAATGAATTCCGGTTACGAAAGCGAAGAACGCGCACGAAACTTTCATATGCTCTAAATAATGATAATAACATAGTTAATAGTTTTACTGTTAGAAGTAACATTTGCATACACTACATATTAAGCTGTTAGACATGTACATATAAAATAAAGTAAAAACTACTTTGATAACAGTTTTATTGTTTAATATCATATAACAGTATCCCTAGATAAAAACGTATCGTAATGAGCAAGACCTTTTATGATGTTATATCTTAATTATTAGTTGGAGATGGGAGGAGCTGAGTAGTTTGAGAAATGTCCTTTTGAACTAGTCTATTAGTCCTTAAGATAGTTGTTCGAGTTTAGAAATGCAGTGCCGCTAAAGATTTAATTTAAAATGTGTATTTCAAACACTCGAAACGTCTCTACACCTCAGATACCATATATATTCTAAAACTATGTTAGGGCATAGCCGAAGACGTTGTAATTCTTTATTTTTCTGGATTTATATTTGTAAGCCCACCTGCATGCATAATTCACTTCATTTTGTCCATTTCCACTCTTTTTTTTTTTTATTCTTTTCCGTAGGCGTTATCGATGCCGACACAGATGCCGACCAGCCGATGGGTGATTCGAGTAAGACACCAAGTGAAGAAGAAATCGATCAAGCTAGCGATTTGCGCTCACAAGCAGCCGCCGCCTATTCAGAGCAGAAATTCGAAGAGGCCATCGCATTGTACACCAAGGCCATCGAGCTGAATCCCGGCAATGCCTTGTTCCATGCCAAACGTGGTCAGGCATTCCTCAAGCTAAAGAAACCCAATGCTTGCATTCGTGATTGTGATAAGGCATTGGAATTGAATTGTGATTCAGCTGCAGCCTATAAATTCCGTGGGCGTGCCCATCGTTTATTGGGCGATTGGGAAAAATCAGCTAATGACTTGCGACAAGCTTGTAAATTGGACTTTGATGAAGAGGCCGATGAATGGTTGCGTGAGGTGACACCTAATGCCAAGAAACTCGAACAACATCGCATTAAACAGGAGCGTAAGCGTGCCGAACGTGATAGTAAGAAGGCACAACGACGGGCACGGGCACATGCCAAAGAGCGCACCAAGCAGCAGCAACAGCAGCAGCAGCAACAAAAACAACAACAACAACAACCACAAGGTGCACCAAAGGGCTTCAATCCAGAATTTTTATCAGCGCTGAATGATAAGGAGTTCCAGGATATACTGACTGATATTGCTAAGAATCCAGCAAATATTGAAAAACATAGGGACAATCCTAAATTCGCTAAATTACAGAGCATGGCCAAGCAATTGGGCATGGATAATGTATTTAATATGTTTGGCGGCTTGGGTGGCGCAGCAGGTGCTTTCGGCGCAGGTGCTGGTGCTGGTGCACCGCCACAAGCTGATGCTTCCAAGTCGGAACCTAAAAAGCCCGAATTCGTCGATGATGGTTTAGATTAAAGAAACGAGAGCTAGCTACTTGTTTCTTCTTCAACTACTTAGTGCGCTGAGTGCGCATTTTTTTCTAAATTATCATAAATACTATATTTATAAATAAATAAGTTTTGGCATGGCGAAAGGCGTTAATTGTAGGAACGGACTTTCAATGAATCAGTAAATCTAATTTTGAGTAGAACGCAATATCTGTAGGCTGGACATACATATGCGCTGACAAAAAAAAACAAAACGGGAAAAAATAAAACAAGTCGTAACTGTTAAGCATTCAAATAATAAAATAATTATTAAGTCGCTTTAATCATACATATGGAATTGTCTTAAAAATGTTGAACTTTATATATCTACTTTCATTATTTTTTCACTCTGCACGATTTGATTCATTGAAAAATATGTTTCACACTCATTTTTAATTTAATTTGCTTATATTTTTTCGTGTTTCGTTTTCCTTTTCAATGCCAGAAAAAGTGCATTATATTAAATTAATATCACAGCTACATACAGATAAATAAATATGAATTAATATGTTCAAACAATAAAATCAACGAAAAAGTTAACCACTAGTGGCCATGTTTACATACATACATAGATATTTATTGTTCAACTTATGCAGCTAACAATAGTAGAAACTGGAGAGTTTTCCTTTGGAAGCATTCAAAAATATTTACACACACACAATGTACGCAAATATGATGCACTGCAAGCTTAAAGGTTTTACTTAATTGAATTGATTGAAATTAATAATTACTACTTACATTTAAAATAATAATAATAATAAAGGAAGTCAAGCATTTAAAAATCATGTGTTTTATTGTAGTAGCGACTGCAATTAGAAAATCAAACTTAATTTTTTATTTACATATATACTCGTATTTATACGCTATATATCACCAATATTTCACCACGGTATGAAGCAATTTGTGCAATGGTTGGAGTCATCTTAAGACCTGCTGAGAAACCTTAAGTAGGCCCATGCTGTAGCGTCTTACGCCTCTACGGCTGGGTTACCTGCCAAGGGTAACCAAGAACAGGCTTCTCAACCAGCTTGACTTATAACCCTTTCTAACATACCAAATCTCACCCATATCCGCATCCAAAATGGGGGTTGCTCAGCAGCTCCTAGCATCCCACACTGTCTATTCCATGTATTAAACCCGAGTTCATCTGATACACAATTATTGCATTAACTGTGCCACTTTCGGATGGCTTGGCATCAACCGTATAACGGAGGCCTTCGTGGGACAGATTAAACTCTTAGAGTCCATCATCACCACCGCGCCACACACAGACACCTTGTGGCCTCGTGCAGAAACCTGCCCGTGAAGGCGTATACCTGCTGACATTTAGTAGAAGACTACTCATCGATCTGAGCACCGGGGACGAACGAGGTGCAGATGAATATGCTTCAGGCCTGCCAGAACTCTGCCCTCAGAATAACGGCCGAACATCCACCTAGGCACATTCGAAAGGTCTAGACCTGAAGTACACCATCCAGCAACATGTGCAACAACCGCTGGAGAGGACGACGTACAGACAGGCACTGAACGCCATTCACCAGGAGTCAATCAACACTACAACCAAAAACCATAACCTATCGCAGACAACGAGCTCGAGCTGCCTCGAAAGACCCGCGTGACATTGGCGCAACTTTAGTCTGGATATTGTGGCAGATTAAACTCCTACCTATCCAGACTCGACCCCAACATGTGGAGAATCTCGGCACGATACTGACCACCTCTTCACATGCCCTCTTAAGCCGACACATCTAACACCCATCTCCCTCTGGTCCGATCCCGTCGAAACAGCAGGTTTCCTGGATCTACCGTTAGATTACCTGACCTCGGTAACTTAGATTGATAAACTTGTCCTTAAACGGGGTTAAGGTAGCCGCTACAACAACAACAACAACAACAGAAGAGGACTACTCATTACTGACGGCGCTTAATAGATTACCTCTGAATTGATGGCTTACATATGTACATATATATGCTGAAAAGGAAATGGCTCCCTTTCTCTCTCCCTTCGAAATCTTCGGAGGACTGCACTTCCGTACTTTGCACATGATCTCAATTCCCACAAAACACTATGATTGTTGGTCGGACCAGACTGGAACACTTGTTTTACAGCAAATGGCAAAACACACTGCTACTCGGCTATTATGGCCTCGCCTCATGGAAATCTCTGTCCTTTGATGTTCTCAATAATGACTAGTGTTGCACCATATACTCTCCCCCTTACTTCACATTGACACCAAAAACTATTTCCTCACTTATAATAGCATTTGCTTTACGCTGCAGGAACTTCATGAAAACCCTTTGGAGTTGTGGGAGAAGCCAGACGAATTTCCGCCATGAAAGTTCATTGCCTCTAATTGGGGATGTTTGGGTGCACACAGAGAGAAAGGCGAACTCATGTGACCGGAGACATACATACATACATATGTACGCAATCCATAATGAATCACAAATTCTTCTTCTTATTCACGTACTTAACCTCTGCTTCATATTCTGTGTACATACATACTTAGGTATGTACGTTTGGGTGTGCTTACTCATTTATGGTAATAACAGTTTTATGATTGAATTATTCATACAAATTACTTAAATATCAAATCTATTAATAAAATTTGCATAAATTGTATTTGTGAATGTATGTATGTGTGTATGTGCATATAGTTATTCATTATTACATAAAGAAATGAGTGAAACCCTGAAAACTTTATAAACGACTTCATTTTTTTGTTATTTTGCAACACCCACATTTTCCCTTCGGTTTATTCGGAGGACACCTGTGATGAGCAGTGTCAATGAATCAATTATGTAATTGAGCTGTAGAAACAACGAAATTCTTCAAAATGGGCTTTGTGGAGTTACAAGAAAGGGGCATAATTACAAAGACTTGAGTGAGAATCGAGCTTTAGTCTTGGGCTCGATTCCTAGTCGAACTAATGTCCAATATATAGAAATGTTTCTGGAATGTTAAGCTCTCTAAGATGAAATGAAAGAAATCCATTAGCCGTTCGGAGGCGTACCTCTATCATTGCAAAATCATTACCGATTTAATATAGCAATTTTACCCGTGTAAGTCCGAAACAGTGTAGAAATGGATTTCTGATTCAAAGAGTGATCCACGTTTTGGCTAGACGAGCAGAGATGGATTTTAAAAATAGCAAGGAATATAACTCTTGGTCATAATGTTTCAAACTTAGAGCTTGCGTGACTATTATTCGGCAGGTCTGGGTTTAAAACTCAGAAAAATCATTATTAAATACTTTAGCCCGAGAATGAGGACCCCCCTTCTTCCCAATGAACGAAATTATGGCGATTGGAGTTGTGATAATCCACAAACCATTGCTGAGAGGCCGGGACAGTCTCAAAAAGTCACTGTTTGGTGCGCTCTTAGGGTAGAGGTGATGATTGGCTTATATTTTTTCAAAAATAAAATCGGCCATTATATTATCGACGATGGAAAAGACGTTCCACTACCTGACCATGAAGAAGTTAGAATCGCTCGCTTAAAAAACAACAAAGCGGCTGGAGCTGACGGCCTACCGGCAGAACTATTCCAACATGGCGGTAAAGAGCTGACAAGCTGCATGCATCAGCTACTTTGCAGAATATGGTTGGACGAAAGCATGCCCGACGATTGGAATTTAAGTGTGCTCTGCCCAATCCATAAAAAAGGGGACCCCACAGTCTGTGCCAATTATCGTGGGTCCTGTCTAGCCTATTGTGTGAAAGACTAAAGCCCACCGTCAACAAACTGATTTGACCTTATCAGTGTGGCTTTAGACCTTGTAAGTCAACCAGATATTCACCATGCGCCAAATCTTGGAATAGACCCGTGACAAGAGAATCGACACCCACCACCTCTTCGTCGATTTTAAAGCCGCCTTCGACAACACGAATAGGAGCTCCCTTTACGCCGCTATGTCTGAATTTGGAGTCCCCGCAAAACTTATACGGCTATGTAAACTGACGTTAAGCAACACTAAAAGCTCCGTCAGGATCGGGAAGGACCTCTCCGAGCCGTTCGATACCAAACGAGGATTCAGACAAGGGGACTCTTTATCTTGTGACTTTTTCAATTTAATGCTGGAGAAAATAATACATTGCAGCAGAGCTGAATAGAGAAGGTACAATCTTCTATAAGAGTCTACAGCTGCTGGCGTACTCTGATGATATTGACATTATTGGCCTCAACAACCGCGCCGTGA
This sequence comes from Ceratitis rosa, assembly GCA_037013455.1. Classification (NCBI taxonomy): domain Eukaryota; kingdom Metazoa; phylum Arthropoda; class Insecta; order Diptera; family Tephritidae; genus Ceratitis; species Ceratitis rosa. Next base: position 175,022 of record JAWMAG010000054.1, on the reverse strand, counting down.
GTTCTGCTTTCTCCAGACTTAACAAGGAAGCGAAACGAATGGGTCTGGTAGTGAATGAGGGCAAGACGAAATATCTCCTGTTATCACACAAACAGTCATCGCATTCGCGACTTGGCTCCTATGTCACTGTTGACAGTCATAACTTCGAGATCGTTGATAATTTCGTCTATCTAGGAACCAGCATCAACACCAATAATAATGTCAGCCTTGAAATTCAGCGCAGAATCACTCTTGCCAACAGGTGCTACTTTGGACTAAGTAAACAATTGAAAAGTAAAGTCCTCTCTCGACGAACGATAACCAAACTCTACAATTCCCTCATCGTTCCCGTCCTGCTAGATGGCGCAGAGGCGTGGACGATGTCAACAGCAGATGATTCGGCTTTGGGAGTTTTCGAGAATGGATTTTGCGTAAGATTTACGGTCCTCTTCGAGTTAGCAACGGCGAATATCACAGACGTTGGAACGATGAGCTGTACGAGTTATACGACGACATTGGCATAGTTCAACGAATCAAGAAGCAGCGGCTACGCTGGCTAGGTCATGTGGTCCGGATGGATACGAATACTCCAGCTTTGAAAGTTTTCGATGCAGTACCCGCCGGTGGAAGCAGAGGAAGAGGAAGACCTCCACTCCGTTGGAAGGACCAGGTAGAGAAGGACCTGGCTTTATTTGGTATTTCCAATTGGCGCCACATAGTAAAAGGAAGAAGCGAATGGCGTACCATTGTTAACTCGGCTAAAATCGCGTAAGCGGTGTCTACGCCAGTAAAGTAAGTAAGTAAGCATTATATTACAGTAAATGGGGAATACTATAGAGCCATGATTGATGACTTTTGCGTGCCTGATTTGAAGAATGTTGATGCGGACGACATTATGTCCCAACTAGACGTTTCCAACTGCCAATCAGCCAAGGAAATAATCAATTTATTGACGGAAACTTTTGGTGAGCTCATTATCTTGCGCCATTGGCATAGGGCGTGGCCTCCAAGATCGGGCGATTTAACTCTTTAGACAATTTTTTGTGGGATTATATGAAGTCGCTTGTCTACCCAAGAACGTAACGATTGACGCCTTGAAAGGGGATACTCGGTGCGTTATTTCTGATATATGCCGCCAATTGCTGCAAAAAGTAGTGGGCCTCCCCGCGTTTACTTCCATCGGCGTTTACTTGTCCGAAATCATTTTTAAAACATAATGACTAATCTTTGTCTTAAAAAAAAAATTCTTGACCTTAACATAAAACAGTGTACATTTACTGATGTAACATTGACCTTAACAACCGCTAGTTAGTTAGTTCTGCTTTCTCCAGGCTGGATTAAGAAATGGCAAAATATCTTCTGTCATCACACAAACAGTCAGCGCATCACGTCACTGTTGACAGTCACATCTTTGTGGTTGTACATGATTTCGTCTATCTCAGAATGAGAATCACTTTTGCCAACAGCTGCTAGTTTGGACTGAGTAGACAATTGAAAAGTGAAGTCCTCTCTAGAGGAACAAAAACCAAACTTTACCATTCGCTCATCAGAATAAGGGTGGCCGGTGTCGACATCCGACGAGTCGTCTTTTGGAGTCTACGAGACAAAGGTTGTGCCTAAGATTTATGGTACTTTGCGCATTGGCAGCGACAAGTACCGTAGACGATGGAATGATGAACTGTATGAGATATAGGTACATACCAACATATGGCGATGTGGGCATAGTTCAACGAATTGAAAGGCAGCGGCTACGCGGGCGAGTTCCCTGTTGTCCAGATGGATGAAAACACTCAAGCTTTGAAAGTATTAAATGTAATACCCAATAGAGGAAGTAGATGAAGAGGAAGAGCACCATTCCATTCCAGGATCAGGTAGAGATGGACTTCAATGGCTTTACTTGATGCATATAATGGGCGTCGAATAGCAAAAGAAAAAACGAATGATGTGTTATTCGCGTTGATTCGGCTATAAACGTGTAAGCGATGTCTACTCCATTGAAGAAGAAGAAGAAGAAGAAGGAGATTTATAATCTATATTAGTACTAACGCTAAAACCATTAATATATTATTAGTATAAACTTTTTACGAAGTTTTTGAAAATCTTTGGATATATTAAAACTAGAGTTGCCAGCCGTTTGTAATTATTCATGAGTTTATATATGTGTATGTATACATATATATGGTACATATATATGCATTTACTTGCAAAAAAGTTACCTTTTTATTAAAAAAAATTATTCATTTTATTTAAATTTTTTTACACATGTACCATATGTGTATGTAAACTGGTCACCTTACTTTACTTTATCACATCACAGTAATCACACCTTTAAGTTGAATGCCCAAGTTCGGTTGCATTACCTAAGCGATAATATTAAATTTGTTTACATATTTGTTGTATATGCACACGTAGGCATACATACCATAAATACATACACGTACTTGCATACCTGTATGCTGTTATAGCTACGTGCCGCATACCTACATTAAAGGTAAGCGTCACTGTCGCTGTCGACGTTAATGTTGACTTTGTTGCTTCCGTTGCGTATAAGAGGGTAAACATATTTATTTGTTTGTAATATCCATAGCTATACATAAATACAATGTACCATAAGTATGTAGGGATGTAAATAACTGCGTGCTGAATTTTTAGTCACCAACTTCAACTTGTTGGAATCACATGACGTCATCGTTTTAGCAAAACAAAAAGCCAGACGAACGGGTATACGAGTAGTTGGCACGACTGTTGGCCCACACCGCCATAAAACTTCGAGTGCTGAAAGCGAAAATTTCTACATTTCAGTTTTGTGTTTAACGTACGCGTATAAAGACGTAGTAAAGAAAGAAAAGCTCCTCAAACGATCGTAAGTGAAGATTTGTAAATAAAGTGTATTTAAAGTGAATAGGAATAAGAGGAATAAGAGTTTTCAAACAAAAAAAAAATAAAATAAAATAAAATAAAAAACAAAAAAAGTCAAAATTAATCAATCGAAATAAAAAATTAAATTTAAATCAAAAATTATGAAATTATAAATTTGTAAAAAAAATTATAAGAAATTAAAAAACAAATGAAAAATTAGCAAAATAAAAAAATATTAAAATAATTAAAAAATAGAAAACAAATAAAAACTGTAAGAGAATAAAAGTTAATTTTAATTTTTTTTTTTTATTACGTACATGTATTGTATATATAGACAATATATAATAAATATATGTATTTGTATAAGTACGTATAAAGAACATTTTTTGAAATTAATATTGCAGTTAATTTGTTATTTAAAAGTATTCCAATTAAAAATATATAAATTATAATTAATTAATATTAAAAAATAAAAATGTAAAATACTTTTAAATATACATATGTACAATACATATTTCCATATACTTTTCTGGCCACACTAATGACTTTAAGTGATTTTTGCGCACATTTTCGAAAAATCAAAAATTTCAAATTTGAAAATTTTCAGCGTTTGACGATTGGCGATTGACTTTTGCTTTTATTTCTGGTGTTTTTCTCATTTTGCTGTTTTTTTTTTGTTTTTTTTTTTTTTTGAATTTCTGTCCGCCAAATGTTTTAAATCACTTGGCCATTACTCGTCTCGCTCGCCATTGTCCTCGCCACTTTGCCATCTGCGCTAGTGGCAGGCAGTAGTCACCTTGGGTGTGGGCGTTGTGCATATGTATGTGTGTGTGTTATTTTTTAAATTTATTTGCCCAAATAACCCCGAAAATATCCATGGATTGAGTATGTGTGTGCGCAAAACGTTTAGGTAAATGGCTGACTAACTCAAATACTAGCTGGCCAGAACATATACATAAGTATGTACATACGAACAAATATTGCATATGGTACATCTGCGGGGTGGTTGTATATGTATGATCAACCAGCTGCGCGTAGAAATACTCCATAGTGTACAATGAACTCATTCATATGTACATATTTGTGTATGTATGTATGTATGCCCGAACAATTAAAGCGATTTTCCAATTATTTAGCACTCTTCCTCCACATGGCATGGTGGGTGCGCCTTTAGAGCCACTTGATTGTAATAAAAACACAAAAAAAAAACAAACAAAACTCTTATATATCATATGTATGTACATGCAGTTGTATAAATGTATACAAAATGTGTGTATGTACCATTTTCTACTGTTTTTCATACATACATATATAGTCTAATAAAATACTTATTACATTCATACATACAGTATTTTTATGTACATATGTATATTTATGTGCATACTATGTGTTCATATAATATGAGAATATTTTGGAAATATGTACTTGTTTTTGTGATCTTCAAAATTCTATTTTCATTTTATGTTTGTTTTGCTGTGATTTTCTCAATTTATTTTTTTTTTTCAAATTTTATATGAACATATGTATGTTATATACATACATACGTACGCTAATACTTTTGTTGACTTTGCAAAGTATATACATACATACATATGTATTTGTGTGCAAATGAAATAAGATTTACTTGCTAAGATGATCTCATTCCTTTTTTCCATGCTTGAATTTGCATCTGAACTTGTTAATTTTAATTTTTTGTGTTTTCTAGTGAGGTCAAAGGCATATGAAATTTAAAAATTTCTATCATCAAGTTGTTGTTTTAGTATATTTTAAAAACTCCCACTTCGTATGATTCCAGTTCGTTAAGCGACCCTTTCAAAATCACCTACATATCGTGTGCGAAAGTAAAGTATAACTCAGGAGTGTTTAAGGGCGAAGCTAGTCTAGAGTTTTGAAAAAAAAAATTCTCTTAAAAGGTGTTATAGGGTCTTAGAAATAACATACCAAAAGATGGATACCGGTAAAAATGTTTAAATACCCAAATTTTTCATTCGACGGCAGTGCCGAGAGCCATTTACGGGCGTTTAAAACTGACCGAATACATAACTCGAACAAATTTTCACCGATTCTTACGAAATTTTGACAGTACAATTCGAAACAAAATATTGAAAAAATCCTAAGTACTTATCTTGCTTTTGTTATGTAGAAACTAAAAAAAATAATTTTTTGATCCAGCGCAAAAATTTAGGATGTTATGTCTTCGGCCATGGACCCGTTAGAAAAAAAGGCGTCTTCGGAGGAATGCTGAACAGCGCCATTATGAAATTAAATCACATGAAAAATTTTGTATTTGTACCGTGAAACCTATATGAAAATCTATTTCACAGATTTTCAATTGATTCTTTTATTGAGTCAAAATAAATTCATAAAATATGCTTCCCCCCTTTAACCAGTTGATCGAATAGTTCGGAGTGATTTCAAATAGGCAACTATTAAAGCTTGATACTTTGAAAAATACGAGGTTTCATACAGAAACCGATTAATCAAGCATTATTCCAAGTATCGCTTGTTGAGTGCCTAGGAGAAATATGCAACCATACTAGAGTTAAGAACTTTGTTCGAATAATTTCAACCAGTTCAAGTATATTTAACAAGAATTTGAATTTTTTCTCAGCACTTTTTTTGTTTACAATTTTTTCTGTCAAATGTAAGAAACCTAGAGATGTTAAAGAAATTCTGACAAATAAAATTGAAAATATTTGTTATTTAAAAGTTCGAAATTTTCTAATAAACATTTGAGCAGTTGAGCATTGAACGAGCATTCAGCGAGAATTTAGCTGTTCACACTCAGAGCTCTCATTAATATTGGCTTAAATGCTCAGCAGAGTTGCATTTGTGATGATTTGGTTTTCAAAAAAGTTTTATTAAAAAACTCTCCAATTATTACTGAGTCACTTCTTTATATAAAGAGAAATGGAAATGAAAATCTCGAAATAAATAAGTCTCTGTTGCATATGCATATGTACACGTAGTATAAACTATAAGAAATATTTGCATATTCGAATTACAACATTTGTATGACTAATTGTTTGCTTATTGAATTATTTCATTAAACGCCTCATTATTTGCACTTTACTACTTATAAAATAAAAAAAAGTTTATTGTTAAAATTATGAGAGTCTGTGCTGATTTTGGGAAGCACGAAAAATAAATTATATACATATGTATGTATACTTACTAGAAAAAAGTGTGGTTGAAGGTAAAATGTTCTTAATTAATTAATATGTATATACTAAAAGTCTCTTTATAGCAAACAAAGAATTTTCTATTATTAAAGGATGTTTTTTTTACTGAAAAAAAGTAAAATTCGCAACGCCAGCACAATTATGACATTTCGTTATCAGCTAATTCTTATTGACATTCCTCGTGAAACAGAGCTAATGACGAAAATAATTTAATTGTAAATAAACCTGTGAATTTGTGCAGCTGCAATATATTTTTGTCACATATACGTATGTACTCGTAACAAGGTTTATAGAATACAAGGTTACAACAACCGTTGACGTCACCGAACCAACTTCGTCATATATACAGTGGGCGGAACTTGGTTTTTATATAATAAATATTAATTACTTTTTTCTTAAAAAAATCACTAACTATAAAAATTTTGTTTTTGCACTTACGTACTAAGGCCAACGTAGTCACAGATATGACCTTTTTTTGCAAATCAATATTCCATTCTTGCAGATATATTATATTATATTGTTAACTATCCGATGAATACAAGTTGTCTTAATGCCAAAACTTCATGTTTGTTTTAATGTTTCAGAAAACGTTAATCTAAATCACTCATACAATTATTATTATCAAATTTTTGCCCACAACATCCCACAGTACAGTTTTACACTGCTTCGAAATTTTAAGCACGATTTTTTCACAAGATAAGGATCATACATCTCCCAAAAGCTTTTTAGCAGACAAAGAAAATAAGCGAATATTCGTAACTATTTAAAATTTAAAAAAATATTATATTTCCCCTTAGAATTTTGATAATTTAACATGTTTTTGACATTATTTACTCATGCCATTCGTATTACAAGACACCAAAAGTTAGAGTTGCTAGCTATGGAAATTTTTGTTAAAATATAATATTAATTTTTATAATTTAAAAATTTTGGAAAATTAAAATATATAATATTTGTTCGACATAAACCTATTCGGGACGTTTTAATTGTAATTGTTATTAACTTAAAAAAATGTCCATGCATAGCTTTAGAGTTTTATAGTTGAAATGTTACGCTCTTTAAAAGATAAAATTATGCAAATTTATTTTAAAATCTTCGGCAACCCACAAAATTGAACTAACTTCGTCATTAAACATATGATTCCACTCTTGTCGTAACCTTCTATTCTACAAACCTTGCGTATGTACGTGTATGTATAAAAAAATTAAGTAAATAACAACAAGCCCCAAATGATCTACAAAAAAAGTAATATCACCAAATAGGCCTGATCTAGTTTTAAGTAGCCGCTAATTGGTTAGCATTAGAGTTAACCGTTATGTCAGCTGAGCGCAAAAAATTATTTATATACATTTAAAGTTATTTACAAAGAGTAATTGAACAGAGAAATACTTTGGAATGTCTACCAGTTTTTTTTTAAATAAATATATTTTGTTTGTCGCCATACACGGATGCCACACCTTAATCGCGTGCGGCCTAGACAAATGCAAAACAGTTATATACCAGTTGCATTATAATTGCTTTATTGTTGTGTATATTGTTTAACGCACTTTCGCTTTTCATTTTACGATACAAAGAAAAAAGATGCGCTTCGAAAAGTGTAAAACATGTAAAATATTCAAATGCATATTGTAAAAATTAAGATTTTTAATTCATTATTATTTTTATTTATTGTTTTTGTTGCATTCAATATATACATACATATGTATGTATAATATTTATTTTGTGTATAAAAATTTCACAAGACATTTAGTCGATTTTTAAACTCGTTTAACGTGATTTGATGAAATTTCGAAATAAATGTAAATATTTGATTATTTATGTTTCAGAGTAATTTTCGGGTTGGGCCTAGCCCTATTTCTTCACTACATTCATTAAATCATTTTGTGCTTTATAAAAGCTTTAGTTTTTCCTCCAAATTTTGGTTTGCTAAATTGCTTAGGAAAATCAAAATACTGCCTCCAGCTTCAATGTATATGTAAATATAATTGGTAATATTTATAGACTAGAAGGTAACGACAATCGTTTAGGTTATCGCACTAACTTTATTATATATACAGTGGCCGAGTTTTGATATTTATATTATCAAAAACATAAAAAATAAATTTTTTTTTTGTAACGGCAGAATTTTTAGAAATATAAACTAAAAACACTTTTACCGGAGAAAACATGAAATATAATTTTTTCTTGAACTATTACTTCCTTCTTATATAGGCCACAATGTGCCGTAAGAAAGTCCCATTTCTTGCTGCCCAACAAAGCGGTGATGTACAGACCTTATAATATCTGTAATCGATCCTGTCTTTTCAACTTTTTTTTTTTTACCAATTTTACCAATTGCTTGAGTAGTTTGTAGATTATGTACACAATAATCTCATCTTAAAGAATGAAACGTGACGCATTGTGTGGTTATTCATAAATGCCTGACTTTTAACTAAAACAAAACATATGTTTGCTTTGACAGTGGAGTTTGACAGCTGTCAAAATTCAGCCCTGTACTTTTGAGCATTGTAAGCTTTGTAAATAGTTGCGGTTAAATATTTTTACAAATTCGATTTGTTCATTTATCTATGTATGTATCTCTATAAAGTTCCAGAATCAATTGAGAAAATATTAAATTGATAAGTGATTCAAAACAGTTCGTTTGCGGCGCATTTAACTAGTGTGTTAAAAAAGTTTTTTTTTTCCTTTTAGAAATCTCAAAAAATTGCTTGTCCACTTCAAATTAATTTACATGTACTTTTTAAAATTTATTTTGAATATTTGCAAAAAAAAAAATATTTTATTTTTTTCCAACACACTTTAGGTATTTTAATAAGCAAATAGAATATTCGTAAAAACTGGTATATAAATACATATAAACAAACACACATTCTTACACATAAATATCACTAGCCTTGCACTTGATTAATTTTTTTATTTATATATATATTTTTTTTTTTTGAAGGAAATCAAAAGATCGTGCGAGTAAATAGAATTCGCGAGCGATCAAAATGATTACATACTCGTTCGTAGCGGCGTCACAAATTATTGAATTAATCATCGAAGCGTTGCAAAAGTGCTTTAAATAGTTTTAGTTCAAATATCTACATACATATACATATGTACGTATGTATGGACGTGTATAGTGCTAATTGTAGTTAAATCGATTATTTTTAATTTTCAATAATTTCCAAGGAACATTGTATGCGGTGCGGATATGTGAGCACAAATATTTAAATGGGCAATTCCAAGATGTTCTAACGAAACCATTTTTTCTCAATTTCTTTTTAAATTTTTTTTTATTTATTTAAAAATTTTTGTTTTTTAAATTTTGTCTAACTTAACCAGTTTTTTACATTCCTAACATTAAAAAAAAATGTTTAATAAAATACATATTTTTTCCATTATGCTTTTATATATTTTTTTGTAACTTTTGATATAAAATTTTTTTAGGCTTTCGAAAGAACTTTGATTTAAAAAACTATGGAACTTTTTGAAGACAATGTTTGTCAAATTAAGAAAAACAATTTTAAAAAATCGTGAAACGTTTTAATTCTCTCTATAAAATATGTCTGATTTCATGTTGTTCTTGTTGTTGTTGTTGTTGTATCTTACTAATCCCGCCTAGGAGAAGGCGAGGCTAGCCTAAGTCATCGAGGTCATCTACCAGAAGGTTCAGATAACGGATTGTTTCAACGGGGACGTACCAGAGGGGGGAGGGTTGGGACGAGTATGCACGAAGGTATTTAAGGACACTCGGTGAATGGCGTTTAAAGCTTCTATGTGTGATTATATGTTATTAGCTGGTTAATTTAGGAATATATGATACAGAATAGATAATTTTCGGTGAACCTTTCTGTGGAAATGTCCCTATATACCCTAATATACACAAATAAATTTGATGGACAACCACTATCTCTTGTGTAGATGACTGAAGGAGAACAGACTCGCTCCTTAGGTTAGACAAGAATTTCGATTGTCGTACATCCAAGCATAATAGGCTGAAATGGGAAAGAAAATAAAAAAATATCATATATAAGATAATATGTTGAAATACTATGAGCTGCGTTCAAAAGTTGGAGCAGACCATTTTTCATCTACAGGGGTTGAATAATGCAATGGCATTTTAATGGGTTTATTCTACACCAAATGAGCTATCATTGGAGTCATACTAAATTTAAGTGGCTTCTATATCGGGATACTTACTTCGAGACCATTAGATGATTTTTTAAAGAATATTTTGAATTAATATCTAAACAAGGGTATTCAAGAAATGCCGAAATTCCAAATTAATGAATATATTGTAAAACGGACGGAAAATCATCTTTTGCATTTAAATTTTACATATATAACCGCTGAAGCGATTTACGGCCGAGCTCCTACTCTAGTTTGGGGTATGCGTCTTGATGTTTTTCCATCAAATTGAGGGACCTACAGTTTATACTAAGCCGACTCCGAACGGTTGATGGCTTTTTTACGAGGAGCCTTTTATTTCATGTCCGAAATACACTCGGAGGGGTGGACATTCCCTGCCGAGGGGCGACCGCAGTTTGAAAATTTAACTTAATTTTTTATTTAAATACATTTATTATAAGTTTTGAATGTTAGTTGGACCAGGACTCGAACCCTGGTCTTCCGAATGGCAGTATGTATATGTATGTATATATTTAAAAATTTATGGATGTTTTTTATTTTTAATTATAATCACTACAACTAGTCCCATTCACCACTTACCGCCGCTCAAAGTAAATTCTTATTTACACTTATACATTTACATATATATAATATACATATTATATATAAATACATATGTACATATGTATGTCCTCATACAAAAAAAAATAACAATAATGTTTGGGATCATCTGCATAATATCTCCATTGTATTTACGTTTTAATAAACAAAGAGGTCAGAATAAAAAGTGAGAGTAAAAAAAATATTTGGCATTCCATTGATGAGATCATTTTTTTGCGATTACCTCATAACCCGAATTTAAATCGTATAAGCACTATTGCTGCTACGGAAATAACATGGGTATGTACACGTATGTATGTATGTACATATTTTTCTTACTACTCGTACATACGCAAAATATTTGTTTACTTGAATTTACAATGAAATAGGAGTCGGAACTTGTTTATATGCTGGATTGTGTATCGGAATCATCATAATAAATACTGAAAGGTAATAATGAAGAAAACGCGAAGAAAATAATTCTTTATGGCGCAGGCGCTGTTGTTGTTTATTGTTTTTTTTTTTTTGTTTGTTTTTAGAGCTATGGCATTTTGTAATGTAAGCCAGGTAATTATAAATTCAATATATAAGTATAAGTCTTTTTTTATTTGCTGGTATTATACATACATACATACATAAGTATTTTACATTAATTTCAATTTTTTTAACCAATAATGGGGCGGCAATTTTAAAATTTGGGCACACGCAGTTTTTTGTTTATAAATAATGTACTAAAATGTTGTAAAAAGCAAATTATTTACATAAAATATTTTTGGCCTTTTAGTAAATAATGTGTACGTGCGCTTATTAATTTTTTATGAATATTAAAATTTTTTTTTTTAATTTTGGGCAACCAATACATATTAGTCAAATAAATGATTTTCACATATGTATTATATGGTATAAGCATATATAAATGGTGTTCTTTTCAGACAAGTGGTTTTCAAAAAGAAACGCATATAATTTAGTGTAATGACCATGAATTTAGATTTATTACAAAGATAAGGGTTCGCCATTTCTTCCAAGACATCAATCGTCTCGGGCTTATCTACGTATACAGGTGACTTCACATAACTCCAAAAAACCGCTGCAGCGGTGTTAAATCGAACGATTTTGGAGGCTGCGTTACAGGCCCACGACGCAAGATAATGCGCTCGCCAAAAATTTCCTTCAATAAATTGATTATTTCGTTGGCTGAATGGCATGGAGCGCCGTATTTTTGGAATCAAAGGTTGTCCACAACAACATCCTCCACCGCAAGCAAGAAAAAGTTATTAATCATGACTCTGTAGCGTACTCCATTGACTGTAAAGTTATGGCCGGCTTCATATTTGAAGAAATATGGGCCAATGATTTTTTTATCCATAGAACCCATAAACCACACTAAACTGTGACTTTTGAGGCCATTCACCAACCGTGTGACACGCATGATGGTCGTTCGGTTTCAATTCTTAAAGGAGGTGGATTTTGTAAGCCCGCAAACCAAGATCTTTCTGAAAAATCTTCCATAAAGTGGATGGGCGCCAATTTTATACATATAGGTATACATATATTATATATATGGAATATATTTTATTTATTTTAATTTTCTTTCCTTTCATTTTATTATTCTTTTTTTTAATCTGATTTTATTTCCCTAAACTTAATCGGACGTTCATATTCATAAGCGATCCATTTAATACATCGCTATTTGATGGAAAATGCTTTTATAATATTGTTGTTCTCATGAGTAATGACATCACTTCTCCATACGAAATTCTTTTAATCTTTATTTTTTGTAAAGGTTTTATTTTTTTTCATAAAAAAGGTCATAATTATTGTTCAAAGGCGAAATAGTTGAAAGTAGTCGTGCTGCCTAGAATTTGTTTCATCATGTTATCGGACATAAATATGTACCTATATACATAATAATTTTTTTAATTTTTATAATGAATCATATTCTCTGTTAAAAGTCAAATATTTACATAGTAGAAATTGCTGGGAATTTTTTTTTATAAAAGCTAATTAGTTTTCTTATCAGACAAGAACGTTTTGCAAGCCAAACAAGAAATACTTTCTATTGCAAAAAAAAAAAGAAAACAAAATCATGTACATATATATGTATGTATGTATGTATGTACGTAGTGATTTTATATCACTTTTTTTTCTCAGTTGCTCGAGATAAGAATGAATCAATCTTTTTAAGTGAAAACACATACATATGTACATACATCTCGTTATATTGATGAATGCTGTTGTCGGTACTTTTGTGTATTTGTATGTACGAATATATTTAAGTACATACATATGTATGTGTGTGTATATGTATGTGTAAGTCTGTCTGTTTCTTCCCACATCATATTTATAATTATAAATATTTCGACCGGCCTACTCATCGAACGGTAGACCTCGCACGATCGCAACAAAACACGTACGAGTATATACACGTATATATGTATGTATGTACATTGCAGTTAACTGAAAAAGCCGGCATTGCTGCACAACCGGTATGCGATAATGGCATAATTAAGACAAATATACCTTTTTTATATGTAGCTATAGCGATACATATTTCATTTTCATTGAAGTATTGTAGATATGTATGTATGTATATAAAGAAGCTTGTAGGTTTGTATGAACGTGTATATGATAATGTTTATAACAAACAAGGACATTTATTCTACATTGTTTTCGTATTTATTGTATATACATACACACATATACACATATATACGCATACGTATATTTTCATTAAAAATAGGTCAGGCGTTTCACGAATACAAGAATTTCTTGTTCCAGTTTCATTGAAAATTATACACACATACATATTCTCATATATAAACTTAAACATATTTATTAATATATACTGCATATGTATGTATGCACTCGCATTCACATACATATGTATATTAATTATTATTAAAACTTCCTTAATGAAAACTCTTATTGAAAAAAAAATCTTCAGAAGTTTTTTTAGTGCTTTTTAGTTAGTCTGCTCATTTTTCGCATATTCTTCTTGCTATTACCGACACCGTTTTCTAAGACTTGTAAAAATGAAAACTGGAAAAAACGCGCTTCAAAGTCCACAGAAATTTTGAAAACATGTTCTTGGATAGTTTTAGAATAGATTTAAGAAAAATAATGCATTTTTGGAAGCCTCTAAAGGTTTAAATTGAAGAAATCTCTGGGTTCAATTCTTGGAATTTCCCCTTACAGTAGCTTTATGAAATAATTAAGATGATCTTTAATTTTAGAATTTCAAGAAAAAAGCTATGGGGATTAGTAAAAAATAAAAAAGTAAATAAATAAAAATCTTAAGGATTTTACTTAATACACACATACCACCCACATCTTCCAATTGACGCTAATGACGTCACATTTGTCTTTGCTTTTTACATACGGACATAAATAAAAATAAATGTTGTTTGGCTTTGGCTATCTTCAAAATCAAATAAAAACACTTTAATATTTTCACAAAAACCCGTTGTGTTTATTTGTTTTCTGTTTTTGTTTATATGTGGGCTATTATTTCTTAAAGCACTTGTAAATTAAATCATTGCATTTTCGATGAGTCCTTCAAGTAATAATTTACATTTTTGATTGAAAATGACAAGTCTAGGTCAAATTTTCTAAAAACAAACTTATATACAATAACTTATGGTATTTTTAAATAATTATAAAATTTTATTATAGTAACTGTTGGTTTAAGGAGAAGCTAAAGATAAAAAAGCATAATTTTTCAATCAGTATAAAAGAAACCATTTATAAAATTTTACAGAAAGCAAGTGGAATAAAAAAAAAATAATATAATAATTGAATACCGATTTGTAATAAAGTATTATAAGGATTAAATTGTATATAATATTTAGTTAACCGATTTCTAAAACTTCCCATAATTGATCATTGTAGACTTCTAAAATACTTTAAACTATATCTTACTACAATCTCCTTTAATTTTTACTTAATTTCTTTTTACAGCTAAAGAATCTCAACTGAATATTTTTCCGCACCACTAAAGCATTTAAAAAATAATTTCAAATATGTCTCACTCCGTGACAATCACCAGAACAACCACCAGCACCACAAATACATCGTATATTGTACTTAATACTGGATATCTGAAGTCATTTTCCGGTATCTTGAAATTGTTCGAATTGGTAAGCATAAATTCCCATTTTATGTTTTATTTTATTCTATTTTTCATTTTATGTCATTTGATTTTATTTGACTTAATTTTTTTGTTTTATGTTTCATTTTAGTTAAATTTTATAATATTAAATTATATGTTTTATTCTATTATATTTTTTATCTTTATTTTTTTAAATTTTATTTTATTTATTTTATTGTTTTATTTCATTTCATACAAATTGTTTTATTTCCTTTTATTTATTTATTTTATTTTATTTATTTTGTTTTATTTTATTTGGTTTCATTTTATTTTATTATATATTCATTTAATTTTATTTTTTTTGTTTTTTTTACATAATAATTTTTGTTACATAATAATTTATTTTGTTTCATTTTATATATTTTGCTTTATTTTTTTGTTTTTTTATTCTTTCAATTAATTTAATTTTTTTTTTCAATTTATTTAGTTTGTTTTATTTAATTTGGTTTTATTTAACTTATTTTTTTTCATTTTATTTTATGTTATCTTTTATTTTTATTATTTTTTATTGTTATAATTGAATTTTACTTTTTTATTTTATTTTAATTTATTTATTTTTTAGTTTTATTTTTTTATTTTACTTTATTTTCTTGTATTTTATTTCATTTTAGTTAAACTGTTTTATTTCCTTTTATTTCAATTTATTTATTTTATTTTATTTATTTGGTTTTATTTTATTTTTTTTCATTTATTTCTACATATATTGTTTCATTTTATTTATTTTGTTTCATTTTATTTTGTTTTATTTTTTTTTGATATACTTTTATTTATATTTTTTATTTAATTTTATTTTTTTCATTTAGTTTTATTTATTTTGTTTCATTTCATTTATTTTATTTTATTTTATTTTAGTTGATTTAATTTAATTTTATTTTTTTATTTTATCTTTTTTTATATATTATTTTTTTATTGTTGTTATTTTATTTTACTTAATCTTATTGTATTGTATTTATTAAATTTTTTATATTATTTTTATTTAATTTTTTTTTAATTTCCATTTTTATTATTTTATTTTACTTTATTTTATTTTATTTTATATCTTATTATTTATTTTGTTTTATTTAATTTATTTTCTTTCTTTTTAAATTTATTTTATTATATTATTTTAATTTATTATTTTTTTATTTATTTTATATTACTGAAACTTATTTTATTTGATATTATTTTTTTAAATTTATTTTAATTTGTTTTTTTATTTTATTTTATATAATTTTTATTTTATTTTATTTTATTTTGTTTTATTTGATTGTATTTTATTTTATGTTATTTTATTTTATTTATTTTATTTTATTTTATTTTATGTTATTTTATTTTATTTTATTTTATTTTATTTTATTTTATTTCATATTAATTCTTAATCTTCATATTTTAGTTTATTTCATTTAAAATTACTTTATTTTGTACTTTTTTGCTTATTAATAAATTTAAATTTTTTTCTCGTCTGCAGTTACTTGGTATCGCCACAGTTGGCGTCTTTGGCTACTATTGGAATGGCTCTGCCACTGATGCTGAAATCTTCTTCTTCCTCATGGCCACGACATTCCTGATAGGAACATTTTGTCTTCTATTAGCCTGCTTAACATCGCTCAGTACGGGCGGCATTATTGCGAAAACCATCTACGTGAGTTGAGGATGAGCTCAAGAAAAAAAATAAATAAAATTAAACTAAATTTAATTATTTTCTACTCAAAGGAACTCATCTATCACAGCATTGCAGCAATTTTATTGTTAGCCGCTTCCTTAACTCTGGTTATCCACCTGAAAGACAGACGTTTCCGATATGGTAACCAATACGAGGCATATATGGCCGCCGGTATTATGGGACTCGTAAATGCTGTCTTATACTTCATCAGTGCATTCTTGGCACACCGATCATACCGTGGCATCTAAGTTTGATGAACGAAACGAAGCGGCGGAATTGCCCTTCGTGGACCGGAGGAAGTTTCTAAAGGTGTTCACGGCTGCAATTCGTTTATTTTGTATGACGATAATTTAAGTTAAACTAAGTTTAAGATTTATTTAAATGTTTCTTAAGTGCACAGAATCACATAAATTTTTTATCTAAAAGAAATAAGCATTTTAACAGCCATAAATTGTTCACACGTGCACAAGTACAAGAAGAAGAGCAGAACAATTAAACGAAAGGAAAGAAACCAAAAATGTTTGCTAACAACAAAACGATTTAATTTTTTTTCTGTTTACAGTTAAGGAATATATACATACATATATTGTCAAGATACTTTTTTAAGTATTTGCATAATTTTTTATAAATACTCGTCTATTGTATACAAGTGGAAACTTTGTATATGAAATTTAAAAATAAATGTCTAAAAATGGTATTTTTATGTAATTTTTTAATAAAAAATTTTATGTGAAAGTTTTTGGCCTTGAGATCATTTAGAAATTTGTACAAAACTGCAAAAAAACCGAAGATAACTCTTAGTAAGGCCATTTAACTCTGGCTAAATTACCGCATTTACTATAGTTAAAATAATCCGATTTATGTCAAATATCGATAACTTTTTGACATTCTGAAAGTAATACCATTATGTCTCCCTCATAGGAGAACTCTTGTCCCTATTGGCAAAAATTTGCTACAATCGAATTTCGTAGCGTTCTTATGAGGACAATTCTTCACTAGACAAATCAGTCGTTATAGACTGGAACAGATGGTAATCACTAGGTGAGAGGTTCGAATCAAGCTCTCGAAGCTTCTGGCGAGTCACTATCGATGTGTGTGATCTAGCGTTGTTTTGATGAAACAAAATTCCCCCCTAGTTGCTGGACACTTCTGGGCGATTGCTGCCTCCAATTTGTTACGATTCAGGAGCGATGGAAACTTGGTGCATGAGGTTTACTTTTCGTTAACTCATAAGGCATCCATATATCGAGTTTCTGTGTGTATCCCGCCTTTTTCAAGTGTTTCCAAATTGTTTTTTCAATATTGTGCGCCTGGGCAATCAAAACAGTACTTTAAGCGATGTTTTCTACAATTGGTCTTCCACACCGTGAAACATCTTTGACATCTAAAATTACGGAATGGAATAGAGGAAATCATGATGGACTGTTATGGTATCAGGACCTCAAACACTATTCAAATTTTCAGCTGCCTGACTTGCGCTTTCGCCTTTATCGAAGAAGAATTGTAGAATATAGCGCATTTTCTCTTTGCTGGTGTCCATCTAAAGCGATCAACACCTATCCGGTTATCTTTTTTAGTGCTAAATATCGTCTTTCTAACGTCAACCAACGTAATCCAATCGCATTTATAGAGCGCGACATATAGATCACTAAAGCCATTTATTGCAAAATTAATGGATTACCTTTTACTAGACCCAATGCATTTCATAATTCACAGATATTGCCTAATCCATTTATTTACCTACACGTTTTTCTTTTCGTGCTCGACGACAAACACCAACAGTTAATATAATATTGACAATAAATAGTAAAACGATAACTATGATACCCAGAAGAATAGCTAAGTACAATAAAATAAAGTCAAGTTCGTCGAAAATCTCCGGATCGAAAGAGTCGTATAAGAGTTTGCCGACAAATTGAAGATCACAAAGAACCGCAGTCGCGACATCCAAAGCAAACATAATCCACAAAACGACAACGATCTGGGGATAAGAAGAAATGACAAAAAAAAAAACCAAATTTGCTAAATCTGTAGGCGAATTTCCTCTTCAGCCGATACTTACAAATACGCGCACGTGGAAACGAGTTTTATGATAATTCGAATTGTAAAACCATATGCTGCAACCGAAAATCAAGCAGAGCATCATTGTGGTGGCCATTGAGCATTGGAACATAAATATTTTCAAATCTTCCGGAAATGGTATGACGAAAGAGAAGAGCATAACCGTTAACAAGCAAAGCATCTAAAACAAACAAAAAAATAAGAAATATGATTTTAATTCAAATACATATATTTTTCTAAATTTAAGCATGCATACCGCTATGATAATTTGCAGTGTGGAGGCAAATTCCTTCACCGACAGACATTTCATGTTGACTACACGTCACTAACCGAAGAATCTTACCCAAATTTGTATGCTTACAATAAAATTTCTTTAGTTTTGTCATTTTTTTATTTGCCATTTTTTACGCTGTTTGAAGCTTGAATATAAGGGTAATTCATTAATGTGAAATTCTCAAAAATAAATTAAATAATAACGTATTCAATTCCGTTGAGTTCAAATACTTGAAGATTTAGATATTGTGCCCACAGGATTATTGAGGTTAGCGAATTTTAGAAATATTATATAGTATAAATAGTCACACAATAGTTTAAGGGAGATGAATTTCGAATTCGGCGTCTGCAAAAGCGAGATTACATTTTTGAATATTCTTTACTTCTTCTTTACTGACGTAGACAACGCTAGCGCGATTATAGTCGAGTTAAAGTGCGCCATTCATTCTTCTTTTCACTGTTGGCGTCATTAGGAATGTCCTAGTACAGTGGGATCCTTCTCCACAAGATCTTTTCAACAGAGTGGAGGTTTTCCTATTCCTCTACTTTCATTGGTTTTTCTTATAATTACCGAATAAAAGTGCAGTGAAAATGGAGTATCCGGAGATGATGAACCTGAAGCCCCAATGGACAATGATGAAAAAGACGTTCCATAACCTGACCATGAAGGAGTTAGAATAGCAATCGCTCGCTTAAAAAACAACAAAGCGGCTGGAGTTGACTGCCTACCGGCAGAACTATTCAAACATGGCGGTGAAGAGCTGACAAAAAGCATGCCCGACGATTGGAATTTAAGTGGACTCTGCCCAATCCATAAAAGCCTGGAATCCGGTACTTTTACTGCTAGTAAAAACTTTGTAACTTAGTTTTCGCGATTCTGTTGCCCTAAACACTTTCCCAAAATCAATTCGCCTGACAGAGCAATATTACTTCTTGTGCTTGCTTCGCTTCCCTGCGTGGAACTGGGATGTCTATAACTAAGTTATGTAGAAAAACGAATACTCTCTTGAGCCAGTTCGTCAGCTATCTCATTGCCTTCTATGCTCGTGTGAGCTGGCAACGAATAAAGGTGAACTAATCTTTTTCAGACAACTGACTTTGTGCTACATGAAAATAAAGCCTTGATAGTGGCTCGGCTATCCACATACCATAAATGTGTATTCTATGTTTGTAAAAACCAGCAAATTCTATTGTGGTTCATTTCGCTCCAGTCATTCGCATCTATTGTAACTGTCAACAGCTTACCGAAAGTCAGACGCGTGATTACATGGTCAATTCGGGTGTACACTTAGGGGTAACACTTTACTACTGCGCCCGTAAGCTCTGGTTTTCAGCTGCCTGGAAACGTTTAGCCTCGCAGCAAATAGGAATGTCCTATTTTTAACTACTAGATATTTTTGATTTGAGTGCCCTGGAGAAGCTGATCATTGAAAATGTGAAAACCCTTTCCAACCTATATAGATATGTTAATTTGTCCACAGCCTTCCAGAATATTAAAGTATCACAGAAAAGTCTTAGCTTAGTAACCAAAAGGAAGATATAATGAGAGTTAGTGGGGGAGAGACCCCAAGTACAGTCCAACGTCCATTCAAATGCATACAGAGCCCTTCTTTACTTGCTCCTCAACACTGAGTCTCCACGACAACTTGCTTCCAGGTAATTACCGCTATATTTCGGTTGTAAAGTAACCTCTTCCAGCTTTGGTTTGATTCAAAGTGGAATTTTGTATTTTCTTGTGAATATACCCATACTCAAGTCCTGCTGAAATAACACAGTTGTTAATGTTACTGATTCGCCAGAGATCCGAGGGTTTCCAAACACTTGTCTGATATTAATATTGGGAAATTTTTTATTTCAAACCGAATTATTCTTCTCTTTTAAAAAATCCCATACAAACACTTATAGTTAATATGACATTGACAATGAAGAGTAAAACAAGGACTATGATGCCCACTATCATAGCAACGTATAGTAGCGTTAGGTCGAGATCATCAAAAATAGCTGGATCGAAAACATCGTATATAAGTTTTCCTGTGTACTGTGTGTCAAATAGTATCGCCATTGCAAGACCGAAAATAAACATTATCCATAAAACGACAACACACTGTAAATAAGGAAAAAGTTATTATAAAAAATTTATCTTATTAGTATCCCTAGAAGTATGCAACACAAAACCAAACATTTCATATAATTATATACGAGGGGATTAACAAAAGTTCGGTCAGTTAGTGACTTTCAATGTGTTTTTGTTAATTAAAATTTGGCCTCTGCTGCATAAAACAGAGGCGTTGTATGGCGTTGAATTTTTGAAAAATCTCCAGCAGAATATAAAAAATGACTACTTGAAAAAGTTTTGATAATATTTCGAGCACTTTAACCCTTCCCAAGTGCGCTATACTTACAAACGTTTGCACATGTCGACGCGTTTTCGCTTGTTTCGATTCATAAAACCATACTCTGAGTGCGAAGATCAGACAGAGTACCATCGTTGTAGTCAATGAACATTGATAGAAGAACATATGCATGTCCTTCGGAAATGGTATG
Organism: Ceratitis rosa; assembly: GCA_037013455.1. Taxonomy (NCBI): domain Eukaryota; kingdom Metazoa; phylum Arthropoda; class Insecta; order Diptera; family Tephritidae; genus Ceratitis; species Ceratitis rosa. The sequence goes on along the minus strand of JAWMAG010000054.1, from coordinate 153,622 downwards.
ACATAGGAAAGCAGCACTACAGCGGGTATGCAGAGTATCTAAAAAATAATACATATGTATGTATGTATGTGTGAACATTTCACTTCAAATTCGATATTTCATTTTAAATTAATGATTGGTACATACCGCTATGACAATTTCTAGTGTTGATACCCATTCATTTAGCGAAAGGCCCATGTTTATACACGGTTTCAATAACAAACAGGATATTTCAAAAATATATATGTATGTATGTACGTATTTAAATTTCAAAAATATTAATCATAATAATAATATTTACATTCCCGTATTCAATTTTTTTCGTTTTTCTTGTCATTTATTCGGTTGCTCTGTTTTGTTTATACGCATGCGTAGACGTAATGCTTGTTGATTATACAGTGCTTTGCAGTAATAAATAGCTTTCATAGTGTGGGAACGATTATCTTTCTATCAGTCTGTAGGTTCAAAGGAAATTATAACAAAAAGCTCGCATATTATAACTTTAAAGCGATTCGAATTACATAAATTTATTTCAATAATCGAACTGCAAAGATTATTACCAAATAAGAATGCAGATTTTTTGTTAACTTCATCTCGAATACACTAGTTAGTTACTGAAAGTATTATATGTATATTTTTTTAACACGCAAATCCATATTAATAAAATTATATACATATACATCCTTTGAGTTGTGTATAAATTTTTTGTTCTTGTCTTACCTTCATTAGTATTTTTAACCTTTAGTTGATGAATAACTTATGCATTTTTATGAAATAAATAAACAATTTATATTAAATTATAAGATTAATAATTTTATTGTATATAAAATAGAGAAAACCTGACACTGAATGTTGAGAGCAATCATAAAAAGTTTAAATGCTTTTGTTACTCAGTAACAGTAATTCCAAAAGATCTTTAACCGAGAAAAAATTGTAAGCATGTATAACTAGTGTGCTGTAGGGTTAACAAAGTGTGTAGCTACTCCAACCGAGTATACATTTTATTACTTATAAGTGTTTGCTTATTTCGCCACTAAAGTTTTTAGAATCGATAATTATTTTTCAACAATAATATGCAATATTAAAGTTAAAAATCACCGCTTTTGATAATATATACATATATTAACAGAATGTAGCTATGGGTTATTTATGCTCTTCTTTTTTTTTTTAACAATTTATATATATTTTTGTACTAAACTGAAGATAATTAAATTAATCAAGCTAGCGAATAAAAAAAAATGTTTCATTTCCATATATTGTAAGTGTGTATGTATAAATTTGCCATCAATAACAAATGCTTTCCAGTAGTAAATTAATTCAAAAATTAAATTTCATTATACCAAAAATTTCTTCTTATAAACTAATGCTGAAATCTTGAATTACATATAATCTACTATGATTATATTGCTTATTTATGTATGTACATATATTTGTTCTTTCAAAAGTGTTTAAATATCAATATAAACAATCTATAATGTATAAAAGTCATTAAAAGGCTGACAGAAATTCTTTGTCTAGTGTGTTTTTAAACATTTTATGTGAATACATTGAGCCTTTACACTCTCTTAACATTTGGAATAGTATTTATAGCTGTTCACAACAACATTATGGAATTAATGGTACATTAGTCACTGAATAAATTAATAATTTTGTATTTATACATAGTAAATAACAGAAAAAAAAACTAATTTTCATACTCCAACCGTATTTTACTTAAAATAATAACAAATTATTATATCATGTTGATTACTAAATCAAAATATTCTTACGCATAAGTATAACAGTTTTGAAATTTCTTATATGTACAATTATATTATATTAGACGCTTTGTTTCAAAGCGATTTAAATAAGTTTTTTCTGGTTCATTTTATACATTACTTCCATACGACAATTCTTTAATGGTTTTCTTTTTCTAGATTATTATTCTTATCATTTTATATTACATCATTTATTGACTAAATTTCACACCAATATTGTTAACACGCGTCTTCATATGTTGCAGTATATCTTCGGCAAACTCTTCAACTGTTGTAAAACGACTTGCCTGAAAACTAAATATATCTGCCAAAAAGCCAAGCATTTGTTCACGGAAATAATGACATATGTCGCGCAAATTTTCATCGGGTCCAAAGAAACCCCAGGCCATAAGTGGTGATAATTGCTCAGAGATAACATAGAAATGGCCCATAAAGCCATTCTGATGTTTTAGTCCATGTTTTTTTGCCTTCAAAACCGACCACACTGCGGTGCTGAGTGCCTTTAATGAAATATTAAAAAAAATTAGTTCGACGCCTAAAATTGTGCAATGATTGTATATGAAAGCGATATGAAACAAAATCGTGCATGTGATTAAGATTCTCCTCTATTGTATTTATCTAATTAGCATAAGCTATGTTGCGTTGCGTAACTTACCATTTCTTTAAATCCATTTGAAAGAAATCTGTTTTGTACGACCGCTGTCACACTCGCTGGAGGTGCATCTAAGTCTCTAAATGAGTCCAATACAATAAAGTCCAAGCAAATATCGTAGAAGGTCATCGCTTTTACATTGCGCGCTTCCAATTCCTTTTGTATTTCATCCCAATTATTTGGATTTTGCAAATAGTTGATCATATCTTCGTAGCCGACAAGAAATTCCTTTGTATCCTTATCGCCTAGACAAAGTAGATCGGTAAGTATTTGACGGCCTGTATCGCAAACCCATTGGCCAATGGTTGGATCCTGAAATGAATTAACAATGTTATAATTGGTATTTAATTTTTGTAACCTGTTTTATGTACTCACTTTGAATAAATATTGAAAAGCCAGTCGCACACAGTGCAATTTTACCAAATATTCCGTATCACTGGAGCAGTGCACTAAGTCAGCGCGTATAGTACGATATGGGATGGGTGTATCTTCGTGATGTTTTAATGCTGCACTATACAATGGGTATTGTTCATAGGATGTTTCAATGAATTCCTCAAAATCCCGCATATCAGCGACTTGATCGAGCGCTGAAGCAAAACTTTCGGCAGAATCGAAATTTGGGTCGGAGCCCGTACGACTCAGCCTTGATCTAAGTGAATGTCTATCTTCTTCTGTACCATCTTCTAACGCATGACCAACTCCATCTTCTTCTAATTCATCAATAGACGGTTCGTCACGGAAGAGTACCGAACGTTGATCTAGAAACAGTAATTCACTTTGTTCTTGTAATGTATACGCCATGTCAAGTAAATTTTGTATTTCACGACAAAATTCCGATTCCTCAGCAGTGGTGAGTAACGCTGGCACACCGCCAGGCGAATTATGTGCTGCCAAAGCATCTTCCCAGTAATTAATAACTGTATCTAACGCTTCCATGCCCATCACGCCCAACTGTTGTGCGGTCAAATGTAAAACTATTGCGCCGGTTTGACTTTGTGATGTAGAAACTAATGCACCGCCACCAATCGATCCTGATGCGAGCGACAGACGATCCGAATAGGCAACCGTCGAACCGGGCGGACTGCCAGATCGTGCTGAGGCTTTAGAACCAGCTATGGATATCATATCGTTGGGACTGCGCATGCTGTTGCGTGTACGCCGACCTGTATACTTGCGCGTGCGTCGGGGCGGACGTGGTGGTTTACGGCGTCGCAGAAAGCGTGCGAGCACACCGAGCAGAGCAACACCAGCGGTTAGCGAAAAAAAAACAACCTGTGAATAATTTATTACATGTGTAGTAATCATAAACAGAGTTCTCAAAAAACAATGAGCAGCCTTACCTTTTGCGAGGTAGACATACGAAATGGAAGCACGCGAATGTCCGACCATTTTGGAATTAGACTCATCTTATTATAGCACCTTGTTTCACTTTGTTTTTGATAGAAATTTAATATTCACTCATAAGCTCTCAACCATTGCTTTGGCTACGGCTGAACGCACTTTCGAGGTTAGGCGCTGCGCCACTATCAGCGTTGGCAGCGTTGTAATGTGACGTCGCTGAAGGGAACGTTTGAGAACACCAATGCAGCCGGCAAACATGTAATTTGCTGTAAATGGACTTGGCGGAAAATGCAAGTAAGTATAGATAATTGTGCCCTTACATATTCATTTAGTTTTACCTGTTTCAACTTCATGGACTTTTTACTTTAATCGATTGCCCCATGTCATTGACGAATCGGTTTTCCACACTTGGCACTGTAGTTTTGAAAACAATTTCACTATTTGCTTTATTTTACTGATAGAGAAATATTTGTTTTTCACCGTCACGATTGTGATTTTCACTTTCACCTCCGGAATTTGTTAATTAAAATCCAACAACACTTTCTATTGCATCATAGCAGCATTTAACAAAAGAGTACCCTCAAACAACATTACCGCGAAAAGACAGAAAAATACAAAAAGAAAGATTGAGATTGGGGAAAGAAGTCCAAGTGACATTTGAAGAGAAGCACGAGCGCTGGTGCTGCCACCTTGCACCAATAATCCAATAATAATTGGCCGCATAACTCATGTTTTATTCCCCTAGCGCACGAACGTCCCCCAGTAAGTGATATTTTTGATTTTTTTTTCAAAAGCAACAACAAGAAATATTCATCTTATTAGTTATTCAAATAGAAAGTAACAATTACGCTCTGGATCCGGAGGCTGAAGTACTATGGGATCGAATGCAAGGCGGTGCAACTGCCAAGCAGACAAAGGGGGAAAAAGCGCCACTTCGGAATAGAAGCACAAATGCCGGCAAAGATGACAACGTCATATCGAATTGTTGTTGTTGGTGCTTAGTGATTTTGACACTTCTTACGGCAATCTTGTTGTGTATTTGTTTATTTCTCTTACACCATATGAAGTAGAATCATTTCATATATAATATTTATGTATTTTTGAAGTATTTCCATTGCATATTATTCGTACATTGCCAAAAAGTTGTTGTAGGCGATAATTGTTGGTTAGTGCTGAAGAGGTGGCCAAAATTATGAGATACATATGTTTATTAATACAATAAAAAGTGAAAAATGTCAGATGGTGCCAAAAGTGTGTATTTTGAATTTATAATTTTTACAGCATATTCCTTTAGAAAATTATATTAAATTATTTCAATTTTTTAATAATAATTCTTTTCAAAGGTCCACGTATTACCTCGATTATTGAAAATCAGTTGTTCCGACGGCAAAGGAGCATACGTCAAAAACAGTCTATTGATGTGCCCGATTTCGAAAAGGTGATTGACTCCATCCAGTGCAGTAAATTTGAACACCTTTCCGTTAATATGCGCAATTATTTTTCAGACATATGCCGTAATAATATTTTCAGACAAGGCCAAACTGCGCCACTGCCAAGATGTGGAAAAGATAATACAAGAATTCAAAGTGCTTACAACGCTCGAGGTTGTAAGGTATGTGTCATGTGTGTATTGTGTATGGTTCGCATGTAGGTGAATTGGGGAGCCTTATAACCTATTTCAGTTTTCAACATATTTCATACATATAAAGAATTCTTAATACATCTGCATCCTAACTCAAATATTTTAAATTTCATAAATATAAGCACTTTATAATTTAAATTTGAAAATATTTCTCGAATCCACAAATCAATTTGTTCCTACAAATATTAAACATATTCCTTACTTCATTACAGCAAAACCGAAAAATACCTCTATTTATCTGCCACTACGGAGGCATTGCTACGCTTCGCCGATGTAGCCGAACTGAGTAAGTTGACCATTACCGGCAGCATGCAAAAGTTCAATTGTGATTGTATATCCGATTACCTGCTGCCTGGCATGACACCGGCGGATATTGTGAGAGAATGTGAGGGACCAGTGCTCATTAAAGATATGATTAAGCCAGCTATTATGTCCTACATAAGAAATGGCATAATTGAAGACTTCTTTCCATTACATAATATTGTAAGTTTATAAACTATTCATTCAATTTAACTGTAACAAGTATATATTACATTATAGGAGTATCTAGATAGGTTTGCATTTGATTGGCGTCGTAGTCGTTTGCCTATCGAAGACATATGCAACTATTTCGGCTCAAGTATTGCGCTCTATTTTGGTTTTACTGAGTTCTACACTAAGGCGTTGATATTTCCTGCGATTTTCGGTATGCTGCAATATATGTGGAATGTGAATTTGTCATTGGTTTGCAGTTTTTATGTGCTATGGACAACGGTAGTTGAATTTTTTTTTAAACCTGCGTAAATTTGTTGTTAAATGCACTTAATGTTCGTTTGGAATTTCTCAGATTTTTCTTGAACTGTGGAAGCGTCGTTGCTCTGGCTATTCGTATCGTTGGGGTAATATAGAGATGAGTAGTCTTGACAAACCACGCTCGGCTTATCACGGCGTCTTGAAACCGGATCCAATAACGGGCAAAATGATGCTGCAGTATCCTATGCGTTACACTTATTTACAAATGTATTGTGTCTCATATCCTGTCGTGCTTATTTGTGTGGCGGCTGCGGCTTATTTTGCGTTATATCAGTTTCAGATAGAAGCAGAAGTGTTGGCAGATTTCGGTAAAACAAAATATGCTTTTACATTAAATCAGAAGACTAATTAAATATTTAATTTTTATAGGTCCAGACTCACTATTGTTGTATATCCCAGTAATTGTACAATCAATACTAATTGCTATATTTTCTTGGGCCTACGAGAAATTAGCTACTTTTCTAACTGACCAAGAAAATCATCGTACACGTTCACAATACGATCGCCATCGCGTAAATAAATTGATGCTTTTTGAAATTGTCAACAATTTCTTTTCACTCTTCTATATTGCATTTGTGCTGCAGGACTTGAAGCAGCTGAAATATCAATTAATGATGCAGTTACTCATATTCCAGGTCTGCCTAAGTTGTTGGCATATTTTTTAATGCTCAAAATATAAATAAATTATTATTTTTTTGTATAACTCGACAGATCGTTTGTATCGCTCAAGAGATTGGTATACCACTTATGGCCGTAGTGCGTCAGAAATTCGTAAAATATATGCACAAAGAGGTGGATGAGGAAATAAAGAGCAATGTCACCGATTTGGCACGCTACGAACAATGTTTCTACGAAGCCGGACTCGATCAATATCAATCGACTTATGAAGACTATCTGCAAATGTGCATACAATTCGGTTATGTCGTTTTATTTGCCGCTGTTGCGCCATTTGCTGCATTCGGAGCTTTAATCAATAATATCTTCGCCATGCATATTGACTTGTTTAAGGTATAATGTAGAGTTTAATTCATATATATTAAGTTTTTATTGACCTATGCATTAATCTCTGTTACTTAATAGCTTTGTAATATATTCAAACGCCCATTTGGTCGACGTACGAAAAATATTGGAGCTTGGCAGTCGGCTTTTGAATTACTTTCGGTAATGGCAATTTTGAGCAATTGTGGTCTATTGTATTTGCAGCCAAATGTGAAGTGAGTTGAAATACTAAATTTTTGCTTATGAACATTTCACTCATTTTCTACTTTTACAGAGGATTTTTCTCCAAAATCTTTCCCCAAATGCCAGATATTACATTTATACTCTTTGAACATTTACTATTGGGCTTGAAATTTGTCATACACAAAGTGATACATGAGCGTCCACGTTGGGTGCGTATAGCTTTGCTGAAGGCAGACTATGAATCGGATGAGGCGTATAAAAAACTGAAGTAAGTGTGCGAATGACTTATATACATAAATATATTAGTATGTATAATACAAATTGTATATTTTAATTATTGTTAATCAATTTTACTTTCAGAAAATTTAAGGCGCAAAATAAAATCGATTAAATCAAGTGGAATGTGTTTTTTAAGGAATCTCCTGCATGCGGCAAATGCTTGGTAGCATAAATTCGATTGTGTTAATTACGAAAGCTAACAGTTCAAGTGCAAAAACCAGTACTTAAATTTTAAATAATTCATTTAATGCATTTATTTGTTAATATGTTTTATCTTTTATGCATAATTTTTTATCATTATAAAGAGTATCATCACATTTTGAAAATTTACATTGTTATATTTTTTTAGTTTAAAAGTTTAACTGCAACATTTGTGATTTGTACGTATTAATTTTATTTTATTTATGTCTTAATATAATTTCCTATTTTATTTCAAATTATTTTATATAAATAAATGCTACCAAAAAGTTATAAAATTATTTAATAATAAAATATTCACTCATACGTGCCTTAAGTGTGCTGCACAAAAAACTTTAATTATGAATTTTGAAAATGCAAACAATTTACAATGTATACAAAAAATAAAAAAATAAAAAATAAATAAATAAAATTAACAAATATTTTGCTAAAATCAAACCTTTTCTCATTAGCGACAACCTCTGTAATATCTAAAAGCTAAATAAGCATCGATTGCATGTAAAATGCCCGCAGCATAGCCCATATACTGTGAAAAAACAAATATTATATTGTATGTAAAGACAGATAAAATGAGTATTGCTTATATCTGAAGACTCACATATGCCGCTGTCATAGCTGGATATGCCCAGAAACCAGGACGCATAAGAAATTGCGGATGCAGCCAAACTACACAAGCGAAACCCATATAACTGGAAGAGCTGAAGTACATACTGCAAGCGACGCCATTGAAAAGTGTCTCCTAAAAGAAAATTGTTTTCAAATCAAATATTTTGGCTCAAACGAAATGTTTTTTTTTAAATATACAGTAGAAAATAATTTTCTTATCTTTTATGTATTATTATTAAAAATTATTTTTTAATATTAAATTTTCCCTTAAATGCCACATACAAAAAGCGATTGTCTAATAAGACTCGATGACTTCTCCGAGAAGCAATAGCATATCATCAATATAGCTGTTGTTGTAAAGCAATAAGCGGTCGTTGTTAGCATGCCGGTTAGCGCTTGTCCAATTGTATCGGCGGCTGGTATGCCATAACGCACCAACAAGCCCTCACACAAAGTAGCCAAAATTAATTGCAAAATTTTAATCAGGCCCACACGCGAATTAACAAAGCCAAAATTGACACAGGTGCATACGCGACAACAAAAAAGCTTAAAACCAAAACTCTGACCAATGTTACGCGTGCCAAATGAAGAATGCATTTTTATTTTTTAAGTTTGGTTTTTTACAATTTTTAATACGATTTTTAAAATAAATATATATATGTAATTTTTACTTATTTTTTTAAATTTTTTTACTGATTTTGTTTTCTACTAATCACTTAATTTTATATAATTTTGTTATTAATTGTTTTTAGCATTTTTTTTTTAATTCTTTCTTTTGTTTTTTTAGCTGAATTTGCATATATTTGTGGAAAAACCAAAATTTAATTTTAAATGCTCATTCACTCACTCACTCACTCACTAACTCCACTTTAACTGCATCAACGTTTCTTAGCTGCGAACACAACAAGCAGGATATGCTAAAAATAGTTTCCTTGTTTTGATCCCCCAAGCAGACAGGGCGCTATTGTGGTCCCTGACCTAAACAGATCGTTTACATTTCGTTTCTTTGGCAGCTTGGGTCTTGCTTTGTTTACATATTGAGATGTACGAAAATAAATTCAAATGGCTGCAGATGTGTGAATTTTGGTACATACACGGTACTAGGGCATGTATTTATGGTATATATGCGCGAACATGTAAAGATAAATGCATTCAACAAAACACCCTGTAGGAAATCTGGCATAACAGTAACCAGATTCCGAGAGAGCATAATTGGACTGAGGAAGAACGTTTTAAGTTTGAATATTCTTTCTATTCCGCTTCATTGATATCATTTACTGATGTCAGCTAGATTTTTGTGTTGAAAGTAAACCCGCTTACGTGATTATAGCCGAGTCAACAATAGCGCACAATTCAATTGTAAATACCAAATGCATCCAGGTTTTTCTCCACTGGAGAGTCTTCCTCTTTCTCTGGTTCCAACTGTGGGTACTACATCGAAAACTTCCAAAGTTGGAGTATTCTTATCCGTCCGGACCACATGACCTATCCTGCATACCCGCTGTCTCTGGATTCTCTGAATTATGTCCATGTCGCCGTATATCTCGTACAGACTTTCGTTACATCGACTGCGGTATTCGCCATTGCCCATGCGGAGAGCATCATATATCTTACAAAAAAAATATTTCACCCAAAAACTTGCAACGCTGATTCATGCATGCCTATTTTGTTCGACGACAGGCGATATTTTAGAATGATTTCAACATCAACGGCGTACGCCAGAAGCTGTACACTTATATAGAAGGTTTTATTTCCCCACTCAGCTCTATTTATCAGATTTAAGGCTACACTAATAAGGTCAAATCAATTTGTTGACGGTGGGCTTTAGTACTTTTACAAAATACGCTCACTAGGACCTTATATGCGATATTTGGAAGACGTATCTCATGGTAATTGACGCAGAATGTGGGGTCTCCTCTTTAGTAGATTGTGCAGAGCACACTTAGGCATCAATCTTTGTGCATGCTTTCATCCGAGCCTATTTTGCAAAGAAACTGATGCATGCACCTTATCGGTTCTAAGCCACCGTATTTAAAAAGCTCAACCGGCAGCTCCTGGTGTTTCATTATCCCTGCCAAACTGAAGAAGTGTTGCATCCATACACTAAGTACTTTCTGTACATCGGCCACCAGATTACTTCCTCGGTTCGTACCTGAGTATGCTCCGGCCTTGAAAACTGCACGTTCAGTAGTCGGTTACACCGTTACGAAGTTAGCAGCCTGTTTTATCTCCACAGCTGCATGGCAAACCTCATCGTACCAGCTGTTGTTTTGACCTTTCAGCGGAAAGTAGGGTGATTGAAATGGCGTCCCACAGTTTCCTTATACCACAGAAGTGGTTGCGTATTATTGTTGCTACAAGATAGTTGTCCGAGTCGATGTTGGGTCCTCGAAGCATGAGCACGTCAAGAACACTGGATACATGTGCAGGAAATCGAGCTCCTGGTTAGACTATGGTTCAAAGTATTGAAGCCGCGCTTCCTTTAGACAGTGATGAACTGTCTCAAAAACTCTGCAGGTTGATTTCCCTACAACTTCAATAATGGCCCAAGCACTTTCGTTTACGCGAGGCGGTGTCAGCATTCGTTCTGGGAACCTATCTTTAATTTATTAAATCCGTAAGAGCAACTGGGACTATCATTGGATACTTCAACCAATGAATTCAAGCATTCCATTGTTTCGACTTTTTCACGATGCCATTAATGAGAAAATAGGAATCAGAAACTTACAACTTGACTACGGTGTAGGTTTCCCTATCATTCTTTAAATTATGTTAGCATTCATTACGACAGCCAGATGTCCCTTGTCCACCCTTTCTATAGCCCCGAGACGTCTTTCTTTATGGTTGATTAGAGTACCATGTAAAAGCTTAATCGATGGAAATTGCAAAGCTAATGAGGTTGGGAGAATGAGCACTTTTTGTGTTGATATAATTGGTCACCAGTGGTTTTCTTCAGGACCGGCGCACTTCAAGTCAGTTCGGATAACGCTAGGCCAATACCAGAACGTGTAAGGTCGCAGGATTTTTGTATACTAATGAGAGCTAATGGAGTAGAGGATGGAACGATAAAGCGAGATTGCCATGGTTAAGCGAGTAAAGGGACAGTGGCTAAACTACGAATGGGTGAAAACCCTTCAGCTTTGAAAGTATACGATGCTGTATCTGTTGGTGATAGCAAATGAAGGAGAAGATCTAACCACCCTTGAAAATATCAGACAGAGAAGAGTGTGTTTTCACTTAGTATTTCCAATCCAACTATCGCAGCAAAAGCCTCCAATAATTAGTCAGTAGCACCTGGGAAAAGACAAAAAAACACCGTTTGCCACATTCTAGGCAATTGAGCGGCCGGTCGTAAATTACGCTGCACCAATCTGCACATTGGAGACTAGCGATACGCAGTTGAAGAAGCTACAAGCATGTCAGACCATGACAAGAAACCTCCTAATGCCAGCGAAGGCTCATTTGCACAGTGAAACATTACTTAAGGTTGAATATCCACATAGTTACCTCAGGAAGGGCTTAAAATACCATTCAACGAGATCCGTACACTTCTTCATGAACTGTCTTCCAGTGAATGGCGTTCTCGGAATCCAACCTTTTACAGACGAAGAAGACTAGCACTCTTAAGATCTGAATATTATAGTCGAGGTAATTATTATTTATGCATACTTGACCTCGATATACCTAACGTATGTCAGTCCCCGCACTATCCTAACCACCTCTTTGCATGGTCCCTAAAACCTACTCATCTAACTAGCCTTTCCCTCTGGTCTGAACCCGTCAAAACAGACCGTTTTATGAACCTTACGTCCATGATATCGATGACATAGACCTGTCTTGCCTGCTCCTAGTCGGAGTTAGCAATCCGCTACAACAATGGCAACAACAACAACCAACACGATATTGCTTACTGGGTTATAATCGCGTATAAGTGGTGCCTCCATCAATGAAGATGATGTTTTTCTTGTAAATTAAGAATTTACAATCCGTAATTTTTATGACTGACGAATTTTTATCAGTAGCTTTCTTTGGTAGTATTAATGTCCCTTAAGAGGAATGCACTTAACATTTTCAAGTTTTTGATCTTGCTAGGGCTTAAAAAATACATATGAAAGGGGTATGTTTTTAAGACATGTGGTTTTCAATGAGGCACCGAAGACGCCATTGCTGCTGAGGAGTAGAGTATGGAAGAAGACCCGAATGACTCCATCCGCCACCACGCGCAACAATTGGAACTGTGCCCATCCACTTTGTGGAAGATTATGGGGAAGGATCATGGTTTGCGGGCTTACTAAATGCAGCTCGTGTATGGTAAGAGCGTCGCACTTTCGGTGAATGATTCCGAATTTCACAAGAAAATTTTGTTTCAATGATGAAGCTCACTCTTAATTCGATTTTTAAATTAATTAACAAAATTGTTGCCTTTGAAATGATCATAATCCACAAGCCATTGTTGAGACGCTGTTACATACTCAAAATATCGTTGTTTGTGTTGAGGGCATCTAATGGTCCATATTTCTTCAACAATGAAGCCGGTCACTCTTTTCTGTCTGAGTTGGAGGACGTTTATTTGGATGACCTTTGGTTCCAACAAGACGGCGCTATATGCCATTTAGCCGAACGAAACAATCAATTTATTGAAGAAGACTTTTGGTGAGCGCATTACCTCGCGTCGTGGGCCTGTGGTGTAGCCTTCAAGAGCGTGTGATTTAACACCGCTGTATTATTTTTGTGGGGGTTTGTGATGTTTGTTTGTCTACGCAGATATGAAAACTCGAAACGATTGACGCTTTGGAAGAGAATATTCAACGCTTTATTGCTGAGATATTTTTTTAAACATAGTGACAGAGTCTCATCTTTAAAAATAAGCTAAATTTTTTCTTGAAAACCACGTGTCTAAAAAAAACAAATTCAATGGTAACCAAATTTAATTTTAATAGGGCCTGAATTTTTTCTTCTCACACGTGAACAGACTAATTAATGAACATTCTTTTGATTTTTACGACAAACGCACTAAAATTTACTTTCCAAACATTATTTTTACACACAGATATTTTTAAAACGCTTAAAAATATCTCATAATTAAACGGTAGGTACAAGATACGGGTAAATATGTAACGCTTCGATGGGAGTGGCATATTTACAGTTCATCACAGGATCGTATTTATTACGTAGGTATTTCTATTGTAAGTGAAGCTCAAGAGTACTGAACTTCTTTCTCTTCTTTAATAGAGTAGACAGCGATTATAGCCGAGTTCAGAGCAGCACCCCATTCATCCATCTTTTCACTGTTTGCGTCAATTGAAAATACTAAGTACACTAAATTCCTTGTTTTCCTTGCCTTTACAAGGGAGTGGGGCTTCCACTGATGGCTAAGCCATTGAAAGCTTTCAATGCTGAATTATTCTTATCTATCCAGCTTAGTCGCCTAGCCAGCATAGTCGTGGTCCCTTGATCTTTATCTTTATTTCAAAAACTCCTAAAGTCAACTCATGAGATGTTGTCATGGTCCATGCCTCCGCATCATAAACTCTAGGGGAACGAGAAGCGACTTGTAGAGTTTGATCTTTGTTCGTCGAGAGGGGACTTTACTTTACAACTGCCTACTCAGCCCAAAGTAGCATTTGCTAGCAAGAGAGATTCTACTTTGGATTTCCAGGCTGACATTGTTGTTAGTGTTAATACTGGTTCCAAGGCAGACAAAGTTATCTACGACTTCAAAATTATGGCTGTCAACAGTGCGATGAATGTTTGTTTGATTACCGGAGATAATTCGTCTTGCCCTCGTTCACTACCAGACTCATTTGCTTCGCTTCCTTATCAAGTCTGGAGAAAGCAGAACTTACAGCGAGGTTGTTGTTAATATCATCCGCAGCACCTACACACTCTTATAGAAGATTGTACCTTCCCTATTCAGTTTTGCAATAAACTAAAAAACTCACACGATAAGGAGTTACCCTGTCGGACCACACGTTTGGTATCGAAAGGCTCGGAAAGGTCCTTACCGATGCTGATTGGGCTTTTGGTGTTGCTTAACGTCAGTTTACACAGCCATATAAGTTATGCGGGGATACCACATTTAGTCATATCAGCATATTGTCGAAGGCTGCGGTGTTTGGCAATCCTCTTTTCACGGTTCTTTGGCAAGATTTGGCGCATGGTGATAAGATCTAATCAATTTGTTGACGGTGGGCTTTAGTCTTTAACACAATACTCTCGAAAGGACCTTATATGCGATTTTGAAGAAGGGTTGGGATCTCATTTTTGTGGATTGGGCAGAACACACTTACCAGGTGTGTTTGTTGAAGTGTGCCGGTTTTACTAATAGATGTCGCTAGCAATATGTATAAATTTCTATGATTTGGCATGTATGTAATTTTTTTCTATTGACATTAACCTACAAAAATACGCAAGTCACATTCCGCCAAAATAATAGCGTCATATTTGTTTACCTCAGTGAATATGTCGAGTTTCGTTCCAAGTAAATCGCATTTGCGGCATTCGTTGCTTTCCTTATTTCATCAAAAGAAAAAAGCAGCTGAAGCTCACCGGTTGCTGGTGGAAACTTATGGTGAACATGCTCCGGTGATTAGAACATGTGAGACATGGTTTCGTCAATTTAAAAGTGGAGATTTCAATTTCACAGACAATGAACATCCTGGTGCAGCGAAAAAGTTCGAAGACGAGGAGTTGCAAATAAAACATATGACTCGAGGAACGTTGGCAAATTACGTTTAAAACCCATGGGAAAGATCCAGAGGTATGGAAAATGGGTGCCACACCAGCTGAACGATAGACAAATGGAAAATCGAAAAACCGTTTGTGAAATGCTGATTCAATGATTCTAAAGGAAATCTTTTCTGCATCCGAATGGTTACGGGGGACGAAAAATGGATTTATTTTGAGAACCCGAAGCGAAAAAAAAAATCATGGCTTTCCCTTGGTGAAGCTGGCCCATCGACTGCAAGGCCAAATCGCTTTGGCCGTAAGACAATGCTCTGTGTTTGGTTGGACCAGTGTGGTGTGGTGTACTACGAGTTGTTAAAACCTGGTGAAACGGTGAACACGGATCGCTACCGACAACAAATGATCTATTTGAATCATGCGTTGATCGAAAGACGGTCGGAATGGGCCCGAAGATATGGCAAAGTTATCTTGCAACATGACAACGCGCCGTCTCATACCGCTAAACTGGTGAAAGACACATTAAAAACACTTAGTTGGGAAATACTATCGCACCCGCCGTACTCTCCAGACCTCGCCCCGTCCGACTTTCACCTTTTCGCATCGATGGGACACTCCCTTGCAGAGCAGTGCTTCGCTAATTTTGAAAAATGGCTCGTCGAATGGTTTGCCTCGAAAGAGAAAGAGTTTTTTTGGAATGGTATCCATAATTTGCTTGAAAGATGGGCGAAATGTGTAGAAATGGTTGATACTTTGAATAAAAAAATGTTGAGATTCCTCTGAAAATTAAGCGTTTTCTTTATCGAAAAAACCGGAAAATTTCAACCAACACACCCGGTAGGTTCCAATCCCTACTTTATCAGCTCTACACAGTCGTTTTTAAGAGTTCGGCGCTTTGTTGCCATTCAGGCGGGCGATTATTATTCGAATTTCTTCATGGCCGAGCAATAAAACATCTGTACCATTGTCATCTATTCAGGAATCTGGTGCGGCATCGCCGAGTGAAGAAGTATTTTCTACATAAATTCCACATATAATTTTTAGTTCTGTGCTTGTAAGAGTAAATATGGAAATACACCTTCCTTAGTAAAGGAAGTACCTGCCTCCCAGAGTAACCTAACCTCTCAGCAAAGGCCGCTCGTTAACTTGTCGAGACATTTCAGTATTTCACAACAGATTCCCTTTCGTGTTAGCAGCTAATGAATTTGTGGAATAATTTCTAGGGAATCTGTTTGTTTAGAGTTTAACAACTTTTTAATGCTATTAATCTTACATGGAAATTAATTAATTACAACAAAAAAAAAAATAGTAATAATAAATAATAAATATGCGAATATTCACTTGTTTATCTTCCTACTTTTCCACAGTGTTTTCGTTTGCTTGGGAAAATATAAATTGCAAATAATATATATTTACAAACATACATACACGTATGTACATACGTACATATATTTATATGTATATGGGTATACTCATAGGTGGCAAGTACTTAAATCGCCATAAAATTAATAAACAAAAAAAATTATTATAGTGTAATAATTAAATAATAGTTTTGCGTGCTGCGATACGCTATGTAATTTTTGTAATTTACTGTTAGACATTACGTACCTATGTATGTACGTGTACGTGTTAGTCTGTTGTAAACAAACAAAATATTATTATTCAATAATGTTAACACCACCGACCATAAAGTTTAAGAAATGTTTGAGAATTAATTTAAGAAGAAGAAAAAAATGCATTAATTAGTAAATATGTATATATGTATGTGTGTTAATAAATGCAGTCGTAGCTATGGCTGCATACATACAAACATACATGGTGCACACGTGCGGCATTAAAGCGCAATAAAGCGTAAAATCTTGACTTCGAACTTTATTTAGACTCTTCTGTAAGAAACTTTAAAATCTTCACTGTTTTTCTTGGCTTACTGCGTATTGGGCTTTGTGAGCTAAGATTTCACCGAAATTGCATCATAACAAATGTAAATAAATATTTCCTTTTCTTTTTCTTATATTTATTACTTTGTTGTTGCAATATTTCTTAGGAATTTTGGTATATTAAGAGATAATGTTTTCGATAAGGTAGTAAAATTTATTTTGAATAACTTAATAATATACATATTTACGAGTATATAAAGGGTGTCATTTTAGACATGTGATTTTCAAAACGAAATAATATTATACCTATATATAATTGGCGCTTTGTAACCGCTGAAGCGATTATTGGCCTTGCTCCTCCTCCAATTTGTGGTTTTGCGCCTTAATGTTTTTTCCAACAAATGGAGGGACCTACAGTTTATACTAAGCCGCCTTCGAACGGCTGATGGTTTTTTTACGAGGAGCCCATATTTCAAGCCCAAAATACACTCTGAGGGGTGGACATTCCCTGCCGAGGAGCGACCGCAATTAGACAATTTATTGGGAGTATGCATTAATTCGTGCGGTTTTTTTTTCGAAAATGAAGACTTTATTGTGAAAAAATTGTTATACATTTAATGTTCAAAGTACACGTATTGCCCATCGAAAGCTACGATGTTTGCCCATCTTTCTGGCAGTTTGTGGATCCCATCCCAAAAGAACTTCTCCGGCTTGGAGGTCAAGAAAGAATCGAGCCAATTTCTGATACCCTATTCTGTTGTGAAGCGTACTCCGGTGAGGGCATTCTGCATTGATCTGAATAAGTGGTAATCGGAAGGTGCTATGTCGTGGCTATAAGGCGGGTGAGGTAGAACTTCCCACCCACAGTTTTCTAAATAGTTTTTAACTGGCCTTGCAACATGTGGCCGAGCATTGCCATGATGAAAAATTATTGATTCGTGTCTGGTCGCATATTCTGGTCGTTTTTCCGCGATGGCCTCTTACAAACCAATCAATTGTTTTCGGTAGAGGTCCCCATTGATCGTCTGAACCAATTTCAATAGCTCATAACAGAGCACACCCTTGTGGTCCCACAAAATACATAGCATAATCTTGGCACCATGGATATTCGGCTTTGCCGTGGATGTCGTTGGTTAGCCGGGCTTCACATAAGATCTCTTGCGCTTTGGGTTATCATAATGAATCCATTTTTCATCGCCAGTGACAATCCGATGCAAAAATGATTTCTTTTGGTGGCGTTGAAGCAACATTTCCGACATGCAGAATCGACGTTCGACGTTCGACGTCTCTTGGCTTTAATTCATAAGGCACCCAATTTCCAAGCTTCTGGATAAATCCGAATGATTTTTATCGTCTGAAAACGGTTACTTCATCAACTCCTAATACTTTAGCAAGTTCTTCTTGCGTCGAGCAATGTCTCCAATGCTTTGTCTTGAAATTTATTTGGCTGTCCGGGTCGTTCTCCGTCGTCTAGGTCGAAATTGCCACTTCTAAACCGTGCAAACCACTTTTGGCACGTTCATTCGGCTAAAGCATGGTCACCATACACGTCCAATAAAATACGATGGCTTTCGGTAGCACTTTTCTTCATGTTAAAGTAATGAAGAAGAACTCCTCGCAAGAACACTTTATCTGGTACAAATTTCGCCATTTTCAAATGAATGAAACAAATTGTTGTTTATGCTAAAACAAATGACATCTACTGAGAACGATGCGAAATGACATTACCTTTGAAATGAATATAGCCACAGATGAACACGACGCGAAATAATACTAGTAGAGCCCTCTGTTAGAAAACTGCACGAATTAATGCATACACTGAATAGTAAGCCTCAAACCAAGATTCCTCCGCAAAATCTTCCAACAAGTGAACAGGCACAGCTCCAATTGTTGCCCGTGATGACGGATAAACTCAGTCGGGCCTTCTTCGATACTCTGTTTCACAGCAGTAATAGTGTCTTTGGTGCGCACTATATGGCGTCTCTGGGGATGCGGATCCTTCATTGAAGTAAAGGTAGTTATTCCGGAGTAAGTCTCTGTCCATTATGAATTGGCAAGCCATTCTGAGTATATATCAACTAACAGCTGTCAAAAGGACCAACACCAAAAAAATAAATAAAACGTAAATTTAACAAAATTCATAGAGCCACAGCAAACAGTATGGCCGGGTTCTTCTATATAGTACCATATATTATGAATTAAAAAATGTATACTCTAAATAAAATAAAATTCAATAAATTTCTATTGCGTCTCAAAATTAAAGATTCCCCTTGTTTTTAATTGCAGAACTATTATCTTTCAATTAATATAATTACAGTGAAATTTTCACAGCGCGTAATTATTAGTATTTTCCTATAAATACAGAGCACTTATGAACACACCTACATACATACACATGTATGAGAGTGAATGAAAAAAAATGATAAAGAATTTCACACAAAATCCCAAACAATACTCATTACATCATGAATAACCGATAAAAATAAATTAAGCAATATTCATGAGATGCTTATAAACAAATCAATTAAACTTATTTTTTTTAATTTAAGTTTTTTTGTGTTTTTGAAATTGGGTGACGCGGTGTCTAAATTCGGATTTGGTGGAGCTAAACAAAGGTTACTCAGTTTAAATTATGGAAATGTTCTTAAGAACTACATTTGTTTTTATTTTAAGTAAATGACGACATTACTAAAAATATTTGTATTCAGATGTTTACGTAGATAAGAAAGTGATTTGAATTTTCCACCTGGCGCTGGTAAAAATATGAATTGGCATACATCTGTGAGAGTTCGCTGACTCCCGACTTGTTTAACTTTAATGAAAAAAGTCTGGTCCCTCATCCGATGCTCTTGTTTCTTTTTTATTGGAGCTAATTTCTACGTGCCGGGCCTTAAATTCAGTGCGTGCGCGCTTAAATTTAGCACACATTTATATAGCGTGTCGCAAGGAACAAGACTGAAGCCCGCTCGCAGCCGCACCTCCGATGAACGGATGATGCAAATAGACTTAAGTGAACCCTTAAACCGAATACATGGGATTAGTTCCATTGAAATTTCCTCTCTTTTGGCTGTGATATAAGGCTCCTCACGGGATGGTAACTGCATCTTGCACAAGGCCTGTTCACGTGTTAAAGTGTGCGATTGACTACACCTTTTACACCCGCGCCGTGAGTTCTGCTTTCTCCAGACTGGAACGAGGGCAAAACGAAATATCTCCTGTCATCAAACAAACAACCATCGCATTGGCGACTCAACGTGGAATCACTCTTTCCAATAGTTGCTTCTTTGTAGTGAGTAGGCAATGGAAAAATAAAGTTCTCTTCCGATTAACAAAAACCAAATTCAACAAGTCGCTCATTATCCCCGTCTTGTGGATATGGTGCGGAGGTATGAACAACATCTAATGAGACGGCGTTACGAGTTCTCGAGTTAAAGGTTTTGCGTAATATTTCAGGCGTATTGCGCCTTGGCAACTGTGAATACCGCAGCCGATGGAACAATGAGCTGTACGAGATATACGACTACATTGACATAATTAAGCGAGTCAACAGACAGCGGCTACGCTGGCTAGGTTATGTGGTCCGAATGCATAAGCAAAGGAGGAGGAGGAGACCTCTGTTGCCCAACTTGCTGACTAATTTTTACTGAATCCTGTTCGCTGAAAACTCAGTAAATTTCTTTCTTTGGGAGAGTAACACATCTTACTCTCTCAATTTCGTTCCTGGTTACACAGTTATTGCCAAGCCTGGAAAAGAATATTATTGTTAACATTTTTTGAAAGTGAAAACCCTATAATCTACTCATTTTTGGTGTGCCTCTTGACGTTTTCCCCACAAATGGAGGGACCTACCGCCTTTTCACGGCCCATGAATTTTTATGAGAAGTCAAAGTCAGAAATACACTCGGAGGGATTGACATTTCCTCCGAGGCGCGACCCCAATGGGTCTGTAATTTTGAATGTTGGTCGAACCAGTACTCGAACCAGTACTTGGCCTTCCGAATGTTAGTAAGCAATGCTAACCAACCGGCTATTGCGACCGGGCATATAGTTTTTCGATTTTGGACAAGAAAGAAAGTGAAGTACGGGCAACCAACCAGCCTAATGGTACTTAACCTTAAACTTAATGAAGTCTTTACATCGTCAGCAAAGTTTACAAGTTGAACAATAAATTCCAAAAGCCATGTTGTCATTATTTCTACATTTCTTTTGAATTCAATTTGAATCAAAACAAAAATATTGACAAATTTGAGGAATTTTATTTTGGATCGTCTTTACATCACTGATTTTATGCAATGGCGCTGGAGTTAACGCACGTGCAGCGCTGTATCATCTCGGGCGTGGTATACGTTGTGTGCTTCGTGGGTATTTCGAAGGAATCAGTTCTTTATGCTTTCAAAAATAAAATCGATTATTTTTCTTTTACATCCGCACGAACAGATACTTGAAATTGTCTCCTGTGTGTTGCTATACAAAACGTTTGAGTCGGAATGCGTTGGTGGTGCTGAGATTTCCACCTTAATTTGGTGGTGCTTTCATTTAGTCTTCGTGCCCGCAATACCGGATATTATGTATGCCGTTATGGGAGTACTGATATCCGATCCATTCTACGCCTCAATGGTAAGTTGGAGTCACTGATTGACTGATAAGGCAAATAGGTCGGGATGTCTAAATATGTTTCTCTTTCCTTCAGGGTGGCTGTTATAACATTGTAATGGGAGTGGTATGCATATCCGCTGCCATCTGCGGTTTTCTATCGCTCACTGGTTGTGGAAATCCTGCACAGTCATTTGTGCTGATAAGCGCTATATTGGAACTCTTTGCTGGCTTAATTCATTTGGTATTCATTTGGTTTGTCAAAGAAAATCTCGATGATGGCGAAACTTTGTTTGGTTTAAAATAGCTTTATGCAGAGCCTTTTGGATCCAACTTATTTAATAATAAACTTTACAGTCAGACTTGTGGAGTACTATCACCTATGTCACCTATTCTTTCGGAAGCAATAAATATGTGTGAAGCCATGCTGTTGACCAGATCGCTAAGCTCTTTTGGCTTATTTACTTTAGTGTCTGTTTGCTGTGATAATACCTAAATGGAGGTAGCTCTTAGATATAGGTGTGTTGCTATGACCGAGGGCATAGCAATAAAAGAAGGGAGATAGTATTATTCTTGTCATCGTTCTTACAGATTCCGCAGCATCTCCTAGCAGAAAATTTCAACTTTTTCATAGATCATCCTATCAAATAATGACATTTCAGCACTTCTGTTTCGTTAGAAACATTCCTTCTTTTAAGAGAGTAAATATCGCGTCACTTCTGATGATCTCAATTCGGTTAAATCACTCTAGATTTGCTGTAAGCCGAAGTGTGTTGTTACCATGACGAGCTCTACTCTTAAAAAAACTCTTAAAAGTAGTTTAATTTAGTAAAAGGTTTGCCAATGCTTTCTTTATAGGCTAGGATCTACTTAGTCGTGTCTTTCTCGGCAAGCTCATTTTCCTTAGAGTTTTCCTTAATATCCCTATGGAGATGAGTCCAAATATAAGAGAGTCCCGCACCTTTTGATAATATTTAAAGAGTTCGGTAACAATGCTGCACAATTTTTGAATGTTTGGTAAGCGAGCCAAGCGTCGAATCGTAGACGAACTACGAGTAATATCATTGACCGTGAATTTGGTGCCAAATTAGTTAAGATTTCCACATGAAAAACTTTGCACTTATCGGTTAAGCTGAAAAAGTGCTCTAAATATGGGTCTAGTGAAAGACCCCATCAGGTGGCCGCAATAGCCGATTGATTAGCACTGCCTTTCGTAATGCTATGGTTCAAGTCCTGGCTCGACCAATATCCAAAATTTATTTTTCTGATTGAGGTCGCCCCTCGGCAGAGACAGCAAATCTCTCTAAGTGTAGTCCTAACATAAAATAAATTCTCCTCATAAAAAAGCCCTAGGCCGTTCGTGGGCGGCTTAGAATAAATTGTAGGTATCTCCACTTATTGGAAAAACATCACCATACACTGGAGGAGGAGCTCGGCCGAAAATCGCTTTAGCGGTTACAAAGCGCCAATTATATCACAAACTCTAGAGCCGAATTTAGGGTTTCAATCTCCTTTTTTTGGTGATTTGCGTCATACTCTATGGTTGTGACTGATAAGCAGAGTACAGTTCGAAGATTTTTGTGTGACGATAATTTCATTTAAAGAGAAGATCAGCTAGCATTTCTCTCTGATATCCCACCAAGTCATGATAAGATATTGAAGACTCCAGTTAAGGTATCTTATGACGTGGCTATAACATATTTAGAAAACAAGTGTCAAGCTACCTTCCAGATAGCGAATATATCCAATTATCCAATAGATCAGAAACTGAAAAAACGGTTGCTAAACCAGACCACTCTGGTACTGAAACCAATGCCGAAAGAAGAAGTCTACCGCAAATCCAAAATGTGTAACAAATCGCCCCCTTTTCAGTGACATGAGAAACTTTAGTAGTCTGATGCTGAGAGCTACGAAGATTTTTCAAACCGGGATACCTTTTTAAAAATTCTTATCCAGAAAAACCTTCAACAAATGTAATAAGAGATCGACTTGCATCGTATTTAAATCAAAAGACACCATACGAGACAACTTCACTTTTAATACAATTTAAATACAGTGAGGCATTTGGTTACTCAGTTTAAAATAGCACCTGTTGGCAAGAGTGATTCTGCGTTGGATTTCAAGCTGACATTTTCTTTGGTGATAATGCTGGTTCCAAGAGAGACGAAATTATCTACAATTTCAACGTAATGACTGTCAATAGTGACGTCGGAGCCAAGTTGGGAATGGTCTGACAATTTCCTTGATAACGGGAGGTCTTTGGTCTTATCTACATTTACTACCAGACTAATTCGTCTTGTATCCTTATCCAGTTTAGAGTAAGTAAAACTAACGATGCGGCTATTAAAGCGGATTACGTCAATATCAAACAGATTTGCCTTACCGCGGGTAAATTCTTGCATATACAGCCGTCCAGTATTTCGAAATTAATAAATGTAGCTTTGTTCGCTCCTCTCAAATGATGAGAAAAGAAGATTTATTATTTCAACGCTTGTTAAGCTTAATATTGAAAACAAAGTTGATTGATAAACTTAGATCTTAATCTATAAAACTCTCTGTAAACGATCATAAGCTCTAAGCACAGTGCAAAATAAGAAAAAGAGAACAATGTCAAAAGAAAAATACCAAGGAATTCAAAATATTTTTTTCAATTTTCCGACAATTGTTTTTCTATTCGGTCGTTTTCTAGTTGTTACTTACCGTTACTGCATCTTACGTAGAACATACACGTCGTCGCGATGGATCCATATAGAAAGAAACGAAGGAAGAGTAAATTTTTCTTCATTTTGAATATGGTGAATATAAAAAAAGAATATGAAAAACAAATTAATTATTTCCCCAAATTCCATTAGATCTTGGAGGGTTGCGCTATAGGCGCCGTTATATACTGTACACTCTTTTCCAGTTGCGTGCTGGGCAATGAGGTCAGCGGCCCCGTGTTCATATTCCTACTCTTCATATTCTCCGCCTTCATACCGGATGTCTGTTATGTCATTCTTACACCGAAATTACATACGCTGGGCATTGATCCGTTGGTATGGGGTGACTTTACTTTTCTAAAAATCGCCTTTCTCTCATTTTCTTCACCGCCTTTTTCCCCCAACAGGGTGTCATGTTTAACTTTTTAATGGGTGTGCTTTGCCTTTTGATCGGCCTCGGTCTCATATTGGTAATGCTGGCTTTCTGTGGTTATTATGCACAATTTATTTTGGTGGCCGCTGGCGCTTTAAGCGTGTGCTCTGGTATCTTTCATTTGATGAATGCCTGTATGTGCCACAAATCAATACCGAAGTCGGAGCGGTGAGTATGTATTTAGAGTGTATTAAATTTTTTCATTTTGTACCAATACATATACCGATATTTTAATGCATATACATATACGAATCCCTGTAAATATAGGTATTATAAGCCACGGCGTTCTAAGACTCCAAAAAAAGGCAAAGAACAAAAACCGACTAAAACCGACAAGAAAGCCAAACCGGCTGAGAAGAAACCAGTGAAGAAGTCAGAAAAGAAGCCCGAGAGGAAATCAGAAAAGAAACCGGAGAAACCAGTAAAGAAGAAGGCACCGAAAGCTGAGGATTGTGATGAGGGAAAAAAGGGCAGAAGATAAAAAGATCAATTTGATTTGATATATTAAAAAGATTTTAATTAAATTTTTTTTTTTTTTTTAGTTTTTAAATAATATCTTAACTCTCGTTGGACACAGTAAACTGAAGCCCCTACTCCGTCGTTCTCTTTGAAAACAATCGGTAAACATAAGAAGACCTTTGTCTGCAAACTACAGACCTTTGCTCCAGCTATTCGTATCTATTGTAGTTGACAACAGCTTCTCGAGGACTTACATAGTCTATTCGGGTGTACACTTAGGGATAACACTATACTACCGTGCCTGTAAGTGCTGGTTTTCAGTTGCCTAGAACCGTATAGTCTTGCATCAGAAAGGATTTTAGCTACTAGATTTGCTGGCGGAATGCTCAAAATTGCACGTCGGGCTGCAGTTGGTGTTGTTAGGAAGTGCTCCGGCGATAATCATCTGTGAAAGTCTGAAGGTTCTCTCATCCAACCTATCCAGATATGTAATCTTGTCAATAGCTTCCCACCATTGCTTCATTTAGTTCTTCTTTTCACACCAAATGGAAATACCAAGTACAACCAGGTTCTTCCCTACCTGGCCTCTTCCTCTGCTTCAACCGGCGGGTACTGCATTGAAAACTTTCAAAGCTGGAGTATTCTTATCCATTCGGACCGTGGTGCGTGTCGATATCTTTTTACGGATATTTTTAAAGATTTCACGAAAGGTTAATATCTGGTCAATGGTTGATTTAGCATGTCTAAAGTCTCACTAATGAAGTCCAATCAGTTTGTTGTTGATACTGAGGAGTCTTCTCGCACGATAATTGGCGGAGACTTTGTGGTACCCATTTTTGTGCACTGGGTAGAGCACACTTAGGTTTCAATTGCTGGACATGCTTTCCATTGATCATATTCTGAAAAGAAACTGATGTATACACCTTATTGTCCATCGGCTCACGCCGCTTTGTTACTTTCCAAATGAGCGATTGCTATTCTTAGTTCTCCATAGTCGGATAACGCGGAACAACTTTTCCATCGTCATTAATTGGAGTTTCGGGTTCACCATCTGCGAGTGTTTCATTTTCACCGCCATTCAGCAGGCGGGAGAAGTGTACCCACTATACTATACTCTAGACATCACTCACTAGATCACCGCTCTGGGTCCTACAAGCTTTCGATCCGCTCTTGAAATCTTCTGTGAGTCGCTGCAGTTTTTCATAGAATTTTCGACCCTTGTCGGCCAGCTTCTCAAGCTTTTCATACTCAAACATCTAGGTCTCTTTCCTTTTTTTGTCTACACTTGCGTCTTGTTTCCCTCTTCAATTCTCGGTAGTGGTCGATTGCAACGTTGGAAGGTAGGCAGTCTTCTCTCTTACACTGCAGTGCGATAATTCTCATCATACTCGTACCAGTTTTTTTTTTGCCTTTCCGAAAACCAATAGTTTTGTTTGTAGCTGTGCGTACTAACCTTGAAATGCCTTCCCATAGTTGCCTTATACCGAGTTGGTGGTGCCCCTCGGAGTGTAAGTCGAGTAGGAAACCGTTATAATGCTATCGAAGTCGAACCTTCCTTATATTTATTTATTTGCCGCACAGAGGCGGGTGGGTATTTTTACTCCTACAAAGTAGCGGTCTGATGCGATGTTGGAACCTCGGAACGCGAACGCACGTCAATACCACTGCATTCATTTCGTCCGTCTATCACAATATGCTCGAAACTGGAACTATAAACTAGAGTTTTTCGATTATCAACACTTAGACTTTGTTTTTATTTCAAAGATTGTCCATCTGCAGTTTGATAGACGTGAGTAAGTGAATATAACTAACGGGTAGGACAGTGCGTATGAGTAACTTATTTCAATTGCTGGCTGTACCTTAAACAAATATAGTTTTGGTTTTGTTCCTTCTTTATATTTTTATTTAATAGGATTTTTAAAAAGTCTATTGACAGCAATAAACCTACTCTTAATAGCCCTCAAAGAGAGTTTCTAGAACTTTTCACGCTACAGTCTGCAGCTATAAAAAAGTAGTAAAATTCCACTACTCATATGTACCTATATTTCTATATGGATACACAATACACATATATAATATTATTTACATAATAAATATGTAATCACACAGTTGACACGCTAAGAATCTTTATTTAAGCCATTAATGTCAATTAAATTGGAATTAAATGTTAAATCAAGATGAGCAATGATTACAAGACCAACAACAATATTATTGCATAAAAATAGTTTTCAAATTGTCGGAAATCCCAACTCAAGTCAACAACAACTGAAGCTCACATTTACCGCATAAAACAAAAAGAAAAAAAAGCGGCAAAAGGCTTAAGTAACCGGTAAGTAACGCTTATGCATGCATGTACATATGTAATATATACGAGTATGTATGTCTGTATGTGTATGTGTGTGCTGTAACATTTGCTGCCGGTATTCACGTGCAAAAGTCGTGACGACAAAAAATATTGTAATAATTCTCACAACATAACAACAATCAGCAATGCATATACATATGTACATAGATATCTTTATATGAGTATGTTAGTATGCATGTAAATGTGTTATAATAACAACAACAAATGCTTGCTTCGATGCATTGTTTGTTTAACTAATTTGACTAACCATTTTATTACATCAAGTACTCAAGTATTTACTTTTGCATAAAATTAACTTTCAACACATATACGCATATATATGTAAATAATATATGTAGGTATATAAAATATATGCATGCAAGTAGTAGATTTAAATATCTTTTTGCATAACTAAAAATGCAAGTTACGACAGTTATGCGGTAATAATTATAAGTACTTTACAACAACACACCACACGTATAAACATACATGCACACACATACATATACACATGTAACCATCTAATTGACCACAGTCTAGTCTAATTAGAAGTGAGAACACCGGCGACTAGCCTGCGCGTATATGCGAATACTAAAATAAGCATATACACACATTTACACGTATATATGAGTATATGTAGATATGTATGTTTTTTGTTTTTATAAAATACCGCTTCAGCAGCAATTAAGGGGCCCGACTATGCCATTGTTCGCAATTTTATTTAAAAATACGTATTTAAAAATATGTAAGTATTTGAAAGTTTTTTTTTATTATTGTTGTTGTGTAATATACATTTTGTGTAGTTCTCATTACCGTTACCGGTGTAATCTTCATTAGATTGCTTAGTTTGCAATACAAACTAGTAAAATTTAAATTGAAAGGCATAATAAAAACAAGAAAGAAGAGCTGTCTTCGGTCACGCCGAAGTCTTTAGATCTTTCATGACCATATAAAATTTATGATATTTCATTTTAAGGTTAAATTTCACTGTAATTCAATACAATTTCATTGGCAATGATCAGTTGTATATACGTACTTGTATAGAATACAAAATTCATGCTCTTACTTTTCGTTTGAACGGATTTATGGAACGAAATCTCAAAACTTGAAAATCGGTCGTAAATAATAGGTCAAGTAAACAGTTCGTTCGGTTTCTTATTGATTTTTCAAAATATAATAACTTTGTTCGTAAACTTGTTGCGAACGAGAAGCCAACTTTATTATACCCCCTCTCGTAGAAGGCTGCGTCCCTATTGGCAAAAAACTCGGAGAGCCAATTTTCACAGGCCTCTCTTGAGGCCAACTTCTCAGCATTAAGCGCGTTCGCCATGGACAGGAAAAGATGGTAATCACTTGGTGCCAGGTCCGTACCATAAGGTGGGTGCATTAGGACCTCCCATCCGAGCTCCTGGAGCTTCTGACGCGTCCCCAAAGCCGTGTGTGGCCTGGCGTTGTCCTGATGGAACGCAATTTGGCCTCTGTTGATCAAAGACGGCCTCTTCTGGATGTATGCTGCCTTCAAGCGGTCTAGTTGTTGGCAGTAGAGGGCCGAATTGAGCGTTTGGCCATAGGGGAGCAGCTCGTAGTAGATGATTCCTTGTTTTGACCAAAACCTTCCTCGCACCGTTTCCGCCGGCTCACCGCATTTCGACCACGACCGATTTCGCTTGACGTGTTGTCGTAAGTTATCCACTTTTCATCGCCAGTCACCAAGCGCTTCAGAAATGGGTCGATTTTGTTGCGATTCAGCAGCGATTCGCAGATGGAAATTCGGTCCATCATGTTTTTTTGCGTTAGCTCGTGCGGCACCCAAACATCGAGCTTCTTTTGAATTCAAGGTTATGTAAATGGTTCTAAACAGTTATCTTTAGTTCCTCAGCAATTAAATAAGTGCTAACGTGACGGTCTGTTTCCCTACGCGTGGTGCGTTTTTGACATCGACATTACCGGAACGGAACCTAGCAAACAACTTTTGTGCTACACGTTCGTTTACAGTATCTGGCTCATAAATAGTATAGCGAATTTTCTCTTTGCTGGTGTTCATCTTTGACGAGCGCTCACAACGTACTGAGTCGATCAATCGAAAAACTGTCAAAGACAAACTTTTAGCGCGAATAAACACGTTTTCATCCATCTCTTCTTCTACTGGTATTTACATACTCCGGATCAAAGTGACCTGTCTTCTGTCATACTTGGCACCCGTCGTTATTTGCCTTCTCGTCACTATGAAATCGTGAAGAACCCTTGTCAGAGATGTAACCCAACGCATGTTATTCTTCTTCTTACTGGCGTAGACATCGATATACGATTATTGCTGAGTTACCAACATTAATTTCCTATTTTCGCTGTTTTCCGCCAATTAAAAATACTAAGTAGGAGTGGATGTCTTCCTCTGCTTCCACCGGCGGATACTACATCAAAGCTGGAGTATTCATATCCATCCGGACCACATGATCTAGCCAGCGCAGCCGCTGTTTCTTGATTCGCGGAACTATGTCAATGTCGCCGTATATATTGCACAGCTTATCATTCCAACGGCTGCGGTATTAGCCATTCTCAACTCGTAAAGAACCATAAATCTTACGCAAAACCTTTCTCTCGAAAACTCCTAACGTCGACTAATCAGATGGGATCATTGCTCAAGTATCCGTACCATATAGCAGGATGGCAACGATGAGCGACTTGTAGGCTTTAGTTTTTGGGCGACGAGAGAGAACTTTACTTTTCAATGCCAACTCAGTCTCATTCCGGACTGACATTGTTGTTATTGTTGGTTACAAATGGGTCGAATTTATCTACAACCTGGAAGTTATGACTGCCGACAATGGTGTGGTAGCCAATATGTAAGTGTGATGACTATTTGTTTAATGACAGGATATATTTCATCTTGTCCTCGTTCGATACCACATCCACTCGCTTCGCGTCTTTATCAAGTATGAAAAGCAGAATTTATGGCGCGGTTGTTGGAGTCGATACTGTCAATATCATTGGCGTACGCCAGTAGTTTTACACTCTTATGGAAGATTATATCTTTTCTATTTAGCTCAGTGTCAACAAACTTACTGGATCTCATCCGTAGCCTCTACTTCGCTTTGTCTGATTTTAGTAAACACACAAAAGAACATTCTCGCGCAAAACGAACGATACTAAACGGCGTTTCAGGTAGCCTATCTCTGACTTCTCTAACTAACGTCTAAAAAGAGAAGATACAATCCTCTATAAGAGGGTATAATTACTGACTTGACATCACCGTTAATTCTGCTTCCTCCAGGTTGGACAAAAAAAAAAAACAAAGCGAATGGGTCTGGTAGTGACTGAGGACTGTATGAAATGTCATCAAACAAACAGTCAGCTTCGATTCTTCACTTCCACGTCACTATTGTCAATCAATACAACGCAGAATCAGTCTTAGCATTTGAAAACTAAAGCTATCTTTGTACAAACTAAAATCAAACTCTAGAAGTCAGTTATTATGGTATTCCCGTCTTGCTATATCGTGTAGGAGCGTGGAACTTGATAACATCCGATGAGTCCGCTTTGGGAGTCTTCCGCTTCGATCAGATGGAGTGGGAACTGGCTTTACTTACTGACTGAGGTCGCTATGATTTTTTCGGCTGTAGACGCGTAAGCGATTCCTACGCCAATCAAGCAGAAGAAGAAGTTAGTTAATAAGTTTTTAATTATTGTTTTTTCTTTATTTGGATTTTTGGTATAGAAAATTAAAAAAAAAACTTATGTTGTTGAGCTGAGCTTGTGT
The DNA here is from genome assembly GCA_037013455.1 of Ceratitis rosa. NCBI lineage: Eukaryota > Metazoa > Arthropoda > Insecta > Diptera > Tephritidae > Ceratitis > Ceratitis rosa. Next base: position 122,348 of record JAWMAG010000054.1, on the reverse strand, counting down.
TTAATTGAAATGACTCATTTCTTATCATACGATCACTCTGAATCATACCGAGTTATACTGTAGGCTATATACCATACTCTGATGTTAGCGCGCGCGCATGCAATATGTCGCATGTTTTTTCAGCTGGCTGGCTGTCTGGCTGGGTTTTTCTGCAAATATTTTTTTATTTAGGGCTCAAGTGACGCTTGCCGAATAGATGAAAGTTGCAACGGTACTTGGATTGTAATATTATTTAACAAAATTGCAAAAAAAAAACTTTGTTTTTCAATTAGTTTCTTTATCTCTATTGAAGCTAGGCCTGTTGTAATTTATGGGTCATTTTATTTGAGCGCATGCAATACAACATACAACAAAAACAGTGATCTGTAACAAAAGACTAAAAGTTTATAGAAATTACAAGTACGAGTATTATCAACATGCTAGTAAATTTATTAGTTGTTGTTTCAACACACGAGCTTCCTTTTTTGTTGTTGTATTCTCCACTTAATTGCTGCGATTAGTTTAAGTTTTTTACTATTCAAAATGAAATGGGAAAGAGTTAATCATTGTAATTTCACTGTCAGAATGTCAGAATGTCAAAGCGTCATACTGATGTCAGAGGGGTTACTTATGTATATACATATGTGCATATGTACATATATGATGTATACATTTTTATTTGCGCCGATAGAAATCTACTTTTATATACATAAATTTTAATTAAAATCTCTCTTATTTTATTTGCAACGAAATTGCAATAGAATTTTCTACAGTGCTTTCTTACAACTTTGCACTTGATAAAACATTTGTTTGTACTCGTATGTACATATACATATATATATATTAAGATATATGAAATATTATTTATTAATTTTATATGCATAATATTTAATTACCGTCACACCTTAATTTAAACGCCACGCATTATAAAAGGTGTTCTTTTAGACATGTGGTTTTCGAAAAGAAATAAAATGCTTATAATTTAATGTTATCGCCAAGAATTTCGCCTTGTTAATAAGTTAAAGGTTTGCCATTATGTTTTTAAAAACGATTTCCGCCAAAATGAGCGCCGAGGCTTGTTTGAATTATATCCAGTGCCCATTTTCGACCATTTTTTGCAGCAATTGGCGCAGTATATCAGCAATAACGCATCGAATATTATCTTCTAAGGAGTCAAACGTGTCGGACTTATCAGCGTAAACAAGCAAACTTCACATAACCCCATAAAAAATAGTCCATCGGTCTTAAATCGCTCGACCTTGGAGGCCACAGGCTCGCGATGCGCTTACCTAAAGTCTCCTTCAATAAATTTATTGTTTCGTTGGCTGTCTGGCATGTAGCGTCATCTTGTTGTTGGAACCAAAAATCTTCCACAACATCATCCTCCAAATCGGACACTTAAAAGCCATTAATCATGGCTCTATAGAGTTCCCCATTGGCTGTGGCTTCCCTCTGCCCATAGAGCTTACCAAACAGTGACTTTTTGAAGTTGTACCTTCGTCTCAACAATGGCTTGTGGAATATCATCACTCCAAGCGCGACAGTTTCTTTTATTATATATTGGGCTCTTTGTAACCGCAATAGCGATGTTCGGTTGAGCCCCCCATTCAATTTATGGTTTGCGTCCTGACGTTTTACCAATAAATGGAGGGACACTCTGAGGGTTTGACATTTCCTGGCGAGGGGCTACGGTAATTAGAAAAATTAACTTAATTTTTAATTTAAATTAATTATCTACTATTTCAGTTGTTTGTTGAACCAGGACTCGACCCTTGGATTGGTAGTATGCAAATGTGAGCTTCATCACTGAACCAAATTTTCTTGTGAACATTGGAAGCCGGGACTATCTCGTTTTGGGCCCTTTCACCGAACCTGTATTGTCGTTCGCTTCAATTATTGCAGAAGTTAGTTTTTGTAAGCGAGATCGTTCTGCAAAATCGTTCAAAAAATTGATGGGCACAGCTCAAATTGTTGCCCGCGATGGTAGATGGACTTATTCGGGTCTTCTTCGAGACTTCGGTGCGCACTATACGACGTCTCTGAGGATGCGCATTATCCACTGAAGTAAACGTGGTGCGAAACCGTGCCATGGTTGCTCGAACTACGTAGTTTGCTGGGTGATTATTTCGACCGAATATTGGACGCAGAGTGCGATGCGTTGCGCGAACTGAATCATTATTTTGGTAGTAAATTTGCACGATTTGCAAACGTTGTTCCAGAGTAAGTCTGTTCATTACGACAGTAACAGCTTTCAAAAGTCCAATTCCGAAAAGAGAATTGCCTCATTGAAAACCACACACCTAGAAAAGACCCTTTATTTTTTAGTTTACCACAACATGCGCTGCATACAAATGTCAGTTAATCTCTGTTTTTATACAATATATAAAATTTTATAATATTTATCAAATAAATATGTAAGCGGTTCTGTTCAGTGTAGATTTGTAAAACTTTAAATAACTCATTCATTTAAATGAGCTGGTTTACACACCTATTTTGTCAATTTTAACGGCATTAATTGCTAAGAGTGAAATTATATATTACGAAATGTTTTCCACATATGTACAAGTACATATCTACATAGTTGTATGCATGTGTTTACATTTTCTTTTAATTGCTTGCATTCATAACGGTAGCCCTTTAATTAATGTGTGTGCGTTGATACTATAGGCCTTTGATTGAACTGATTATTATACGATTTTGTTTACAGACTTCCATTAAAATATGAATAACTATTATACAAATTAAATAGGCCTTAATGACAATTAAAATGAGTCCAATTAAATGACACGCCTTAAAAAATATAAAGCAGTATAAAATATAGGCAAATCTGCTTACAAATCTTCTTCTTCTCATTTTAATCGGCATAGGTACCGCTTACACCATTATAGCCTAATCGATAATAGCCGAGTCAACCTTAGTGGAGTCAACCACAGCCTAGTAGACAATAGCACGCCATTCGTTTCTTCACTCAGCCGTTCGCCGTCAATTAGATACTTTAACTGAAACCAGATCACTTTCCACCTGATTTTCCCAATGCAGTGAAGGTATTTTTCTTTATCTTCTTCCACCCGCGAGTACTGTTGTGGATACTGCCAAAGCTGGATTGATGTCGCCCGCATGGACGAAATGACCTTATCAGTATAGCCGCTGTCTCTCCATTCGTTGAATTTTGTTAATGTCGTCATATATCTCGTTCCATCGTCCGCGCTTTTAGCCGTTGGCAAACCGTCCAATCAGTTCGTTCACGGTGGGCTTTAGTATGGTTTAGGTAGAGCCAGCCAAGGTTTCAACTGTTAGGCCTGCACTCATGCCTTCAAATTATGCCAAGCAGCTGGTGCCATGTGATTTGTCAATTTTTATAACTCAGCTGGTAAGCCAGCGGGTTCACCATCTCCAGATGTTTCGGTTTCACTACAATTTAGAAGATTGGAATTGGCTTCCCTTTATAAACACGGTTCACTCTGGGCATCAATTGGGAGATCACCTTTTAAGGTTGTACATAAATCTTGAAACCTGCTCTAAGTCGCCACATTGCTTTCTTATTATTTTTGAGCATTAGTCACGCACCTTGGTCACTCGATTTTTTATCTGCAAATGCGTCTCGTTTTCCTCTTTCACTTTCGGTAGCTCTCTCATCCTACGTGTGTTGCGGTAGACCGCATGGGAAGTAGGTAATTTTTTCTCCCCTGCTGTTCGACATCGCTCATCGTAACAGCTTACATTATGACATTGTTGAAAATCATTTGCTCTTGTAGGGGTGTTACTTAGGAAGCTTCAAATTCCGTTGTATAAGTTCCTTATATCGAATTACTGACGAGAGCTCCCAGAAAACAGGTTTCGATTAGAAAAACGGCTCTCTGTAGGTTATGATTACAGTGTTTTCCGTGGCACAGTGCCGGGTGCGTATCTTTGTTGCTACAAGGTCAGGTGGTCAGAGTCGATATTAGGCAGTCTACAACAGTAGAGATATGTCGCCCATCTACCGCAACATGGTCGATCTTGTTGCGTGTTTTTTGATTCGAAAAAGCCAAGAACCTTCTTCTTTTCCTAATGCGATTCCTGCATCAATATGCAACCGACCAGAATGCTCGTAGAAAGCATCTTTGGCTCCATACCAAAAATAATTAGGCCGAAAAGTCCAACTTCTGAGCTTTCGTACACTCCCGAAATGGCTGAAAATTAGTTTGTTTCAGATTTTTTAAATCTATTTAATATTATTATTTGTTAGGGCCGGGTCTACTATATTTTTTCAAAAAAGTATATTTTTTGATAATAACTCTCCCGATGTTCTTTTGCTTGAATATTCGTGATCTTGTGCCATATGGAGCACATGACTTAAATAAATTTATAAAAAGTGGTCAGTCTACGCATTCATGATTTTATCTGAGAGTAAACGCAAAGCACGAAAAAGGCATTTTTAAGAGATAAAAAATATCGCAGGGAGAATTGCTTTGAGAAGGCATTGACATAAGTATATGTACATACATACACGTATGTATGTGTATACGAGTACTGGCGTTGTTTTTAATTTGGAAAACAGCCAATTTCTATATATTTACCTATGTACCTTTCATACTGCGCACATTGAGTATCACAAACAGTCAGTACTGGAATGATACAATTGGGCTTAAAATATCGTCTAACATGAAAATTTGTAAGTAACAAATCTGATTAATTTGTTGTAAGTAGACAATAAATGTCAATACATATTTCACATTGATTAGCACAACAAGTTCATGTAGTGAATAAATATTTTTGTCCATGTCCCTATGCTCGTTTTTCATGGCATGCCAAAACTTGATAAGGCTAGACAGTGAAAAGTTACTGGTGTGGTATTTGTAACTCAAGGTTATCTCATATGAAAAATGCTCTAGAAAAGATATGTTCTGTTGTATTTTCATTTTTATTTTTTATGTTCAAAACAATTTATGCGCAATTAACTATTTAAAAATTATTTTCTATCACCGTTATTATTGTTTTTCATATAGGTACATATATGTCCGTATTGATATACCTTATCAGTTATTAATATTAGTTATTTATTAAAAAACATACCTAACTAAATCTGAGAATCTTTCTGACGAGACTTGTCTACACAAATAAATGCAGAAAAAGTAGAATATATACTGCATATACATATGAATATATGAGTATATTGGCAAAGATACGCTTTAGTATACGAACAATTACATATGTATGTATCCCACAGATAATTTTCTTAAAACAAATGCCGACAATTGAAGCAAAGCCGAAAATTCATTGACGCATTGAAGTTTTATTTTTAGCTTTTCTTGAAAGTCAACAAATAGAAAACAATTTTTCTTTATAATTTCACCAAGCCATAAAAATTCGTACAGATTTACTGCTGAAATAATATAAAATAAAATAAATTGATAAAAAATAATAAAAAAAATGAAATAAAGTAAAATAAAATAAAATAAAATAAACTTAATTAAAATAAAGCAAAATAAAATAAATAAACTAAAATAAAATATAATAAAATAAAATAAAAACAAAAATAAAATAAAATAAAATAAAATAAAATAAAATAAAATAAAATAAAATAAAATAAAATAAAATAAAATAAAATAAAATAAAATAAAATAAAATAAAATAAAATAAAATAAAATAAAATACAATAAAATAAAATAAAATAAAATAAAATAAAATACAATAAAATAAAATAAAATAAAATAAAATAAAATTAAACAAAATATAATAAAATAAAACAAAGTAAACTAAAATAAAATAATATAAATTAAGATAAAATAAAAGAAAATAAAGTAAAATAAAAAAATAAAATAAAATAAAATAAAACCAAATGCAATAAAATGAAATAAAATAAAATAAAGTGAAATTAAAAAAAAACAAAATAAAAGAAAATATATTTAACCTTATAAACAAAACTGGTTAAAATAAAAAATATAAAATGAAATAAAATAAAATAATATATTTTAATATAAAATAAAGTAAAATAGAATAAAATAAAAAAAAATAAAATTAAAGTAAATAAAATAAAATTAAATAAGACAAAAATACATAGAATAAATTAAAATTAAATTAAATTAAACAAAATATAATAAAATAAAACAAAATAAACTAAAATAAAACAATATAAATTAAGATAAAATAAATTAAAATAAAACAAAATAAAAAAAGTAATAAAATAAAATATAATAAAAAAATGAAATAGAATATAAAATAAAATAAAAAAAATTAATAAAATAAAATAAAACAAAAAAATAAAATAAAAAAAATAATAAAAGTAAAATAATTAAAACAAAATAAAATAAAATAAAAGAAAATAAGGTTAAATAAGAATAAACTGGTTAAAATAAAAAATATATAATAAAATAAAGTTACGAAGAAAATAAAATGTCATAAAGCGAAATATACAAATAATTTGAAATAAACTATGCTATAAAAATCTATCCATATCTAAAAATATTTTTCACAGTGGACCAGTAGGCTACAAAATAGATCAATTGCGTTTCAAGCATTTCACGATTGGGAAGTACATTTTTTTATATGTATGTATGTATATATGTATATATATAAGTACGATTGAATTAAATGCTCTTGTTTTTAAATACAGTAAACAAAACAAAATTCACAATGACACCATACATTTTTGAACTCATACAAACAGTTTCGAGAAACGCGCCCACAGTTTGCTCCAAATAGTGTAACAGTGCAATTTTCTACCAATTTTAGCAAATAGACAAAATTAAATAATAAAAAAACGTCTATTTCAAAGACATTGCAAATACGATTCTAAATTTGAGTTATGCAAATAAATATGTGTATATATAAATGTAATATATGTATATATATTATTTCCTTATGATTGACGTCAAATAAAATAAATAAAATATATAAATATAAAACAATGCAGAATTTGCATGCGTTTGACGTTTAATTTGAAACAGTAATTACGTATGTGACTGGCATAAATAACGAGTGATCAATAGCTTTGCGGTTTTTCAATGCGTGCGATTTTCTTAGAATTCCAAATGAATGCATAAATGAATTCGAATTGAAGAACGAAATATAAAATAATAATAATAATACTACATAAACGTGAGAAAGTTAAAGAGGTCAATAAAAAACACTACAGTACGTGCAAACAAGTATTAAATAAGTTGATAATTTCTTTTTAATGCAAGTCATTCGTAGTTGCGCTTACAAAAATTATGGAAACAAAAAATAAAAGTGCACAATTTATAAACGAAAAAAGAAAATACATATAACATACATATATAATGTAAGTAAACATAACTAAATAAGCGAAATAAAGCAGATTCATCGCACTAATTGATTTTCTCGCATGCTATAAAATTTAATAAAATCATAAAAAGAAGTTTTTTCTGCCGCTTGCGGTGCGCCGCCTTTGATACTCAGATTCTTTATGATCAAATACGGTCCATTTACTTGATTTATATTAACCAAAAAAAGTGTGTGGGCATACATAATATAAATATGTACATAAATGAATGAAGGCGGAAATATTTCGCACATTAAGAAAGTGCTAAATGGTGAGCCTGTACATTATGTCAAAGAAGAAATCATTTTTTTTCACTTAAGTACTTCCTACGCTCACCACTACTGTCTTAAAATGCTCAAATTAAATTTATATACACATAGGTATACATACATATGCATAATCAAAACGTAAAATGTAAACAACTTGTTTACACTGAGTGATGTGTGAAAAAAGTGAAATTAGAAAATATTCTCACCCACAAAAAAGCCACACATATTTACATACATACCTACACATACAATCAACAACTATTTTAGAGATTCTCTACGGTATTTCCACTGATAAAATCTAAATTATTGTACGTATGTAAAATGTGCCGAGCCCAACCCACTCTATTCTAACTGTGTATGCCTTCACTTACTATTACCTGCTTGTTAAATTATTTTGTTAAATTGTTTAATTGCATAATTATTTTTAGAAATTGCAAAATCGTGTAAAATTATAAAATACACTCACTCACTTACACACATACACGTATGTACATATACTCGTAAAACACTTTACAAACACATAATAGACTTTTTGTAACAAATTTACCGTTAAATGCTTCTTCTTTGAATTACATAAAATGAGTAATTTTAAACTTTCATTAGCATTTCAGACCACCAAAAAACGTAAACAAGGGTGATCCTGAAAATTTGATCACGATCTGACTACCATAAGTCCGGTCGCAACAGATTTTTTTTTAAATTTTCAAAAAGTCGGTTTTTCATTCGTTTTCTATAATTTTATCCCAGCTTCTAAAAAAAATATTTATTTTTTTTTACAAATAAATATGTATATGATGGATGTCTGCTATTATAGTTATTTTAAATAATTTTTTTCAATGCCTTAGATCTCTTTACTATCCACGGCTGAAGGAAACCCTTTTTTGAAGTATTTCAAATTTAATCTTTGAAATTTCTATATTCTAATTTTATTAGTACTGCAGTGGTTATCTTATTAGTTTATTTTTGATACAATTTTCAAAGAGACTGTACTACTTAAGTCAACCGTCACTGATGCTACAAAAACTTGATCAATAGACTCCGTTAACCAGCCATTTCCATTCTCTAATGAATCTCATTAGAACCATGACTTTGACGTCGGATATCTTCGATAGACTATCCAGCAGTAGAGTCCCGAAATTCCGAAACCCACTACAACGCAAAGCAGGAGTCCCCCGTATGTCATCCTATCAGAATGAATGTCGTCTTCTTATCACATACCGGATAGGTGTGCATGGATTTGCGGTAGGTTTTAGTTTAATTCTCTTCGGATGTGGCTTGTTCATTTGTAAATTCCTAGAGAAGTAGCTTGCGAGTAGCAAAAGGCATACCAATGCACTCCTAACAAGTTCATTCACCTTATAGTCTCCCTCGATGTTCAGGGACTCACGTGCTTCGCTATATGTTCAGACTCACTTTCCGCTTTTAACTCCATAGCCGACATAAAAAACAACAATTACTATGCCACCAAAATTATAAATATTATATCACTATATGGGTAGTGCATAAATCTTGGGTGTATGCATTAATTCGTGCGGTTTTTTCGAAAATTAAGACTTTATTGTGAAAAAATTGTTATACATTTAATGTTCAATGTATTGCCCATCGGAAGCTACGATGTTTGCCCATCTTTCTGGCAGTTTGTGGATCCCATCCCAAAAGAACTTCTCCGCCTTGGCTGTCAAGAAAGAATCGAGCCAATTTCTGATACCCTGTTCTGAAGTGAAACGTACTCCGGTGAGGGCATTCTGCATTGATCTGAATAAGTGGCAATCGGAAGGTGCTATGTCTGGACTATAAGGCGGGTGAGGTAGAACTTCCCACCCACAGTTTTCCAAATAGTTTTTAAGTGGCCTTGTTATTGATCGTCTGAACCGATTTCAATAGCTCATAATAGAGCACACCCTTGTGGTCCCACCATATACATAGCATAGCCTTGGCACCATGGATATTCGGCTTTGTCGTGGATGTCGATGATTTGCCGGGCTTCACATAGGATCCCTTACGCGAATTAATGCATAACTAGTTGAAATTTGCCGATAAAATTCGATAAAAAAAACACTTAATTTCCAGAGGAATCTCAAAATTTTTTTATTCAAAGTATTGACCATTGGTTTCTACACATTTCGCACATATCTCTCAGGCAAATTATGGATACCATTCCAAAAAAACTTTTTCTCTTTCAAGGCAAACCATTCGACGAGCCTTTTTTCGACTTCTTCAAAATTAGTGAAGTACTGCTCTGCAAGGGAGTGTCCCATCGATGTGAAAAGGTGATAGTCGGACGGGGCGAGGTCTGGAGACACAGTATGGGCCTGGACATACAAATATAACTAGTAGCAACCTCGCCGACCAAGCCACTAAAGCAAGCGAACCAAGGTCCAGTTATCGGTACAGAAAGTTTAAACCTTCCAGATGTTGAAAACCATATCGAGCAATACTTCCTCTCGAAACAACGCCTCGAAAGGAACCTAACACATAATTGATAAAAAAGCATAAATTATACAAAGACCCATCTAATGGACTTCTTACAAAAATGCAAAAAAAAAAAGTCCTTCACGACTGGACATTATAAAATTCGAGCGCCATAGGCTAAAACATATGGTACACCCCTAACACATGGGCCTCTTATGAACAACTCTATACCTATATACTGTACTTGCAACGCAAGAGCTACCCACTATATGCCACGCATAGAGAACGAATTTTTACTAACACAAACCCAATTTCTTACCTCTCAGTGCCTTCAGTCGAATCAATCCTCTTAATAACAAATTTTCTTAAAAGAACAAATATTTTTCATAGGATTTGAACGAAAGCGAATTTAAACTTAAAATGTAAATATGTATGATAAGAAAATATTTAAATAAGTATTAGGTTTAAGGCCTAGCAGCTATAACTCCCAAACAAATAGCTTATAAGATTTATGTTGTAAGTTATATATTATATATGTATTTTATATAAACAAAAAAAAAATAAAATAGAATAAACTTTCCATTTACATGGCGCTCTCATAATATAGTCCGTGTCAGCTGAGTTGGTGTGTTTTTTGGCTGATGGAGCTTTTAGTTGCAATCGATCAAGGCCTCAGAACTAACCACTGCAGAAATGATAAAAAAAACGTGACTGAGCATTTTCTAATATGGCAACTACACACATTCATATACCATATACTCTTTTTTAATGTAGAATTATACTTCAGTTCAGGTTAATAAACTCTCTCAATAAAAATCATAGCAGTTTCTAATAACAAATGTCACAGATGTCGGTTTTACTGTCAAGGCGGTGTTATAAATATACTTTTAATATACATACATACATACATCTATACTATGTACGTACACTTATACATATGTATGTAATACAACAATTAGATCAAAAGGCGTAAACTTAGAAAGAAATACCAAATACATAAATAATAAATAATAAGTTTTGTTTGCTTGACCGATTATTTTCAATGAATTTATGCAATGCATACATATTTACAAAAAAAAAACAAAAAAAAATATACTCACGTTTTTATATTTACTCGTATATGTGATCACTTTTATTTTCAAAGAATTTTGCGACTTTAACTGGTCTGTGACATTGATTGCATTTGATTTTTTCTCGAAAGTTGAGATTTTGGGGATTTCCAATGCGGTGTGCACTGAATTAGTTACATATATATGTATGTATATGTACATCGTATATATGGTATATGTAATTATTTTGAGAAATACAAAATTGTTGTTGGTGCACAACAAAAACAAGCAACCGGTTTGTCTGACGCTTTTACGTTGAACTACTGATAGTAGCCGCCAATAGGGAGTGCAAACAAACTTGCATACACGCGTACATAAATATATTTAATACATACTCATACATATATAAGCATTCATAATCAGTAATAATGCATCAAGTCTGACTGACGATTAGCTATTTGTTGATATTGATGTTGTTGTAGTTGTTCTTGCTGCTCTTGTTGCTACCACTCTAGTTGCCGGTGATATTGCCGAGCCACTGCTGTTTGTAATTATTATAATTTATAACGCAATATTAACTTTTATAAAACAATAAATATACAAACGCGTTGCTAGGGTCGTCGGGTTTTAGTTTTGGAAAATAAAAAAAGCCTTCTCGCAACACTTTAAATGCCAATGAACAGCGAAACGAGCGATTGAAAGAGGGATTCGAAAATTTAATTTGTGGAGAAAATGTGTTTCTACAGCAGACAGCAACTGTTTAAATAAAAATATTTTTCTAGAAAAATTAAAAAAAAAAATCACATTTGGTGAGACATTTAATAAAGCTTGGTTTTTTTCAATAGAAATATCATTATGAAGGGGTTTTCGAGAAGACATACTTAAAACATACTTTATATTTTAATGATGTGGCCAAGAATTTAGCTTTATTATAGAGATAAGAGTTTGCCTTTATGTTTTAAAAATGATTTCAGGCTAGTCGCCGCCGCGGCTATCTCGAATATTTTCCAGCCAAGAGACCCGAATTCCGATGATTTTTTGTACCAACAGAGGACGTATATATGTCAGCAATAAGGCGTCGAATATTCTCTTCCAAGGTATCTATTATATCGGGCTTATCTGCGCAGAAAAGCGATTCACATAACCGCACAAAAAATATTCCAGCGGTGATCTTGGTACTAACGCCACACATGCCCACGATGCGAGATATTGCGCACAGCAAAATCGCCATCAAAAATGTCAGCCTTCAAATCTTATGAACAACAGTTTCTGCTTGGTACTGTATAGGCAATTGGAAAGTAATGATCTCTTTCAACGAACAAAACCTGGATACTACAACTCCCTCTTCATTCCTGTTCTGCTACATGGTGCAAAAGTGGGGATGATGACAACATCTTTAAGTCTGCACTAGGAGTTTTCGAGAGAAGATTTTGGGACAGCGACTACGGTGGTAAGGTTACGTCGTCCGTATGGTTGAAAGCACTCCAGCTTTGAAAGTACTCGATCCAGTAACCGCTGTTGGAAGCAAAGGAAGAGAAATCCCTCTAGTGCAAGAGGAAGATTTGTTGGATGGATCAGGTTGACAGCGACCTGTTTTCACTTGGTATTTTTAATTGGTGCCAAACAGTTAAAATAAGGAACGAATTGCGTGCTATTGTTGATTCCACTATAACCGCGTAAGCAGTGCCACGTCAGCTAAAATCTTAAACGGCTCTACCCTAGATGATCTTCCCATGATCCCAAGGCTGATTTAGAATTGACAAAGATGAGGCGTGTGTGGTTTCTCTTCCCACGAGTATTTTTAAAGATTTGGCTCATGCTGCATATTTTTTTCGTAGAGGATTGACCAGAACTACAGCCATGGGAGAACCTTACATGCGATATTCAGACGATTTAATGGAAGTAGGGTACCATTGTTGATTTGACAGAGCGTATATAAGTTCGGCTAACGCTGATTTTTGGATTTTCAGGCTAAATATTATTAGTCGGACTTTATCATAGTCGTGTAAAAGAATGTTTGATCCATCGTCATCGATTGCGCAATGGTTTTCGCTGTTTAATTTCAGTGTTGTTCAATAGGCTGCTGAGCTGTTTTTTTTCACAATTTTAGTACACTCGAGGTATCATTAACTCCTTTAGTTCCTACATAAGCATGCTCGAAGTATGTTGAAGGCAAAGAGCGTCTTGTTGGGACCACCGACTTAAACACATGCGTCTGAGCCGTGCATAGCGTGAAAAACTGTCCGACAACGACCGATGGGCATGACAAGATAATTTTGCAACATGACAAAGCTAGACCTCGCGTGGCTATAAAGGCCAAAAATTACCTGGAAATACTGAATAGGGAGGTCTTACTGCACCCGCCATATTTACTAGGCCTTGTTACTTCCGACTGCTGCATTCTTCGACGAATGCAAAACGATATGGGGGGTCACCAGTACGGGTCTTTTGAAGAAATTGAAAAATGGCAGAATTATTGGATCGGAGACAAAGAGATGGTATTCCCAAACTACCAGAAAGATGGGAAAAAGTAGTCGTTTCCAAGGGACAATGCTTTGAATAATGTCTTATTTCCTTTTTTTTAATACAAAAAAACGAACCGAATTAATTTTTACTCACAATATAAGCTGGAATTCTTTAAGGAACTTTTTTTTAAATTTCTTTGGGAAAATAAAAATAGAAAAAGTTTTCAAGAGGAATCTTTAACAAAAAGTTCATAAAAAAAAACGCTGCGCTTGATTCCTATAACATTATAAGCATTCCTTCACTCGCATTCTCTCTCTTTCTCTCTCTCTTGGCTTAGATGTGTTCACCTGGTATATTTTGGAGGCCTTTATTTTCATAAGAATTATAAAAAATTCAGTCTCTCTTCTTCACAGGGACAAAAGCATTCAAAAGCCAATTTTTTATGTTTTGGAAAACTTAAATTTCATTTAAATATTTTTTTTATAAAATCGGTTCAATTATTGGAGATTTTTCGCATTTCTGCTTTCCAATTATTTAATGGTGGTCAAGTCTGGCTTAATGTAGGCAACCCTATTAGTTTTAAAAATATGCCAACTTTAAGTCAATATTAATAAACAGCATATTTAATAGCACAAACTGGTATTTGGCGAAGGTACAATTCACACATTTACATATGTACATACATACATACATACATACATATGTGAAAGAAAAACCTTAGAAGTGCATTCAACGAATTGCGTTTTAGTTACGCTTCAGTACAACCTCGATTGCAAGATTTGTTTCAATTTTTATTATTTTTTATTTTTTATTTCTTGTTTGCGTTTTGAAATCACTTAAAAAATCGAATGTTATGAAAACAAATCAATAACACAATTCCGTTGAAGGGATGCTTCGAGTTACGAGTAAAAATATTTTCAAGTTCAAAGTTCAGCAAAATACTTGGAAAATTAAATGGAATGCAACACTCGGCAATATATATACATAGGCATACAAACATATGCATACTCATATTGTGTTTGCAATTACTTCTTCCGTAAAGTAACTACGTATGTACATACGAGTATAAGAGCCGCTAACATGCGACGCTTTCAATTTGAAGCTCTGAAATCAATTATCAGATAAAACGTGACCCACGCACGTCGACTGACCATCATTATTCGAGCAGATGATATCACATGCTATCGCTCAGACAAGATTTATAGTTATTGTTGATAAAAAATAGCATATATGTACATACACGGTGTGTCCCAAAAATAACCGAACTTTATTTTTAAATCATACAACATACAGCGCCATCTATTGAAAATTTGCAACATTAAAAAGATACATTCGTCCTCTTTCAAACGCACCTGACTTCATGTAAGTTGGATGACAGATGTAAAAGTGACAGCCATTTCAATAAAACCAAAAGTGTGCTAATGGTTTCAAAAAAAAAATGGAACAAAGAGCAGATATAAAATTTTGTGTCAAACTTGAAAAAAAATTGAAATTGAAGTTTAAAAAATTAAAAAAAAATTGAAAAAATGAAGCAGCCGTAACCGAGGTACTGAAGAACATTTCTATAAATGACATAAAAAAATCTATGCATACGCTCGTTGATCGTTCCAAACGTTGTGTTGAGTCAAATGGAACCTATTTTGAATAAATAATAACTTTCAAAGATAATATAATGTGTATTTTACTATTTTATATCCAAAAAGTTCGGTTATTTTTGGGACACACCGTGTATACATATATCCCACATGTATGTACGAGTATGTGGGATGAGCTAAAACATATTTAGTAATAAAAAACCCTCTTCTGTGTCAAACATAATCACCTACACCAAATCAGAGTAGGAAAACAGCACGCGTTGGATTACTCGATCGCGATCGGCTGACGACGAGTTCACTTTGAAACACGATCGTTATCGGCATAGCAGGCGCCATACAAATACCAAAAGATCGCGATCGAGTCATGAGCGAGCGAAGCAAACCAAATTGAGCAACTTCTTCCATAGATCGCGATTTTAGTAATTGCAAGACTGGATAGAGAAATGATGAAAACGAGCTCAAAATTAAAGGGCCAGCAGCTTGTTAGAGTTCTTTATGAGTGTTAGAGGTCACGAAAAAACGACGAGACACAATCACCAGGTCTACGTGTATAACCTCTTTATGGCTCTGAATTGGTTATAAAAATTAAATTTGAATGTCTTATCATTTCTAGCACACGTACTAAACACAATTAAAATTGTAATCGATTTAATTGGGAAGGGAATATTGGGAATACAAATTAATTCGGTTTGTTTTTTTTTTTTTGTTGAAAAAACTGTTTTTCATTGAAAAAAGGTAAAAATACACAAGTTTTACCACATCTTTCAGGTAGTTTTGGCATAAAAATTAGTTCCCTCTGTTCTCGTTCCAAAAATTTGCCATTTTACGATTTCCTCAAAAGACTTGAACCGGTGAACCCTCAAATTGGCTTGCATTCGTCGAAAAAGTTAGCGAAAAGAAACGAAATTTGAAGAATACAACGGGTGGGGTAGGACCTCCCTTTCAGCTTTTCCAGCTAATTTTTGGTAATGTTGTGAGAAATTTGTGCTGATATAAGAGATGAACGTGGAAAAACTACAACCGGCATTCCCGATTTTTCGATGCCAGCTTTTCGTGGAAATACCATGAAGCACTTTTGGTTTCAAAAAGACCGCACACCGCTGCACCCAATTCGTGCTATAATGGTTTTTTTATAAGACACTGTTTACTGGTGGGTTGATATAAAAAAAATGTTATTTTGATTAGCCTCCGCGTTCAGCAGATTAGACACCGCTGGACTTTTTTCTCTAGAGTTGCTTAAAGTCAAAGGTTTATGGTATATCAAGAAGCCAAGGACCCGAAACCTACTTAAGGGCAACATCTGGCGAGAAATAGCTGCCATATCGATGGAAACACTGGGAAACGCATTGAAATCTGCCGAAAAGTGGGCACTTTGAACAACTAAAGTTCTGGGTGACCACTTGAACGATATCAGCTACAAAAAGTGAGATAATCAAAATTTCTTGAAACAAATTAAATAATTTTTCAATTTAAAATCAAGGAATTCTAAGAAAAAATGGGTTGATCTAATAAGGCCAATGGCATACATAAGTTTCATGGGAATACCAAATATTGAAATAGGAGCGTGTTAATGACCACTTTAAACTCGACAAAATAGAGGTCTGTGCCGATTCTGTTTCGACGGATCTTCTGCAAAATATAGCACATGATGCATAGCTACATATTGTGGATCTACCAGATTTAAAGTGACACACTGATATTTTCTTAATTTTTTGCATTTAATTAAGTAGAAAAATTACACTTAAATTTTTAATACATTTTATTTTTCTTCGAAGGAATATGCTTACCTCCTCTGTTAACAGCGCCGTCCAGAAACATTCTCCAATATTTATGCTTTCAATTCAATACTAACACAGTAGCTGTTTTGTTGTCGGCATCCGTTTCAATGGTGGAATCTGCTTGTTTGTACCGTTAATTCGATAACAATTTGGGTTTATTCCTTCATATCAGTAATACGATGCGTATATATTTGTTTGTACAAATGTTGTGTGAATGCTTTATAATGCTAAAATTTATTAGTTACTACTGCTATGACTCGATTACATATTTATCTACTAAAGCGAAAATGAGTCACATGGGTTGCAATCATTAAAAAGAAATGAATTATTAAAACACTTCATAGACCTTTCATACGTCAAATAGGACAGACAACTAATTTTTTATATTATTTGATACAATTAAATTTCTAATTAATTAATTTTAAATTTTTTTCTCATTTATTATGTATGAAATATTAATATATTTATTACGTATTTTGATATTATTTAGTAAGAGATAAGACTGTCTTCAATTGTTCTGTTCTGCACGTATTTAAAGATTTGAAGTGCTGTTAGCTACTTTCATTCGTTATTTTGGAATTCTACACATGCAGCACATGCGTGATTTTTTTCTTAGATTCTATGACTTATGACACCACTTATGAGTTATCGAGCAAGACTAATTTATTAGAAAATAAAATTTTCTAAAAATATCTAAAAATATAGTTTCAGGAAATGGTAAACAAACCAGAAATTTTGAGTTAAGTTTTTTAACCAACAGTTATTTGTTAGTAAACCCCCAACAGTTAACCCCAGTGTTTAATGTCGTTAGGAAGTTTACCAAGTTCGTCATTGCAGTTAGCGGTCAATGCGAAATGTAACGGAATTTTTGCAGTAACGTAAAAACGTTATGTAATTATTTATATAAATACAGCAAACATATTTTTAGAAGAAAAACAGTGTGCAATGATTCAATACTTATTTCGTATTACATTCCATATATACATACATATATAATTTTACATAAAACAAAGTTCACTGCCCACAATTCGTGGACAATTGGTTACATAATTATGATTATAATCAGTTGATTTGAAAAATCCCCTTTTTTGATTTAAACAAAAATTATATTATTTTTTTTATTGTTTTTGTTTTTGTTCTTTTAAATATTAAATAAAAATTTCAGCTAATCCAATTTATATGTTTTAACTAAAAAGTAGTATTACCGTTTGCGATATTATTTTAATATGGTTATTATTAGTCAGCGCAAACAAATTTTCACGATATTATACATTTTTTGTTGCATTTGAAATTAGTTGATTGTTTTGATTGCATAATTAAATAATTGTCATTTTTTGCCTACATAAATGTATATCGTTAAATTGGTCTGTTCACAAAAAAAAAGAACTGTTATTTATTTATATTTTAAGTTTGTTTTGTTAACTGAAAGAGGGTAGGTGCGGATACATACATTAAGACCAGAAAGTTTCCGGAAAATGTCATTTAAACTGCCTGCGCTGGATATTTTTCAGCCGTTGAACGAATTCATGACGAACCAAACCGCGAATATAGGAAAAAAACAATTTCCGGAAACTTTCAGGTCTTAATGTACATAAGAAATGTGTAAGAAAAAAAATATTTTCGTCTGAGAAGCGAATTTAATTGATTCGTGGCAAAGGAAACTCATCATTTTATTTTATTTTAATTTATTAATTTTATGTTATTTTTCAATTTATTTCACTTTATCTTATTTAATATAATATTATTTTCTTTTATTATTTTTATTTGGTTTCCTTTTATTTTATTTTGTTTTATACCCTTTTCTTATTTTTTTATTCCATTTTATTTATATTATTATATAATATTATTTTATTATTTTCATCTGACTTTATTTTAATTTATTATTTTTACTTTACTTTACTTCATTTTATTTTATTTTTTTTTTGTTTTATTTTACGTTATTTTTTTTTATTTTATTTTGTTTAATTTATTTATTCATTTTATTTATTTTGTTTTTTTTTTTATATTATTATATTATATTTTATTTTATTTTAATTTTGTTGAATTTTCTTTTGCTTTATTTTATTTTGCTTTACTTTATTTTAAATTATTTTATTTTATTTTAGATTATTTTATTTTTATTTTTTTATTTTATGTTATTTTATTTTATTTTAATTTCATTTTATTTTATTTTATTTTATTTTATTTTATTTTATTTTATTTTATTTTATTTTATTTTATTTTATTTTATTTTATTTTATTTTATTTTATTTTATTTTATTTTATTTTATTTTATTTTATTTTATTTTATTTTATTTTATTTTATTTTATTTTATTTTATTTTATTTTATTTTATTTTATTTTATTTTATTTTATTTTATTTTATTTTATTTTATTTTATTTAATTTAATTTAATTTAATTTAATTTAATTTTATTTAATTTAATTTCAGTTTATTTTATTTTTTTTTATTTTATGTTATTTTATTTTATTTTATTTTATTTTGTTTAATTTAATTTATTATTATTACTTTTTTTATTTTCATGATTTGCATTACTTTATTTTATTTATTTTATTTTATTTTTTTATTTCGTTTCGTTATATTTTATTTTAATTAATCTAATTTAATTTTATTTCATCTTATCTTATTTTATTTTATTACTTTTACTTTACTTCATTTAATTTAATTTTATTTTACGTTATTTTATGTTATTTAATTTAGTTTAATTTAATTTAATTTAATATTATTGTTTTTTTATTTCTATAATTTACATTACTTTATTTAATTCATCTTGTTTTTTTAACTTATTTTATTTTATTCTATTTCTTTGTTGAAATTTCTTTTGCTCTATTTTATTTTGTTTTATTAAATTAAATTTAATTTAATTTTGTTTAGTTTTATTTTATTTTAATTTATTTTATTTGATATTTGGTTTTATTTCGTACTATTTTATTAGATGTCACTTTATTATATGCAATTTTTGTTTATTTTATTTTATATAAATGTTTTATATTTATTTAACTAATATTTATTCAAATTAGCCTTTGTGTTTTTGCAATTTTGATAAGAATTGATTGAAAAGATTGTAAAACGGCAACAAATATTCAAATGCTGATAAAATATTAATTTCTTTGAATATTTTTTTCATTTGCTGCATACCGATCTTTTATAAAGTAATTGAATGCATGAGAAGGAAAGAAAATCTTGTTTGACCAAATAATCTCAATCCATGTGGCTATAAGCAGAAAAAAATTATTATTCTGCGAATTTCAAGATTTTTAATTGAATTAGGAACACAACGACAGAGAATTAACGCGAAACAGAAAACTAAACATTATTAAATAATAACAGCTTCAACGGGTGTGCGCATGCGCGTTACATATGCGCAAAGAGTTGGACGTGTGCCACGTTTGTGACGTGCATGTTATCGCTGCCGAAACGTTGATACGTTGAGTGGAAATTCTTTAGTAAACAGATGATGTAGCACAGCAACAGTAGCACCGATTACACCTACACGCAGTCACATACAAAAACCGGCGCTCAAACACACACACACACACACATACAACGCTCGTAAGCACAAATTTTCCCATCAAGCAATACGCTTATACTACAACTACAACGACTTCAAGCTCGAGTACGAACTCGATCTCACTGCACACATTCACGAGTGGAGAGTAGAAAGAACTCAGTCTGTCGGCAGCTTGGCCAAGGCTGTATGTGAAATAAAAGCGACGGTGCTAATGATAGCCGGTAACAGTCACAGATCATTCATCAATGGAACGGTACATGAAAAAGTTCGCAACAACAAAATAAGTTTAAAAATTTGATAAGAATCTAATAAAGGCACGCGAGTGAAAGTACTTTGGAAATCCCGAAAGAACCAGTGATTAACTACCAACAAATTTTTATATTTATTATGTATGTACCATATGTATGTTGATATACATATTTTACGGCAGTATTATAAAACGAAAACTTGACTGAATATATCATACAAAAACCAAAAACTGGTTAATGAGTAATGCAATATTAAAGCGCAAGACTCGTCTTGTCTCGCATTGCACTAATTTCCAATTTTGATTGTGTTCGAATTTGGTATTTTAGTTCACTCACTCCCATACTTATTTACATTTTAAAGTGGCGCGCAAAAATTAGTTGATCGTATTCAGTCAACGTTAACGGTTGTGTGAAGTGCACTAACAGCTTTGAGAACATTTTTTTTTTTTCAATAAAACTTCAATCCACATATACGAATTGAAGCGCAAAGAGAATTAAGCTAAAATCAAACTAAGGCAAGTGTTGTTTTTAAAAATTATGCCTAAAAATATTTTTATTTACATACATTACAAAAAAATTTAAAAAATTGGCTGCCAACTTTACGAAAACATCCTAAGTGGAAAATCTCGAATATTTCAAAGTAATCGGAAACTTAATAAAAAAGAAATATTTTTTTTGGTTACACGAAAATTAAAAAAAAAAATATTTAAGTATTAAGATAATTACAAAATATTACAAATATATATACTACGCTTTGCTCCTCAATACGTGAAATAAAAATCCACACAATGTATAAATTTTGCTAATATTTTTTTAAATTTATTGAATTTTCAAGTGATTATTCTATAAATAATAAAATCAAAATTTTTGCATACAATAAAATTCGAATGCGAAATTTCATAAAAAAATTATAATTAAAAAGGTGAAAGAAAATTCTAAAATATTTATTTTAAATGTTTAGAACAATAAAATTCTCAAAACTGAAAATCGAAAAAAATTAAAAGAATATCCCGAATATAGTGACAAATTGATTTTTCTTTGCTGATAGAGGTTTCGTTTACAAAAAAATATTCGTTTTAAATATTTTTTTATCAACAATAGAATTAAGACGGTTTTGTGAGTCAAAAATTTTAAATTAAAATTGTGACAACTTCAATAATATTAAATGTTATCTCAAATGAACGACTGTTTGTACTTATGAATATAAAATAAAATCCTTTGAAAATGGGAATTTTATAAAAAGTGAACTCTTCCAATTTATCTGCAATTTATATATACATACGTAGTATATTAAATGAAAATATGATACAGGGCAATAGGTAAAATTTTTCTTATACATATGTATAAAAAACAAAATATTTTATTCAAGCTTTAACAATTAGTAAATATGTAAAAATTTTCAAAGAAATATGTTGGAGAAAAATTTATATTTTTTTTTTGCCAATCTGAGCATTAAAAGCAGTACGCAATTTTTTAGTGTGTAAAGATTAAAATAATATAAAATAAATATACCATATAAGAAAAATCTAAAAAAAAAAATATAAAAAAGCAAACTAAAATAAAAGAGGTATATTATATAAAATAAAATAAAATGAAATAAAAAAAAATAAAAATAAACAAAAAAAATGAAATAAAATCAAACTAAAATAAAAGAGGTATATTATATAAAATAAAATAAAATGAAATAAAAAAAAAAAAATAAAAATAAAAATATAATTAAAATAAAATGAAATAAAAAAAAAATAAAATAAAAAAAGATAAAAAAACTAAATAAAATAATTAAAATGAAATAAAATGAAATAAATAAAATAAAATGAAATAAAAAAATTAAATAAAATAAAATTATATAAAATAAAATAAAAATTAATAATATTTATAAAATGAATCGAACCGAACATTACATATCTGGCTAATATTTATTTTAAGTCAAAAGTTAAAGATTTGTTATATAAGAGTTTGCTCTATATCTGAACTTACTTCAGCCAGTTCTAGCACGACTTTAATCTCATTAAAAATAGCATACCTATCAAGTTTGATTAAATTTTGTTAATTAATGTTTTGAATATTCGATTTTGAGGAAAAGAAAAACTGCTTTATAAACGTATATCTGCTTCTCCATAATCCAAAAAATAAAACACTCGAAGCCAATTACTCATTGCCTTTCATGATAAAGATATTTAAAAATGTTTCATTCCATTTTGAATAATCTTCTCACTATACTGCAGAACTGTTGCGCCTAAAACTATGTACACTATGTGTAGATCTCTCCTCTCATCTTTTGTTGTCCTCGTTAGATCACATGTTTCTTTCGTAACACGTTGACGCGTCTCTTGACGAATCCAAAGTGGATTTAATACCATCTCCAGCTGTTACGATCAGTGCAGAGTTTCTCTTGCAATTTGAACAAATAGCTCTGAACAGATGGAAATTTATATCCAACTGTAAAATAACGAAGCAGATTTGGACATATTAAAGAGGTTTGGGAAGATATACGAGTACAAAGACTTACAGCCGCAATAACGAGTCGTTGTCTCTATGGGAAAATAAAATGATTCTGCCCTATATCAGTCATTGCCGCAGCTGTGGGCTAAGACAACAGTTGTTTATTTTCACCGCGAGTGTGCAATTCACTCGAATTTTCGACATAAAATATTAAGCATTCATTAGGTATCTAACCTTGAAGCGCTGTTTATCAGATACAAGTAGTTTCATTGAGAACACTACATGTTTCGAGCGCAACTATGAAATTTGGTAGCGGTATAGAGAGATAGAGTGTGCATTAAAATGGCGCATCTAACGAACTCCTGAAAACCTGCCTGCCAACATAAATTAAATTAAATAGCCACTCTTTGATTTATTAAATACAATTGCTATTAATTAAAATCGAGAGTTCACAAAGTCAAACATTCTTCTTTTCTTAGACGTGCACGAAATTCTTCTTTTTTACTTTCGTTCAATTCACAAATAGACATGCCTAATTATATATGAGATAACAAAGATTTATGTCAACTGAAAACGTGCTTAAATATGTATGTAGCTCATTCATTCATTTATACAGTCAATGAACAATATTTGTCTATTTGAAAATTTATTAGTATGACATTAATGGTACTCTTAGTTGATGTATTATAATTTTTTAATTAATAAAGAATAATGAAAAAAGATTTTTCAGTGTTCACAATTTTTTAAGGGAAATGCAAACATATATACGTGTATATACATACAATATTAATTTTATTTATTCTTAAATATAACGTATCTTGTTAATTTTTTTGGGAGAATAGTACTATTTTTAATAAGGAAGTGTTCAAATATAAATCAAGAATTGTTGTTATTTGAGAAATTTGAACTCCTAAAAACTTTTATAATTCCAGTACGGTAAATCAAGTGAAAGTAATCCTTTCCTTTTAATTTTAAATTTTAATTTTAAATGCTAATTATAATTTCAAATTAAATTTAAATTAATTTGAAATTATAATTAATTTTTTTTTTAATTTGCCATTTGTTAAGCATTATTTATTTGCAATTCGGCAAATTCCTATGCATATTTTCCTTTCATAAATAAATTGCATATTTAAATTTATTTAGATAAAAAAGAAAGCACTATTAATCACTTGCACACGTGACACACGAAAAACATGCTCAGGGAAGCAGAACACTTTCATTAAAATATAAGCGCTTGATTACTCGGCTTTTTTTTTTGCCAACAACAACAACAAGTAGAAATTACCATCATTAGATTTAAATGACTTTCAACAATTTCACTACTTATTTGACATATTGCTAGGCAAAAAAAAAATTATAATTGCTACCTTTTTGTACAAAAAAGTTGTTTTTATTATTAATAGGGCATTTATTTTTAAAATTTCTATACATTTTTTGCCAACAAATGTCAAGCTTGCTTATTAATTGAGACAACACAATTGCAAATAAAAAGCTTATATGAAAATTGTTTACCATTTTTGGATATTATTTTATGCCCTCCTTTGTTTAAAAATTGCCAAAATGCACTCACATGTTACTAAATATACATACCTTACTTACTTTTTGCAGATCATTAACCTGAATTGAGGAAGAACAAAATAAAAAAATTTAAAAAAGTGCTTTGATTAAGCCAAAGTTTGGGCAACCTATTTTTTCGAATTCGTTTTTAGTTTTATCCAGTTTTCGAATATTCAATGACTCACCACATGGATTCAAGTATATCTATAAATAAGGAGCAAATGGATCCGTATATGAAGGCTACACACACCAAACGCTTTGTGGTGGAAGATTCAAGTAAGTGGCAAACAAAAAAGAATTATTTCGAAAGATTTTATAAAATAATAAAAAATAAATATATACAGGGTCCGCCATCTAACATTTTTTTTTGAACTAGTAGTTATTTTGAGTGTGGTAACACTGATATTACATCTGATTTGACAAAAAGTTAGTTTTATCCTTCCGCTGAACGAAAATAGTTGTGTATACGATTGAGGAACGCGTTAAAATAGTGCAGTTTTACTTTGAAAATTTTACCAAAAAATCATCTTTTCCGACGAAGCTCATTTCCATCTTGGCGGCTACGTCAATAAACAAAATTGTCGTATTTGGGGGACGGAAAACCCGCACGTGATCGAAGAGAAGCCAATGCATCCTCAGAGAGTTACTGTTTGGTGCGGATTTTGGGCTGGCGGCATCATTGGCCCATTTTTCTTCGGTCAATGGCGAACGCTACCGCGCCATGTTAACGGATTGTTTCTTCCCGGAAATCGAAGAGGAGGACTTGGACAACATTTGGTTCCAGCAAGACGGCGCTCCGTGCCACACAGCCAACGTTACGATCGATCTTGTGCGCACTGTTTAAAAAAAAAAAAGTTACGTGGTGGACCCTGTACATATATAATACCATAAAAATTTATAATATTGAATACTAAAAAATGGAATAAAATGAAATTGAATAAAAGTGAAAAAATAAAAATATTAAAAAAAATTAATAAATTAATAAAGAAAATAAAATAAAAAAATATAAAATTAATTACAATTATGCAAAATAAAACAAATTAAATAAAATCAATTGAAACAAATTAAAAAAAAGAAAATTAAAATAGTAAATTAAAAAAAAGAAAAATTAAAAAAAAAACATAAAAATTTAATTAAATCAAATAAATAAAATAAAATGAATTAAAATAAAATCAATTACAATGATTTTAAAATAAATTAAAAATAAAATAAAAGGAAAATAAAATTAATTAAAACAAAATCCAAAAAATAAAATATAAAATATAAAACAAAAAAATTGAAAATAAAATAAAATATAAAAAAATAAAATAAACTAAAAAAAAATAAAATAAAAATAAAATAAAATATTAAATTAATAAAATAAAATTATACGGAATAAAATAAAATAAAATAATATAAGATTAAATACAATAAACTAAAAAAATCAATTAAAATAAATTAAAAATAAAATAAAATAAAATAAAATAAAATAAAATTAACAAAAAAAAAATAAAATAATTGAATTAAGACAAAGAAGATAATCGTAAACTGCAAGATATATAAGATTAAATACATAAGCACAGTGAAAAATATGAAGTAATAAAAATGTGCTAATTTAGATAATCTAGGTGTATCTAGGAAAATTTTGTGAAATATTAATTTATACTATTTTTTTTTAACTCAGCATCTGCTCATTTCACAATTTCACAAAATGAATCACTTGAAGCTGTTAATGATGCGACATTAAGTATCACTTACAGTTTGAATGCAATTTATTTTAATGTGACAGTTGCGATAAGTGAGGTTATGAATTATTTATTATTTATTTTTTTTTAAATTAATATTGATGAGAAGAATCCTTATAGTTGCTTAATGAAAAGCCTTTGACATTAATATATGTATATATATAATACATTATAAGTGTAAATAAAATCGTTCACGCGAATAGCTCCTACACGGTATGTCGGAAATTGTTCCGACACTTGCTCTAAGTGCACTTGAAATAAATGTAAAAGCTTTATAACTAACATAGCTAACAAATCTACAAATAGATAGGTATGTACTTGTATGCCTTGTATTTAAAATGCAAAACATTTAGTGGGTCTATGACATGAAAATCGAATGGAAATATATGATTACATACATACATTTGTAGGCGGCGCTTTTTTTCCCCAATGACGTTTACAAAACGGAAAAATTCAATAAACATGCAATTTGTATAACAATTTATGGTATTGTAACGCAATTTAAGATAATAGTAGATGAGAATTGATAAAAACAGTAAAACTTTGAAAGCAGTTTGTGCAAACTATTTTAGACTTTGTCAACCACTTAAGACTGTGCAAACTCTTTTTAATATTTATTTATTTATTAAATGTACAGTAAAGTAATTTTTTTTTTTTTGCACAAGCCTTGACTGGGCAAATAGATTTGCGCAAACTCATTTATAAACTTTTTTTTTGCCTATAGAAAAGTTATAGGTTATATTATATACATATATTTAATATTAATTTCATTATGAAAATCAATGCTAACTGAGCGGGCTTATTGTAGTTACTCATACGCCTCGGCATACCCTCCTTGCAACACTGTCCAGCGAGTGCATGCATGACATTATGCCAACACATCAATTTACATACCCAACTTGATGCTCATCCTTAGCCAATTGAAACATAAACCACGCTGTCTGCGCCGCACAAAAAAATTAACATACATATGTAGTATGTAAATACATACGTATGTTTATATGTTTATATGTATATGAATAGATAGTAGATATTGATGAACCGATCAGCATATGCGGAAAAGTGGTAAAACGTGTTAGACACGCACGACTTTTTTGCATATTTGTTTGTGCTTTTCTGTAGTATTTTACTCTTTTTGTATTTTTTCTCTCGAAGTTTGTATAATTATTTCTGAAAAAAAGGTGTGAACGAGCTGTTAATTTGCATTTTAAACACATGTGAAATAAAAGTTTATTCTTCGTATCAAAACGTTAGTTGAATTGGTAATAAATATTAGCAGGGAGAGCATAAGTTTTTATGTATGTATGTATGCAATATATACATATATTTAATTAGGCACAAAGGGTTATATCATAAATCGTTAATGTAGTTTTATAGTTATTTTATAGGTTTATAAAAAATTTAAACAAAAAATCGCTTTTTAATTAGAACTGTTTTGATTAGTGGCACGTGGAGCAGTTGAATGTTTTTTTTTTATTAAAAATTACTACTTATGTTAAAATGGCCAATAATCTAAATGCTGATTGAATGAAACTTTATTAATCAATAAAAAATTAGTGCATATTTTTTTTTTATTAGGTTAGATTAGGTTGTGATGACTATCAATGAATAATGTCAATTACATCTGAATAAGACCCGGTATAATGCCAAAAAAAATCCTTATCATTAGACTACGCCATCCAATCATTTTGATGAGCCACTGAGGATCTCATTCGATGAGTAACTCTGAAATCGGTTCCATTGCATGGGGCATTTCGAAACCTAGTACATTGCGGGCGCATAAAAGCTGGGTAATCCTCTCTCATCCTCTCTCTACCTGCCATAAGCACCCTCAAGCCATTCTGCCTGTCATCTTATACGATAGTAGTCCATATTTCTAAGAATTTCTCGTTATCTCTTTATTTCGGTCAAGTTTGCTTAGCTTTGCGGCAAGTCGTCGTCGTCTTATTCCACTTTAACGCGGCTGTTTTCTAAGTAAACTCCTTGAAAAGTAAGTGCGTTGCCTATAGCGAAGAACCTTTTTGACAGACCTGCCTGACAAGTTTAATGCACTTTACAGTTTTCCTCTATGCTTCTATGAGAGCAGGAACAGACGTGAAGGATAGTTTGTGCTGTTTAGCCACTCTCTGTGGAGATTGGCATAATTTTGGAGTTTGGGGTAAGGGAGCACTTTAAAGTTGGCAGTGTTATGCTATGTTGCCTCCACGATAGCAGAGCTTTCCATCTCAAAGAGTTTGAAATGTTTCGGTAACCTGAAAGGGAGTTCCACAACAGATTTTTATGAGAATACGAGGCATATTCCGATAAAAAGCGTACCGAATTTTTGGAAGTTTTACAAATTTTATCCAGACAAAAAAAATTACGCGACACTTTAGCACATAAAGTAAGTTATTTTCCGACATAGTCGCCACGATTCTCAGTGGCGACCTCGATGTAGCTTCCCGCCGACTCCTTCGTCTACCTTTCCATCTTTTCCTTTACCTCCTCGTCGGTTGAAAACCTTTTCTCACCCGTTTGTAGCTTCAGGAAGATTAAGGGATAGCAATATGAAGGTGTTAGATCAGGGAAATGAGCGGGATGGCACATGAAATCCCTTTTAAATGAGGCAAGCAGCTCCTTCATGGCGTTGGTCGCGTGTGGTTTGGCATTGTGGTGCAGCACGCAAACTCCTTCTGTCGTAAGATTCAATGGCTTTATCACCATATGCAGTTTTCACCTTTTTAAAAATCTCAAACGGAGCTTAACAGCATTTTTCATATATTCGGTCGACCCAGTAATGTTGGCTATTCGAGCAACTATTAATCGGTTTCGCACTACGTTTCCTCTAGTGGATAATGCGCATTCTCAGAGACGACGTACAGTACGCACCGCAGATGCTATTCTTGCTGTGGTTTCCAGCAAATGGAGAAACCTCCAGTTTATTCTAAGCCGCCTCCAAGCGGCCGATGAATTTTTATGAGGAGCCATCGTTTCATGACAGAAATATACTCAGAGGGGTTGATATTGCCTGTCTAGGGGCGACCGCAGTTATAAAAATTAATTTCAATTTATCTTTTTATATAACCGTACTTATCGCATCGCTAACCACTCAGAGAATACGGTAGGTTTTTCCTTACTTCCGTAATAAACAACTATTCGTCATGCTCATAAGACTAAATAATCTCAAGCATATTTCCAAAGTTTTAGCCAAAAAAAAAAAAATTAATTAAGAAATTATTTGGGGCTAATAATTATCTTGATAACACACAAACGCGGCAAATTTGAAAGTATGCCTGTTATTCTTAATTTAACACCTGACGTCGTAGTCTCAATGGAAATAACGGTAATCTGAGATAATTGCAACGCCAATGGGTGTGTGGGTGTGGGTGCGCATTACGTTTATGAATTTAATTTTTAATATTATTTTTATACAATAATTTTTCGTTGCCGTCAAGCTCATTATGCCAATTGAGTTGAAGCGTTTAAAAGGAAAGTTCAGAAATAAAGCATGCAAATCAATGTAAATATAAACGCATAATCAAGGCTCCACCTAAACTAATTTTAGAAATAAATACGTAAGTATTTTGGGTCACCCAGTTATCGGGGCATTGGGGACTGAAAGAAATGCTTGATAATTAAAAATCTCATATCTCATCTTATACCGATTTTCAATTTTTAATTACAATTTTTTTTTTGTATGTCATCCCCACGCTAAAGTTTACTCGCACTTAATGAAATGTACATTAAATGCTTAATTAATGCATAAATCAATAAAAATTCAATTTTTTAAATGAATATATATATATTTTTTAGCAGTATTTTGCATTTAATTCACGTATTTAATTACAAAATGCCCATAAAATGAAGTAATAAAAATGTTTACTCACAATTAAAAGATAATTACTATTTTTTTTTGTTTAAAATTTTAAAATGAATTTTTGAATTTGCTAACTCTTCAATGTGCTAAACGCTTTTTTTCAGTTCTTTACTGTTCATGAGCTTAGAACGGGCTTAGAAATGAATTGGGGTTTATTTATATTGAAAATAAAAAATTAAATCTTAGCTTGACTTTGATTCTAATGACTGGGATTCTCTCTCTGACTAAAAACGAAACCAGACGGTTTTTTTGCTTGGCAAATTCGACATTTTTTTTTTAAATTAAATTGGCAATTTTATTTCGTATTAATTTAATTTGCTAGAAATTTGCATTAATTTATATGCAAACGAATTTTAAGCGTGCGCTAAAAAAAATTATGCTAAAGTTATTGATTAAAACTATTAATATCTTTATTTATTTATATAATTTTTGGTACTATACTCGTATGTGTACCAGGTGTGTTTGTTGAAGGTTGCCGGTTTTACTAGTAGATGTCGCTAGCAATATGTATAAATTTCTATAACTTGGCATGTATGTAATTTTTTTCTATTGACATTAACCTACAAAAATACGCAAGTCACATTCCGCCAAAATACTAGCGTCATATTTGTTTACCTCAGTGAATATGTCGAGTTTCGTTCCAAGTAAATCGCATTTGGAGCATTCGTTGCTTTTCTTATTTCATCAAAAGAAAAAAGCAGTTGAAGCTCACCGGTTGCTGGTGGAAACTTATGGTGAATATGCTCCAGTGATTAGAACATGTGAGACATGGTTTCGTCAATTTAAAAGTGGAGATTTCGATTTGGCAGACAATGAACATCCTGGTGCAGCGAAAAAGTTCGAAGACGAGGAATTGCAGGCGTTATTGGATGTTGATCCAACCCAATCGCAACCAAAATTGTCAGAAACACTACATGTGACTCGGGAAGCAATTTGCCAACGTTTAAAAGCCATGGGAAAGATCCAGAAGTATGGAAAATGGGTGCCACATCAGCTGAACGATAGACAAATAGAAAATCGAAAAACCGTGTGTGAAATGCTGCTTCAACGATTCGAAAGGAAATCTTTTCTTCATCGAATTGTCCCATTGCTCTGTGTTTGGTGGGACCAGTGTGGTGTGGTGTACTACGAGTTGTTAAAACCTGGTGAAACGGTGAACACTGATCGCTACCGACAACAAATGATCAATTTGAATTATGCGTTGATCGAAAAACGGTCGGAATGGGTCCGAAGACATGGCAAAGATATCTTGCAACATGAGAACGCGCCGTCTCATACCGCTAAACTGGTGAAAGACACATTAAAAACACTTAATTGGGAAATATTATCACACCCGCCGTACTCTCCAGACCTCGCCCCGTCCGACTATCACCTTTTCGCATCAATGAGACACTCCCTTGCAGAGCAGTGCTTCGCTAATTTTGAAGAAGTCGAAAAATGGCTCGTCGATTGGTTTGCCTCGAAAGAGAAAAAGTTTTTTTTGGAATGATATCCATAATTTGCCTGAGAGATGGGCGAAATGTGTAGAAACCAATGGTCAATACTTTGAATAAAAAAATTTTGAGATTCCTCTGAAAATTAAGTGTTGTCTTTATCGAAAATAAAATTTCAACTAACACACCTGGTATTCATTTGGCACTTTGTTATCGCTGAAGCGATTTTCGGTGAGCTCCTCTTCCAATTATAAGAAATTTTATGTTATTTTTTTATTTAATTTAATTTTCTATAATTTTTGGATGTTGGTCGCAGCAGGACTAGAAACCTCGGCTTTCCGAGCTGCATAATATATTTAATAATATTCTTTAAAAATTTGATAAATAATTTTGTTTTTTTTTGTCCATCGTTTGAAGAATTCTATTACTTCTGAGGTGATGAGTGCCCACACCTTTTATTAGCAAAGAATTTTCATTTAAATTTCATTCATATATACATATGCGCTTATGTACATAAGTATGTGTGTGTGTGTATTAAAAACAGACTTGCGTCAACGCTTGCACTTCTTCACAACAATGTTGCTAAGCGCACTATTTGAAACAATTTGTAACGGTTAAGTAATTGTGCTAAGCAAATATTTTTTCTAATGACGCGATTATTGAAAGTAGATCAATTGTCAAATGTCACATAATAAAAATGCAATAAATAAAAACAAACACATACAAACACTAGTATATTTACTCATAATTATTATTATCAAGCAAAATTGACTTTCTTATTTACAACTGACGTACGAGTACATACGAGAATGTATGTATGTACCATATGTATAACTAATTATTTGCTAACAACTATTAGCTAAAAGTGAGTACATGTAAATATGTAAATAAATATCAATTGTTTTATGCATAAACAAATGACAAAGCGAATTTATGAAATATTAATACTATTGAACCCAACGAGTGACATCGAAAGTTGACAGCCATGTACTCGTATGTATGTATGTATGTATGTATATTGATATTTATTCAAACCATTGTCAGTGTCATTGCCAGTTACGTTCATTCACTATTTGCTTGGTGTATAAAAACGTGTGTAAATGCACCTACAAACCTACATACACTCTTACATACACGTATGTACATGTACATATATTTGACATATGCGTATACAGGTATGTTTATGATTCTTTGCCATTCACAACAAATGTATGGCATTACAATCACTTGAACTTCAAATACTCAATTACATACGTGTATGTATGTATGTATTTATGCGTAATTGTCAAACATATCAATGTATGTACAAACATATTGACATACATAGTTATGCAGCAATATAAATACATACATACATATGTCTGTTGCATTAGAAAAATTGTCGGCACCGGCAACTTCAACGGCAGCAGCAATAAAGATAAACACAAAACTGGTTTCGCTGCGACGAATAAAATGCGATTGTGTTTACAAATTTATTCAATAAAACCTAATTGGTGCGGGTAAATTTAAATATTCGAAGCAAGATTCCAAAAAAAAATTTCAATAAAGAAAATTAAAAAAAATTAATTGCTGCTCACACATTTGAGTTTGTGTTGATAAAGAAAAGTTCATGAAACTTCGAACTTAGCAGGCAACTGATGTTAAAGCGTTGATCTGCACCGTAATTGGATAGGGGAAGATTCCGAAATAATTTTAATTAATTTTTAATTTCTATTTTTATTTAAAATTTTTTTTTGAATTTTTTTTGGCACTATCTTCGCATAAGTTGCTAAGAAAAAGCTATGATTTATTTCACCTCGATCTGCATTAATCTTACGAATTGTTAATTTGTTGTAACCGTCTCTAATTTATTATCATTTTTTTTGTTGTGCATTCTGTTTAAAAATTTATTAATATATTTTACACAGATTTCGTTAGCAGTATACCAGGTGTGTTAGTTGAAATTTGCCGGTTTTTTCGATAAAGAAAACACTTAATTTTCAGAGGAATCTCAAAATTTTTTTATTAAAAGTATTGACCATTGGTTTCTACACATTTTGCCCATCTTTCAGGCCAATTATGGATACCATCCCAAAAAAACTTTTTCTCTTTCGAGGCAAACCATTCGACGAGCGATTTTTCGACTCTGCAAGGGAGTGTCCCATCGATGCGAAAAGGTGATAGTCGGACGGGGCGATAATATTTCCCAATTAAGTGTTTTTAATATGTCTTTCACCAGTTTAGCGGCATGAGACGGCGCGTTGTCATGTTGCAAGATAACTTTGCCATGTCTTCGGGCCCTTTCCGACCGTTTTTCGATCAACGCATGATTCAAATTGATCACTTGTTGTCGGTAGCGATCCGTGTTCACCGTTTCACCAGGTTTCAACATCTCGTAGTACACCACACCACACTGGTTCCACCAAACACAGGGCATTGTCTTACGGCCAAAGCGATTTGGCCTTGCAGTCGATGGGCCAGCTTCACCAGGGGAAAGCCATGATTTTTGTCGCTTCGGGTTCTCAAAATAAATCCATTTTTCGTCCCCCGTGACAATTCGATGCAGAAAAGATTTCCTTTCGAATCGTTGAAGCAGCATTTCACACACGGTTTTTCGATTTTCCATTTGTCTATCGTTCAGCTGGTGTGACACCCATTTTCCATACTTCTGAACCTTTCCCATGGATTTTAAACGTTGGCAAATTGCTCCTCGAGTCACATGTAGTGTTTCCGCCAATTTTTGTTGCGATTGGGTTGGATCAACATGCAATTCCTCGTCTTCGAACTTTTTCGCTGCGCCAGGACGTTCATTGTCTGTCAAATCGAATTCTCCACTTTTAAATTGACGAAACCATGTCTCACATGTTCTAATTACTGGAGCATGTTCACCATAAGTTTCTACCAGCAACCGGTGTGCTTCACCTGCTTTTTTCTTTTGATCAAATAAGAAAAGCAACGAATGCCGCAAATGCGATTTACTTGGAACGAAACTCGACATATTCACTGAGGTAAACAAATATGACGCTATTATTTTGGCGGAATGTGACTTGCGTATTTTTGTAGGTTAATGTCAATAAAAAAACGAACGAACTCATAATCTTATAAATGTTTTAATAGTAGATGCCCCGCCAGTACACCTACAATAATGCTAAACTCTCTTTTGCTTAGCGCTAGCAAAAGTTTGGTCTCTCTGCAATCTACGCGGCCCTATGTTGGAATTGCTCCAGTACCATGAGTGTCCTCTCGGTTCTACTCCCTTAAACAAAATTTGCAGACACTGAAGAATTCAGATTAAATTCCCCTGCTAAAGCGATTGTCTATTCGGCTCCTTCAGTAATGCCCACATTTGTGGCTTGATTGGAGTTGTAGTCATTTAATTTGAAGCTGCCTTAGCTATTGGGGGTGGTCACAGAATAATCATGCTCCTCCCTTGTCTGCCTCGAATTTGGACCCATTAATATAGATGAGTATATTTTTTTTCAGTATCAGCAATGGCCTTGCCTTCCGCCTTGCCTTGCTAGGGAAGGAGTTGATGGCTTGCACTAGCCAGAAAATTTCTTTTTCTCATAAGCACCATATGTTTAGCAAGAGTTCTCTTGTAACTTTCTGTTTGACACCATTCGCAGTTGGAGGGTTGGGGCTAGCAATCTAGGATATTTAAACGCCTGGCGTTTAGTGCTGCTTCATAAGTCACTTATATGCTAATTGGTCTAATGTTAACAATAATTTCCAGAACCTTTGCTGTGGTAGTTCTCGTGACGCCTACTAAACCTAATAAACACGTATGATGCACCCATTCTAGCGGTTCGCAGCGGCACTTCTTCTTTACTTGTGTAAAATTAATGCAACATTTTTGGTCTCAGGCCAAATTTTGGCGCAGTTTCTTTACCGCTGTCAATCTCCAGGTAAGCTTTTTGCCAAGAATTGACCGAATTGGAAAATACTATGATATTAAACTTCTAAAATGATTGATTAAATTGGTGAAATTTTGTTTTCCTCATGAAGAGGAAGTCCACCGATTTTTTCGAGTTTACAGTGAGTCTCTGTCTCTCAGCCCATCCAGCTGAGATTACCCGTAATAGCCGATTAGAATGTTTGCTTTAAGTTGGGATGACAAGTTGATCCGCATAGCATATTAAAAAAAAAAAAGTTTTAATTATAAACAAGTTTAGCTGAGTAAGAGCAATAGGAAATATATTACTTCCTTTCAACTAAGTACATATAAATGTAGGCAATTACAATCTTATATTTCAAATTGACTTTCTAAAAACGGTAAAAAGGAAATGTTCTCTTGTTAAACATTTAAACAAGCTCTGTCAGGTTAGAGGCTTAAGGTCTGCTAAAATGCTAAGTAGCTCACATATGTTTCTTATAAATATATGTGTACATATATAAGTATGTTTGCATATATGTTTCTGCAGCTCCAATAAAGCACAGCTGCTAATGGTAAAATTAGGAAATTAATTTAATTGTTTCTAAAAATAGTTTAAGCTCGAAGGCTGCAGCTGTGACAACTTTCACTTTGCAACGCATTTCCGTCACGCATAAACCCCGTTGTGTACGCATAATTACAAGTACAAGTACAAGTTAGAATGTCAAAAGCGAACACCTTTTATTGTCACTTGTTTAAGCCAACGAGAAAGTAAAAAGTGAGTTAAATTTCCGAAAATTGGTTTAAAATAAATGTAAAAAATGCATAAAAGAAAAAGGATTATATTGAGTCTAGTAATCCATAATCAAAAGATGGCTTTAGTGGACTACATCCTGATAATGAGAGATACTGTGTTTGCTACTGATACTTCAACACCTAACCACAGTTTTGGTTTCGTCGATTTTTTCCGGTAGTTTTGTTGTAAAAGACGCTACACGGCGCGATAAAATAATGAAAAGCGTCGACTCTAACAGTCACGCGAACACTATTTCAATTGCCCAGGAGTTACACGTTGCACAAAAATAGTCTGGATACGCAAAAAAGCTCGATGTATGGGTACCACATGAGTTAAGGCGAAAACAGCTCATGAACCGAATTTCCAGCTGCGAATCGCTGCTGAATCGTAATAAAATCGACCCATTTCTGAAACAGTTGGTGACTAGTGATGAAAAGTGGATCACTTGCATCAACGTCAAATGAAAACCCTTCCTTGTAGAGAGGCTGTGAGTCGCCACAAACGGTCTCCAAGCCAGGTTTGACGGCCAGCAAGGTTTTGTTATGAAGGTTGGCGGGATTGGCAAGGTATCATCTTTTATGAACGGCTCTTCTACGGCTAGATTCTTAATTCGATTGGACCGTCTGAAGGAAGCAATCGCACAAAAGTGCCCAGCTTTGCCTATAGCAGGGGGAATGGTGTTTCGTCAGGACAACACCAGAGCACACACAGTGATAGTAACTCGCCAGAAGCTCCGAGTGCCTGATTGGGAGGTTTCTGTGTATCGGCATTATAGTCTGGACAGCGCACCATGTGATTACTATCTGTTGCTGTCTTTGGCGAATGATTTGGCTGGTGAAGAATTGGTCTCAAGAGAAACCTGAGCAAATAGATTGGACAAGAGTCTGTAAACTTATACAGCCAGACACGCAGTCAGAATTGAGAAGCACCTTTCCGAGCCGTGCGATACCAAACGAGTTTTCAGACTCTTTATTGTGTGATTTCTTCAACTTGATGCTGGAGTTCTGCCTTCTCTAAGCTTGACAAAAAAGCGAAGTAAATGAGTTTAGTAGTGAAAGAGGGCAAGACGAATTATCTCCTCTAATCAAACAAACATTCATCGTACTGTTGACAGCCATAATTTTGAAGTCGTAGATAGCTTCGTCTATCTTGGAACCAGTATTAACACCAACTACAATGTCAGCCTTGAAATCCAACGCAGCATCATTCTTGCCCACAGATGCTACTTCGGAGTGAGCAGCTAATTGAAAAGTAAAGTCCTCTCTCGACTAACCAAAACCAAACCCTACAAGCCGCCCATTATGCCCGTCCTACTATATGTTGCAGAAGTTGTCGTACACACTCCGGTGTGGCGGACCTTAGAGTTTTCGAGAGAAAAGTTTTGCGAACGGTTTATGATACAACGAATACCGCACACGATGGAACGATGAGATGTACGAGACGTTGATATAGATCAGCGACTGAAGAGACAGCAGCTAGGCTGGCTAGGCTTCAGCTTTGAACGTATTCGTTGCAGTATCCATCAGGGGAAGTAGATGAAGGCTAAGATCTCCACTCCGTTGGAAGGATCAAGTGGAGAGTGACCTGGTTTCACTTCGTATCTCCAACTGGCGCCAAGCAGTGAGTAGAAGAGCCGAATGGCGCGCTATTTTTGATTCGGCTATAATCACGTAAGCGGTGCCCACGCCAAAGAAGAAGAAGTTTCTATGAGCGAAGTATTATGACATTACCTTCAAAACAACAAAGCGGTGCATATTTGTCATAAATTGGATAATTACAGATTTGTTAAATAAAGCAAAAATGATGGATTACCTTTTACTAGATCAATATGGACCAGAATGACAGAAATAAAAGAAGTTCAACCAAGCTGTCATGACATAAATTGCACATTTCAAAGCCTCAAGCATGTAGTTGATATATTTGTAATTTTATTTGTTTATATTTTATTTTATTTTTTTTGTTTTGTTTTGTACTTTGTAAATGTAGTTCCGATCAGGAAACTGATGTAATTTATCGCGAATGTGACATAAAGCAAGCAAACAATTGAGCAATAAATGGTACCTTTCAAATTATAACTAAATACTAGCCACGAGTGCGGTGCATGCACCGTAAAAAGGGTGTGTACAAAATATTTACAATAGATAATTTTAATATATATTAAAAATATGTAACAATTTATAATATACATACAATGTAAATTGTATGTAAATACGCTTCTCACTTGTTGAATGGTCCATACTTGAATATTTTTGTATTTGTTTACTACGGTTTTTTACGTGCCCTATAATTGTTGTACTCACTTACAACTAATTACTATGCCATTTCTCAATACATATTTGATTTGTTTAATTAAATTCAGTAAGCGATAGAATTTGCATTAATTGTTTGGCATGTGTCGTTATTAATTAATTAATTATGTACAATAATATAAATGTATGTGCATATATATTTCTAACGGCATTAATATTGTGATGAATTATGCAAAACAAAGTTTTTTGACCTCTTCGCTTGTAGGCGGTTGAACTTTTATGAATTAAGCAACAACAAAAAAAAATTGCATGAATAAGACCTTCATTGAAATCAAAACAAAACATTTATATAATGTTAATTATACAACATTTTTATAGTGTTGATATAGTTAAAATTAACAAAATTATGTGATAATTTGTGATCTTCAATCTCTTGCCAAAATTAGTGAGAAATTTTCAAAATTGGTTAAACCTGTTGTATGAGTTAAAAAAAATACTTTTTCGCCTTACTTTTAAGCCAAAACTTAATAAAAATATGTTAAGAAATTTGAAACGCAATATTGACTAAAATACCGTTAAATAGGAAACGAATTAGTGAATTATTTAGGCCAAGTTTGGTTGGACTAAAAACTTTGTTTACGACCACTTTTTATAATGTAAAAAAGAGACTAAAATCTAAATTATAGCTAGACATATTTTTTGTTTAATATAAAATAATTTGCATGTTAAGCAAATTCGATTAAAAGAATGTTGTCAACAAAAAAAATTCAAAACAAAAAATATCGCTAAACACAAATTATGCCATTAATTTTTTTTTATAAAAAGAAATGGTGCCAAAAATAAAACTGCAAAGCATTAAATATGCTAAGCAATGTGGCTAAACATACATTATGACAAGACATATTTTTTTATAATGTAAAACAGCTTTCAAATGGTGACAAGAATAAATTACAAGACAAAGAGTATGATAAACAATGTGGATAAACATAAATTATGACTAGACATAAATTATGTTTAATGTAAGACAGTTTTCAACCTTAAAATCTTTTGATACAACAAAATGATGACAAAAAAAAATTACAAAACATGGAATATCGCAAGCATAAATTATACATATGTAGCTAGACACATGTTTTGTTTAATGTCAAATAGTTTTCATTGATCCAAAAATTATGTCAAGCAATAGTAAAATATTTTTTAACATAAATTTGAATTAAATCTAAGCTTTTAAAATAAAAATTAATTAAATAATAATATTAAATACAAATTGTTGCGACAAAATATGGCTAAACATAAAATATTTCATAACATAAAACGTGAAAAATAAAAATAAAATGAAAATGAAAATAAACGCAAAAAATATTATGCATAAATTTATATCACAAAATATGTTTAAACATAAAATATTGCTTAACATAAAATTAAGGTAAAACTTAACTTTTAAATAAAAAACAATTGATAATATATTGAAAAAAAAAATAAATAAAAATATCTTAACATAAAATATTGTAAATCTGAATATTTAAAGTAAATAATTATACAATAAAACAAATATAAAATATTTTAACAATAAATGTTAAAAAAAATTTTAAAAATTGTTGCCTAACTCTGTAATCTTAATAGATTGCACTTAATCATGTTTAGCACAAAATATTGCTAGCCATAAAATACGTCATACCATAAAATATGTCATATCATAAAATATGCCATACCATAAAATATCGAAATGATTTCAAGCTTTGCGTAACCCCAAAAGAAAATATACCAAACTTTTCGCTACAAGTGGCGACTTGATATCCATAAGTTTATTAGGTGCGCTATGCAAATGCTTTGTGACTGATCAATGAGAATTATTCTCACTGAAAATTAGCAACGCAGCCAAGCATAAACTTGGTTACACCACTGTCAGTAAGAAAAGAAAAAATGGAGAGCGATTTCATATACCAGGGGTGTTAGTTGAAGTTTGCCGGTTTTACTAGTAGATGTCGCTAGCAATATGTATAAATCTCTATGATTTGGCATGTATAGTATACGATTTTATTGAAATATAAATGAAAATGAAGCCTAGATGCTCTTAGCAAAAATTTCCTATTATACTTTATATAAGAACAATTTACCAAGAAAGTATATTTCCACAACTGAAGAACAAGCTTTTCTTAAACTAAAAAAAATTAATCTTTCTTCTCTTCTCTTTTCTTTTTAGTAACCAAAGTCACATCCGATGGTGAGCCACACGAAATGATGACCATGATAGCCGGTCTCTCAGGCCTATTCGCTGCCATGGTTATACTGGCGGTGCTTATATCCCTGGTTAGCTGCAAGAGCGGCAAAAAGTGAGTTAAATGGAAATTTTCTATGAATTAAACATTTATATTAATTTTTTTCTTTCTCTTTTCCCTCCCTTCTGTAGAGCGAAGCATTGTAAAAACTGTCCGCGCATTAACAATGGCCAGGCGACTGGCTTTGGCAAACGTCCTTCCAGTTTAGATGAAAATAGTACTCGTTCATCTATCTCTACCACATATACGAGAGCTGTAAGCCTAGAAGAAGGCACCTCAGTGGCGGCAACACCAATATACAATCCGAATGTTTCGGTCATTTCTACGGGCAATCTATCGGGTAATCTGAATTCCGCATTCATGGCTAGCGAAGTGAATCTGACGAACAGCCTATCAAAACCCAAAAAGAAGACACATTGGAGTGATGAGGTGGATGCGCAGTTGCGTACGAAGGAGACCGCTGTCGATATTGAACGATTTTAAAGCAAGCAAATGGAGCTGAGGTCATGAAATCTTTGAAGAGAAAACAAAAAAAAAAAAAAAAAAAAGAATTCAGATGCGAGCGTGGAGAGCTCAGCAGCTCTTTGGCAGGAGAATGCTCAAAGTTTGGTAGCCATCTTAGTTGTTGGATATGTGAAGACTGATTGGGAGAGCTTTTTTCGCTAGAAGCTGCTTTCGTTCGTTTTGTTATTGTTTTTTATATTTGCTAAGAATCTATGAGAAATAATAATAACTAAATACATAATGTTTATATGTATACATATATGTACATTCACACGATTACCTGATATATATATATTATATAATTACACTTGATTGAATTTATGCATTGTATACACATACATACATACACTATGTAAATATGTATAAAATAAGCACTGTTAATCTCTATAAATGCATTTTAGCGCTTAGTAAATATTTTTATAGCAACTATTTTAAGCACAAACACGATTATGATTTTTTTTTTAATTTTTATTATTTTATTTTATTTTATTTGATTCTCAACAAATTGTAGGTAGTTTTATTAAAATAAAAAACTTATTCTTACGTTATAAAAGATTACACAAATCATATAAAAAATATTTGTAAAATCACATACATATATAAAATGTCTTTTTATTTCACAATGGCTGGCGTAGGATTTAGTAGATTGATGTTGGCTGCGTCGGCATTTCAATTCCGCAAACCAACAACCATTGCCAGCAGCGCCATGCGCACATACATACCGTACTCCGCTTGACGGAAGTAGGCAGCACGCGGATCCGAATCGAATTCTTTGCTAATCTCGAAGACACGTGGCAGCGGATGCATAACGATGGTACGACGGCTGGCCAGCGTCATTAGTTTCGGTGTGACAACGAAGTGACCGCAAGCCTGGAAGGAAATAAAAGAAATTTAGATGATAATAACAGGCGGAAATTAACAGGAGATTTCATTAACTTGGAGTAAAAGTCCTTAACTCGTGGATTTCCTACAAGCGTTCGGTGTATGATACCACAAAAAAGGGCCTACATGTTGAGTAGGTGCTTAACGCAATCACTTAAACTGACTTTCCTCAATACGCATCTAGCTGCACGGCTTGAAATATGATATAGACTCAGATTCATGGAATTACACAGAAGGAAATTGCAAAAGTTTTACTTGAGTTCACAAAGTTCGCCCTCAAAGTGGAAACTGCGCATTAGCAGCATAATGAGCTTCTTCAATAACCCGTTTGACTGTCCACATGAGTGCCCCAGGCAAAGAAAAGACTTACTTCTAGGCCAGAGCCCGCTTGAATTCTTTGCACTCGTGTGGCGTCGGAGTTCACTATGATCTTTTGAAACTCGATCTCTTTATGTACGATTCGCGATAAGATATTCTTCTCTGAATTTCTGCACTGGACTAGGTCCGGCAGACGTTGTAGCCAAAACTTAGCTCAGTTCAGCTAGTCTCAGCGTAGCATTCGTTTGAATTAGTCGTATAGTAGCTAAAAAATATTTGAGTCCTAAAATATGGAGAAAGATCAGGTCAGATCGATTTCCGGTCAATTCGATTATGCCGCTTTGGATGACGAACTTACATTGATTTCCGGCGGATTATGCTTCGAAACAAGCGAATCCATTGGAGAAGACAGTAAAGCAGTAAGAGAGAGTATACTTCTACGAGGTTACTGCCAAAAATCTACAGCTCAGGTAAAGTTCATAGTACTCCATCTGAGAAAATGACGATTGTCACACAAGAACACATTCAAAAGAAAATAAATATGGCAGTTTGGAGTTGTAAGTTCGTTGTGGGAAGTTTAGGTTATGAACGACTGATAGGTTTTTTATGAGGAGGTTTTTATTACAAGTCAGAAATGTGGAGGGCTTAATATTGCCTCCTGAGGAGCAACCGCATTTACTTCCTTTTTTTGATATTTGTCTGGCCACGTCTTAAAAATATAGCCCACAATAAAGTAGCATGCACAGCTTCCCTTCAAAGAAGCGACATAAGACGCGACTGTCTAGGTGAGATTCCTATCTCATTTAGACGGATCAGTAACTGGTAAGCCATCCACTATAAGCGAACCAATAGTCGAGTGGCTAGCATTGCGTACAGTCATTCTGAAGACCAGAGTTCGCGTTCTGATTCGAGCAATGTCCAAAATTATAGAAAATTAATTGAAATAAAAGCTCCTTATGGAAATCAATCGGCCGTCGGAGGCGAAATAGAATAAACTGTAGATTCCTTAATTTGTTGAAAAAACCTAAAGACATACGCCGGTGGTTGAGAATATGGGCCATGAACTGCGTGAGTGGTCGCTG
Source organism: Ceratitis rosa (assembly GCA_037013455.1). Classification (NCBI taxonomy): domain Eukaryota; kingdom Metazoa; phylum Arthropoda; class Insecta; order Diptera; family Tephritidae; genus Ceratitis; species Ceratitis rosa. The sequence continues at coordinate 78,802 of JAWMAG010000054.1, read as the reverse complement.
GAGTTTCGAGGGCACAATCCTAAACTCCTAGCGGCCTGTCCCCTTCTACATTTCGAAATTTCCTTTACCCCCAGGGGAGTTTTCTTGACCTCATATGCCGACGAATTCTCGATACTCGCGTCAGTCTATTGAAACTTTTATCTAACATAATTGATTAATAAAAGCGCTTTCTTCAAAAAATTTCAATTTTAGTTTGCACTTGAAATCGGGCACGAACTTATGCACTCATCCGAGGAAAGGAAGCGCTGTTCGCAATTTACACAGTAATCGGCCGCCCGGTTGAAAACTACGCCGCTCCGTATTGGATGCCGGGGACTAATGCGACGCAGTAAAGTAAGATACACACCTAAAAAAAACCTCTTTGACGCTCTGTATGAAGTATATGCTGAGATGATACTGCAGGCATCATCATTGCGGAAAACTGCGAGTTGTTCGAACATCTCCAGGCACATCAGAAAGGAAGTACTTGAATTTACGAACTCGATTCAGTACCATATCACAGAACTACTGGACAATACGATTTACCTATGCGCCAAAGCGACAGCATGTGATAATCGGAAGCACCACCAAACATTAGCTGATGAAGAGCTCGCGCTGCCTCGCCAGACTTGATTAATACTGGCACAATTAAAGTCTGAATACTAGCAGACTATTTGATCAGTACCTACTTAACGTATGTCTGCATGCAATTCGTGAGTTTCATCATCTCAAATTGTAGTCGAGTACCTTCGTACGCTGAGCTTCTATGTACTTACCTTTTGGTATTCCTCTTCGGTAGCGAAACGCTCCTTTTGTATGCGAGTCATGTACAGGACATCTGTAGTTGGCAAAGCTTCTTCCATGGAGTTCATAGTCTTCTGCAAAACTCCCTTGGTAGCCAAGTAACGCATGATATCCTCAGGCATACCAAGATTTGGAGGACTCACATATTGTAAAGTGACATTGTACAGCGTGAGAAGACGTGCCAAAGAATGAACTGTGCGGCCATGTTTCAAATCACCAACCATTGTAATGGTGAGGCCATTCACAGTACCAATTTCCTCACGAATAGTAAAGATATCCAGGAGAGCTTGTGTTGGATGCTCACCTACGCCATCGCCGGCATTGAGAATAGGTTTGCGTGAGTGATTCGCTGCGCGCTGTAGAGAAGAAAATACAAAATATTTAATGCAGTTCTCTCAGAATATTTAAGACAAGAACTTACCGCAACTGCACCTGGCTCCGGATGACGCAAGACAATCACATCCGAATAGCCAGCCATAACTGCGATACTGTCCTCCAGTGTTTCACCCTTCTTCACCGATGAGCTGGTCTGATCCATATATATAACGCGTCCGCCCAGACGTTGCATGGCTGCAGCGAAAGAACAACTGGTTCTTGTGCTCACCTCATAGAATATCGAAGCCATGATCTTGCCGCGCAGAATATCATCCAAAGGACGATCTTTGGCCACACGACTCTTGAGCATTTGTGCCAAATTGAAGATTTCATTCAAATGTTCCTTAGAGAACATATCAACGGAGAGTATGTGCTTATTGAGCAAACTGTGTGCCATCGGGCTGATAGGCGCAGCGGTGTGATTAGTTTTAGGTAACAGGTCACGGAGCGTGGAATTACTTGACGAGTCACAACGTATGCGTGGCAGCGGAGAAATGGGACGCAACAAAGTGGGATCGCCTGCGAAGTGCACCTTTGACGGTGGTTCCGCTAGGAGTTTGGCGAAAGCCTCATTGGCTTGTGAATCGGTGAGGAAGTCCACAGTACGATCGTGTGACTTATCGAGTCCATCAGTTGACGCGCTTATCTCCAGTGATTCCATTGACTGCTGCAACAGTGACTTGCGCACATATTGAGCGCGCACATTTTGTCCGAAACCAGGTTGCACCAGTACCTCACCATCAATGAAAGCGACCTCGCCACGCAACACAACACGATGCACCTTACCCTTCACCTTTGTGCCTTCAAACGGCGTCCACTTCGCTTTGGAATGCATCTCTTCTCTATTTATAATCCATTCCTCATCCAAGTCCACCTCAATGTACGTGTTCGGCTGATCGGGTAGTGTGAAAATGCGTTTCGGGTTACGGTAGAATTTATTCTGTATATCTTCTAGTGTAAGACGACCATCGTCGACTGCTTTCAGCAATAACGGCAGTATCGTCTCTAAGCCGGGGAAGCCTGGTGGCGGTTTTTCAGAATTCTTCTCCTCCCATGTATGCGGCGCATGATCTGTGGCAAATACATCAATATAGTTCATGTTGTCCCACAACGCTTGCTGATCTTCGGGTGAGCACAACACAGGACGCACCTCTGCACGTCCATCACCTATTGCCGGCACATCATCGGTGGAGAGAAACAAGTGGTGTGGACAAACCTCGCAGGTGACACGTATACCCTTCTCTTTTGCGGCGCGTATTAGCATAATCTCCTCCTTGCGAGCAATGTGACAAATATGTATGGGCCGATCGAGCAGATGTGCCATCAGGATGACTGAACCCATAGTTTGGCGCTCAGCGTGGCATACAATCGGTGCACGTTTCGGCCAATTTTGAAAATGTTTCTCCCACACAGTCATATCGGTCATTTTCAGTGTACTGAACGTGTCATTGAGATACATTTTCAAACCGCAAGCTTGTGATGCCAACTCATGTATATGCTGCCAATTGGTATCGGCAGCGCCCACGTAAAGTGCATAATCACAACGTGCGCCTGCTTTGGCTGCATCCTGGAACAGCTGGAAACTGTTACGATCGATGATGGAAGGATTTGTATTGGGCATAGCGCAAACGAGTGTAACACCGCCAGCCAAAGCAGCTGCAGTGCCGCTGGCAAAGTCCTCTTTATGTGTGGCACCCGGTTCGCGTAGATGGACGTGCACATCGATGAATCCGGGCAATTTGACAATACGACGCGAAGTCATGCAGTCGGTGTGTGTCTTCATGGCCGGACGACGTCCTGTGATGCGCATTGATTCGACCAAGAGTTTGGTACACTTCACATCCGTCACCAACGGTATGGAGTAGTCGACGGCGAGACGACGTGTACGGTAGCCGTGCGTCATGAAGGAGGAGACTCTGTAAGACAATGAAATATATAATAAAAATTAGATTTAGTGGTTTCGAAGGTTAAAATGCAGAAAAAGTTATGCACGATAACCAATTGCAGGTATCGAAGAACGGCTACTTGCCGTAAAACATCCAATTAATTAGGTTAGTTTCTCACCTTCTTGCACCTCCACCGCGCATCGGTAGATTTATGACCATATCAAATTGTTTATTAGCCAAAAACTCAGCCAAATGACGGAGTTCACCATTGGGGTCCTCGGGTGATTGCCTATCGAACGTCCATTGCACGGACTCCACCTGTCAAAGATAGAAGAATTGCAGTGAGGAAATATTTGTATATATAAATAAAGGTTGGAAGAACTTCTCTAGAACTCATAATTTTTCTAAAGAAGATTTGCTATTACTGGTGAGTATTTGTGGAGCCGTATATTCGGGTGATTGACCGACAGTTCAGAAAGGACCCGTATTTATTATTCAGTTAAAAACTGCCCCGACTTCAAGGCCTGACTTTTTCAGCTCTCAAGCCTTATCCCATTCGGCTACAGCGGCCGCCGAGTTAGTATATAAAAACTAAAAAAGGGTGCAGAGTACGGGAGTTTGATAAGCTAGCCGACAGGGTTAGAGCGTCGAGAAGTTGCGGATATTGTAAGAGAGATGGTCTGGTTAATGACCTTTACAACATACTAAGGGAGTCCTCAGTCGAAGATGACGAAATAGACAATTCAGTACTTGATTATAACAACGTGCGTATAGAAATTGCGTAGCTGGACAACTAGAAAGCTGCTATGAATATAAGGTATATAGGAAAGAACGAAAAATCTCTACAAAAACTACAAAGGAGCGAAAATTTGTTGGAATTGGGGTGGAAGAGAAATTCCGCCATCGACCATTGGAATTCAATTCGATTTATGAACATTTCATCACAACTCGCATCAGAGCGAAGTTCTTCAACCTATTACTAATTTGACCCCACGCGCCGGACGGAAGTCTGGGACGATGTGACCAAAGATGTTTTCAATAAATACCTAAAACTCCTGCTGCCTCCAGCAGGGCATATTTATTTAGGAACCGTGAAGGTAATCTGGTGACCGATGCCTATACCTAGTTTATGGTAAGAACACTTCTCCAGCCTGCTGAATAGCAGTGAAACTGAAACACCAGGAGGCAGCGTACCCAAACCCGAACTGAAGACGATGATATAGACGTTCCCTCTGCCGACTATGAGGGAGTTGGAATAGTTATTGCTTGGTTAGAGAACAACAAAGCGGAGGAGATGAGCCAGTCAAGCATGGCGGCAAAGAATAGACAAGGTGCAAGTATAAACTTCTTAGCAGAATATAGTCAGACGCTCGACGATTGTAACCTGTCCACTCTCATGACTGCAGATTCTACACACCAGCATTGGCCTGGATTTTATCCGCCCAAGGGTGGTCACTCTTTCGGCGAACTAACACCGTTTAGAGCAACAGGTAACAAGTCTAACTTTATCAACGAAGCAATACCTCGCCGTTATGGTTACTCCATATTCTTTTCATCAGCGCTGGCGTGAACCAAACACTCTTACCACAGGAAGCACTCAAACAGGCATTTACTTGAAGCCGAACCACCACTTAGGCACATCAGGAAGGGAGTATTCGACTATAAGGACTCCACTCAGCACCACGTAAAAGAACCGCTGGAGAGTATGGCGTACCGACAAGCTTTAAACGCAATTCACCGAATCCAAACACCACCCATTGCAATTGAAGAGCTGGAGCTACCTCAAGATGTCATGCTATGAGGCGTCGCACGACACTAGCCACCACTTTACTACTACTCATCTAACCCCCTTTCCCAGTTGCTTGAAATCCGTCGAAACAACTCGTTTTCTGGAACTCCCCTTTAGATGATCTCGATGACTTCTACCGTGTGACTTCTTCAACTCAATACTAAAACAATAAGAGCAGAAGAATAATTAGAGAAGCCACATTCGTTTACACTCTTTGGTATCGACAACCGAGATGTAGGTTCTGCTTTTTTCCCTGTGGTGGTGATAATCAGAAGTAGATAACAATATAAATAATAGTTTAGCCTTGATACTGAATGGCATTGACCTAAACTCAAGAGTAAAAGCCAATAAATCCTCTTATTTGCACAAAACATTTATGACTACTCCTCTGCGTTCGCTACTCAATACTTAAGCGCATACAAAAAAATTCAAAGAAATAAAAGAAAAACTAAAAGCAGAGAACAGACAACAGAAATTATCAATTACATAGAAAATCAAATCAAATTGTTGCAAAAAAGAAAAAAAAAGAAAAAATTGACACGCGCTGCAAATACTGTTAACTTAACTAAGGAAGCCTAGGCTATGCATGTATGTACGTGTATGTATGTAAAGGGGGCTTTTTTAGACGTGTGGTTTTCACTGAGGCAATATTTTTTCGGAAATGGTCTTTTTGACAGCTGTTAGTGTATACCTTCTGCTCAAATATAAACGAGACTGGTTCAATAAAACAAAAACGGTTAATTATTCTTCAATATTTATATTATCCCCTTCAAAATAGTCACCAGTAGAGCCGATACACATATGCCACCTTTTTTTCCAATCTTCATAACACTTCTGGTAGGCCGCTTTAGGTATGGCTTTCAGTTCCTTCTTCGAATTCTCTTTTATGACTTCAATCGACTGAAAATGCTTTCCACGAAGCGGCAATTTGAGTTTAGGGAAAAGAAAAAAGTCACACGGTGCCATGTCGGGTGAATACGGTGCTTGCGGAACAATATTGGAACAAGTCGAGCAGACACACGTCTCATGCCCAAAACATCGTGAATAATGCTATGAGCGGATCCATTTGATATGTTGAGCTCACTAGCTATCTCTCTTTCAGTCACACGACGATTTTCCAACACAATTTTCTTTACTTTTTCGACGTTTTCTTCGTTTATTGACGTTGCTGGACGACGATCATGGGGCAAGTTCTCCAGCGATGTACGGCCGTTTTTAAACGACTTATACCAATCAAAAATACGTGCACGTGATAGGCAAGACTCCCCATATGCCTTCTGCAACATTTTCATTGCGTCCGTCGCACTTGATCCATTGGAATAACAAAATTTCAAACAAACTCTTTTGCTCAACGTTAATTTCCATAGTAAAATTCGAAAAACACACTCGAGGTTGACTTGTTTATAGTGCCGTAAAAAAAAACTATGTGAGAGATCGCGCTCAAATTTGACATGTAAACCTAAGCAAAAAAAAAGTATGGCCATATGTCTTGTCCTTGTCGAGTTATGGATAAAGTCTCGTTTATATTTGAGCAGAAGGTATACTATACTCAGTTTGGGTTGCCATTTCATAATGCACAGACTTACTCCGGAACAACAACGTTTGCAAATCGTGCAAATTTATTATCAAAATAATGGTTAGTTTCCCTCGTCCAATATTCGGTTGAAATAATCGCCCAACAGAGTAGGCGATTCAAGTACCCATAGATTGGTTTTGAACCATGTTTATTTTAGTGGATAAGGCGCGTCCTCAGAGACTCAATTGCTGTTGTGGAACAGGGTATCGAAGAAGGTACGAATGCGTCCATCCGCTATTGCGCATAACAATTGGAGCTGTGCCCATCCACTTTGTCGAAGATTTTGCGGAAGAATCTTGGTTTGCGAGCGTACAAAATCAAACAATATGGCTACGGATCCCGATTTTCACAAGATAATTTTGCTCAGCGATCAAGTCAACTTTTGGTTGAATGGCTACGTTAATAAACAAAATTGTCGCATTTGGAACGAAGACAATCCATAAGTCATTGATGAGACGTCGGGACATCCTCAAAATATCACTGTTTTGGTATGCTCTATGGGCATTGGTCCATATTTTTCCAAAACCGGTCATAATGTTACAGTCAGTGCGAAACGCTTTAATGCCATTATTAATGACTTTTTCGTGCCTGATTTCGAGGATATTGATATGGACGATCTTCGGTTTCAACAAGCCATACAGCCAAAGAAACAACCAATTTATTGAAAACAACTTTCGGTGACCGCATTACCTTGCTTCGTGGGCCATTTGCGTGGTCTCCACGATCGTGAGATTTAACACCGCTGGACTATTTTTGGCGGGATTATGTGAAGTTGCTTGTCGACGCAGATAAGTCCGAGACGATGGACGACTTGAAAGAGAATATTCGGCGCGTTATTGCTGACATACGGCCTGAGCCGCTACAAAAAGTGGTCGAAAATTGGGCCTCACGGCTGAAATTTATACGAGTCAGCCACGACGGTCACCTGCCCGAAATCATATTTAAAACATAATAGCAAACCCTTATCTTAATAATAAAGCTAAATAACATTAATTTATATGCGTTTTATTTATTCTTGAAAATCATATTTTTACAAAACAAAAAAAAAAAAAAACCACCCTTTATGTACATATGCAAGACGAACAAGTGCATTGCAAGCAAATAGTGTGTGCTGATCACTCCAACCTGCTTACATACACATACGTGTACACATGAATGTATGCACATCTATCTCAAGCAGCAACAAAAGCAAATTTGATTGAATTCCGATAAAAAAGATTGGCAAAAAATCAATATCTTGCTAGACGATCTATGTGTATGTATGTATGTACGTGCTATTGTTGCAAATTTCTGCGAACAGTAGTTCAGTTGGGAAACGATCGGTGGCGAAGGCGTACAAGCTAGCGAATTAAAATCTCAATTTTTTTAAATGAATTAAATAAAAAAAGGAAATTATTTAATTAAATTAAGTGTCGAGGAAATTTAAAATTTTTAGATTCGCACGGGAAGCGATAAAAAAAAATATATTTATTAAAAAAAAAATTTTTTTTTTAAATACTGCAATATGGGTCGGTCCAGTTCGAAATTACTAGAAGCGCCCAGTAATCCTTTAGAAGAGCTACAATTTGAAGAGCGTAAAAGAGAGCAACGGAAACGTAAACAGGAGAAACAATTGAAACAAATTGCCAAATTGCAAAAGAAACAAGCAAAAAAGCAGAAGAAAGCTAAAGGAAAAGAAAAAGGTGGAAAAAGTGTTGGGCTTGGTGTTGGCTGTGCTGGTAAAAGCGCCGAGAAGCAGACTTCAATCACCACCACAAAGCATGCAAGCGGCGCTGCAACAAAGCGCACAAACAGCCTAAATTCCCAAAGCACTAGTTATGAGATAAACAAGGAGGAATTCAATCGTCAAATCGAGCAACAAATACAAAATCAACTGGATAGTGATCTCTGCGCATTCGTACTGAATCAAGTATCGTTGACGTTGCAGTTTTTTGGAAACTACGAAAAGTAGGTAGTGAATGAATGGTGGCTAGGGGTAAGGAGGGTGCATGCTACGAAATAGATAAAAATTTTTTTTTTTATTAGAAGATATAAGAAGATGATCACAAACAGAATGTAAGGAAATTATCAAAAACTTTCTTAAATGCGGTCAGGTTCTCAGCCTCCCCATTCAATCAACCAAAAAAGCAAAGAATTCTAACTCAGCTCAATATAACTGAAGACCATGGTATGGTATATGGGTGCAGATTACTTATGCTGAGTAGTGAATTAAAGGTCCAACAGGAGCCTATCCAGCTGTCCTCTCTCATTTCAGTCTCTCGCTTTTTCTGTCTGTCTTTTCCGCTTTCAGCGTTATAAGGTTAGATTATTTTTTTGTAAATATTTCTTTCCAGATTTATGTTGTAAATACTAGGAAATCTAAATTTAAAGTCATTAAATCTTCAGAGCCTGAACTATGATTCCTGACTTGTAGGACGAGTGTTTTTTCAATTTTTATTTTATTTTTATATTAGAACTACTTTTTCATCGAGCTTATCTTCCACCTTTTTTCTGTACATTTCGATATTATTCATACAAATAAAGTGGGCACAAGGCTGTAGCCCACTCAGCAACAGTGGCGGCAAAATATATAGTTTGTATGCCACCATTTTACTATCGTCAGCACTTTCCACTGCAAAATTTTATTCCTGTTCGGTGAACTGATGGGCAGTAATAATTTTTACCAATTTTTACCGAATCGCGTTCGGTGACGCAAGCTTTCATTAAAATTTTCACCGAGAGAGCACAATCTACCACTAAGATCCACTGGAGCCGAGTTTAAAGAATATTGCTTTCACTTTGAGTTTTTTCACGCAACGAGAATTATACTCTTCTTGCTATCAACACAATTTGTTTTTCACCGAGGGAGCACAATCTACCACTAAGATCCACTGGAGCCGAGTTTAAAGAATATTGCTTTCACTTTGAGTTTTTTCACGCAACGAGAATTATACTCTTCTTGCTATCAACACAATTTGTTGTCAAGTGCCTTTTAAGTATTTTCATCTTCAACCTGTAGCCTACTGAAGTATTTCCTTTATAGAAATAGATAACCGGAAGTTCACTTGAAATATTGCAATTGTCAATTGGCATTGGGTGTTAAGTGCTGAAAAATTATTATTGCAATGGGAAAGTGTTATCAATTAAACTGTTATCATTACGCAGAATATGTATCTGATATGTGCAGCATTCTATGAATATATACATACATATATGAATATACGAGTATGTATATATGACACACATTTAATTACGTACTAACATTTTTAGGTACTTAACTAATATATTTTATTAATTTTTTTTAAATATATTTTCATATATATTTATTTTCTATATAAAATATATTTTTATTATTTATTTATTTTCAAAATTTATATATATTATTTCTTTAATATTATTTTTTTATTGATTAACACTTATATTTTTTAATTATTTTTTTTATAAAATATGTTTTTTACTATTTCCTTATTAAATTTTTCAAACTTTTTTATTATTAAATTTTATATATTATATTTTCCAATTATTAATTTTTATTGATTATACATATATTTATAATTATTTTTATTTAACGTATTTTTTATTATTTCTTTATTATTATTTGTTTTTAATATGATTTAAGAATTTTTTAGATAATGTATCTTTTTACTCAATTTTTTTTTAAGATTTTTCATTATTATTTTTTATATATTATATTTTATTAATATTATTATTTTAGTTATTTATATAATCAATATAAATATACACATATATATTTTTTATTTTTTTTTTAATTTTTATAATGTATATTTAATTATTTCTTTATTATAATTTTTTTAATATAATTTAACAATTTTTTAGATAATATATCTTTTCATGATAATAACTTTTTAACAGTTGTTTAATACTGTTAATTATTATTTTTTACATATTATATTTTTGTATTTTTATTATTATTATTTTTTTGATAACACATACATAACATATACTTTAATTGTTTTTATTATTTCTTTATTAAATTTTAAAAAAATATTTTAAAATATTGTGATTATTTTTTGTTTAATATACATATACATATGTATATCTTTTTTATTTTTTTACTTTTTTATTATTTATTTTTATGTATTTTATTATTGTTATTTTTTTGATATAAATATATATTTGTAAAATTCTTTTTATATAATATATCATTTTATTATTTCTTTATTCATTTTAATTCTTATTTATTTTTACTATTACTATTACTAATATTTAAAAATATAATTTTCTTAATTAAATTAAATTAAATTTTTTTTAAATATTTGTATTATTATTATTATTGTTTTGTTTAATAATCATTCATATATATGTTTATTTTTTTTACTTTTTTATTATTTATTTTTGTGTATTTCGTTATTATTATTTTTTTATATAAATATATATTTTTAAAAATCTTTTTATATAATATATCATTTTATTATTTCTTTATTCATTTTAAATTTTCTTTATTATTTTTACTATTAATATAATCCTTTTTAATTACACATATATAATTTTTAAATTTTTCTAAATATAATTTTCTTTACTAACTTTTTTAAATATTTTTATTATTATTATTATTGTTTTGTTTAATAATCATTCTTACATTTATTTTAAATATCTTTTTTTATTTTTTTATTAATTTTTTTAATTTACTTTTTACTATTAATATATTTTTGTTATTTTTTTTGAATATACATAAATATGCATATTCTTTAATTTCTTTAATTTAAAATATTTTTTTTATTCCTACATTATTTTTTAAATGTTTTTTCTATATTCATTTTTATAAATTTTTGTTATTATTATTATTATTATTATTAATATTTTTAATAAACATTTATATTTTTAAAATATTTTATGTAAATATTTTTTTGTTATTTCTTCATTCATTTTTGTTTAAATATTTTTTAATATTTATTTTTATATTTCTTTTTAATTTTTTATATAATAGATTTTTTTATTCCTTGTATTAATTGTTTTTAGTGAATTAGCAAATATTTCCGAGGAATTGCTAGCCAAAGAGAATGAGTTGAATCAGAATCTTGAGGAGCATTCCATACTCTTATCAACACCATTAGATGCTGCCATCTCCAAATGGATACAATATAAACCTGTGTAGGTATAAAAAACAACTCTTTGTGTACCTCCAATTTCGGGTGGAACCGAACATTAGATACTCGGCAGATATTGGTACGGTATTAAGTGCACAGATCGGTCAGAAATGGAAAGGTAGAACTTTAATTCTTAACCCATAGTAGTCCATGGAAATTATAATCATCAAAATTTATCGAATTCTGTCTTTTGTTTAGTGGTTTCTGAGATATAATTTTTGATACAAAAGTAAATGGGGCCATGACCGTCCGACATTTCCACCCTACATATTTATCCATTTAATGCGATCATCCGAAACAAATATGATTTAATTTTCACATTTCGTGACACAATATGCTTTTCAAAATTACCGTTATATGGAAGGTGGACGTGAACTTGTTCCGATTTCACCCATTTGCAATAGCGTTCGTACTTGCGACCAAAGGAAGTTTCATTGAAATAATTCCTTACTTGAGCTCTCGTGTTAAACTGACGAACGCACCGAAAGACAGACTGATCGGCGGACGCACAGACATGACTAAATCGACTGACCTCGTCATTTCATGAAGTTTAATATACATATGTCTATATCTATCTCAATGACTTTATGCATCTATACACAACCGTTAGCTGAACAAATCTAACACACAACCGAGTATAAAAATGAAAATTAGTTCATGGTTTGGACATGTTTTCAAGCTTAAAGCCCTAAATTTCTTCTCATTTTATTTTTCTCCCCGTAGCCATGGACCTGATAAACACCATCCCCAGCCACTCCAGCCACTGGCAATGTATGTGATATTCGAAAATATCGATATAGCTCGTCCGAATGATGCGAATTACGATTCGATATCACCACTGTGCAAAGTGGATTTGGATACCGAATTCTATCATACCACGCCGTGCAAAGAGGAGTATGTGGAAATGTTGCGCGAGACAAAATGGAAGGGTTACGTGCGTTTGAAATTACGCGAAGAACCGAAAGTTCAAAGAAACGGCGCCAACGAAGCCGAGTTATACACCGATGTTAGCTCGGGTTACAGCACAGCGAGCAATTATAGTTTAAAATCGCCAAGTGCAGCTAGCAGCTATCGCACCGAGTCGGATTATGATTACGCCTACATAGCACATTTGAATACGCATCATCCACTATCCGAGCTGAGGATGCAGAGCGTACGCGGTCAGTATATTTTGAATGCCAAAGTCTTGCCGGACTCATGTGTTGCGAGTTTGGCGCAATTCGTTGAACCATTGAATGATGATGACGACGAGACCGAGGATGAAGATGAGGAAGAAAACGATGAGGATACCTCAGATGAAGACAGCGGCGTTGAGGGTTACAGTGAAAGTAGAATTAAAGAGAAATCGCGCTATCGAGATTACGAGACCGTTGAGGCAATACGCCTGTACAAGCTTGAGCAGGAGCGACGAAAACTCATGCTGCAGCAATGTTATCTCAACTCACGCGATTTTATGCGCTACTTTGGCGAGTTGGTACGCCAACAGCTTGCGGAACGCTTACAAATACAACCTGAAGAGTTGAACGAGGGCACATATCGTGGCTCGTCGATCTACACAAAATATTATGAACTCATACCCGCTATTTATGTCGCGCATAATGCTCAACACTGGCCCGATTGTGCATTTCAATTTAGAATACGCGAGCGTCCTGTCGCTACAAATCCGCTGACGGGTCAACAATTTCAATGGCCTACACGTGCCATGATTAGACGCATCGAATCGTTTGGTTTTCATGTCATCCCCGTCGGTTATGCGCCCAAGCGACAACGTAATCCCTTTCGTGAACTCGAATGGCGTATTGTTTTTCCAAAAGCCGAACGCTACTTGGAGCAACACCTAACGCACACACAAGTCAAAGTGTTCATGATGACCAAAGCTTTGGTGAAGACTTTTGTAGAGCCACAAGAACGCAATAAAGCGCTCACATTCACAATAGATCATTTGCGCATGCATTTATTTTGGGAATGTGAGCGCAACTTCACCGCTTGGCCCGAGGAGTATCTGGGCGAAGTGCTGCTGCGTTTCATAAGCACATTTATGCAGCGTTTGCGTGAGAAGTGTTTGAGAGATTTCTTTATCGAAGAACGCAACCTCTTCGAGAGTATACCAGAGTACTCTTTGGTAACATTATTCTCAATTTTGGCTGACATCGTTGCGAATCCGCTGATGCATCTCATGGTGGCACTTAAAAATGTGGACTTTGCAGAGGACTTTTTTCCGAAATTGAATTATAAAAATATATTTGAGAATCTCTCTGAGAATAATATGCTGAGATTGAAAATGAAAGCGAAAAATTCGCGTAGTCTGGTAGGCTTGGAAGCGCTGGATGATGAGCCGGTGCTGATGCAAGATGATGGTGCAAAGGGTTTGGTTGGCATGAAGCAACATCGTGAGAAGACAAATGGGAAATTAAGACGCAAGACACATGTGATGCGGCACAAAATCGAAATGAAGAAGAAGCTGGACTATGAACGGCGACGGCTTTCTGTGGAATCCATAGATGTGGAGGTAGGTGGCAGAGATTGCGCTAAATAGTTGTATGATCCTTAAGCAAGTACTGAAATTTAACAAGAGACTAATCTCTTTCTTCTGTGGAAGTTCTTTGTAGTGCCAGATTAGACCTGTGCTCAACGCTTACAGTAGAGTACAGTATTTTCACAAGCTAGGTTGGTTTATATTGGCTGGCTATAACGTCTTATGCAAACCTGCGGGTCCTTAGTAGTGCAAGTTACAGACCCTGTTTAGATCGAGCTAAAGTACTCGTCGTGTATGGTGCCAACTCTTTTTGCGAAATTTTAGAGAACCAATTTCGTTACTTCATATAGTCCACTGAGCTGTGAAGTTCTGGATAAAGTCGGACAGAAGTAGTTGAGGTGTTCTAGCATCTTATTTATGCCTTCCTTCCTACAAGCATCACAGTTACTACTGGCCATTCTACTCGTGAGTGATGCCAATAAGTTGTGCCCTATCACTATACCAAAAACCGTCTTGAAGTCCTTCCGAGACCGCCTTTTGGAAGCAATAAGTGTGTGCCTTTTACTTCATTGCCCTTACACAGATTCTTGGCGGTCTTGGTTGCCATTTAGGCATTCCATCTCTCCTGTCTCACCTTCTTCCAGACCTTTTGGAAATTTCATTGCACAGAGTTTCTATCAATTTTCGTATGGCACTTTCCACAATTTCATGGACAATTTCCTTTCCCACAATGTTCTTATGACCTCAAACCCCGTATATGTATATGCAGCTGCTTTGCTGCAGCCATCTTATTTTCTTATTTATCCTCCTTACTACTAGGTACCATTTTCTGACGTAAAATTATTGCAGTAGTCCGAAAGCTTGACCATTTTTGACTCAAAGAGATCACATAAATAACTCTAAAACTCAGCAAGGACTCAACAAGTGCGGAAGAACAAAGAAATTGTGAAAACCGATTATGAGGTTCAGCTTTTGACAGGGGTAGTAACACACAGAGGTGGCACCCTCTCAGCAGGATAGTCAAGTCAAACTCTACAACACTTTCCAGGTGTTAATGAAAGCCGGAGGACTTGGTCTTTTGGCTTCATGTAAGACTTAGGAGCTTTTTAGTCTATTGGTCTTTCTCCAAAGCCTAACCAAACTTTTCAGTAGATTTTAACTGTCGCATATTTATATTCTTCTTTCGGCTGTCTGTTGTCAATCTAAGCTCGTACAAAATAATCCATGTATTTTCACTTTTCTTTCATGCAGTTCTTTTTCCGACGTAATCTCAAAAACTCTCAACTCAAGCAACTCAATCAGGGTGTTGAAAACTTGAGACGCACAAATATACTCGAAATCTTCATAGATCATCTTATAGTAATGACTGAGAAAGCCATCAACTTTCGTGTTTTATATCTGGCAAAATCCTTCTTGGTACAAGCGAGACGCCTCTGTAAATTCTACAATAACTATGGCTGTGATATGGGGGCGAAAGAGTATCTCAGCACAATCGATAGCATGGAGGAGGAGATCTCAGGTTTACAGACAAATGAAGAATTTACGCACTTACCACCCACGCTACCGATACGCACAAGCGTGGAGACCGGCATGAAAGCGAAGGTTAGAAAAGAGGTATTCGAGCACATAGAGAGCGTGCGTAGAGGAGTTAGAGTAAATGGAGAGACAACGTGTAATGATAAAGAGAAGAGTAGGGATAAAGAATTTGACAAACCATTGTCTGATAGCGGCAAAGAATATGTGCATGAAAGGAGACAGGATTTATTCGATAATCTAACACTCGGCATGGAATCACATAAGTCAATTAAATTCATCGAACATGTTGCCGAAGTGCACGAGGGCGATACAAATCCCTTACACAAGCCGGAAAGTCAAAATTTGGTCGGAATTTTACGTTTCAACGATGAAATAACGGAGATTTGTGACGCAGAAGAAGTATACGAGAACTATGAAATGCCGAATGAATATCACACCAATGATGCAACATCGAAACTCCGCGACGAATGTGGTAAAGTAGACGATGAGGATGATAGAGCTCGCTCGGTAGAGACAAAAGGAATTGTAAGTTCTACAGACAATGAAACAAAAATGCCTGAGGAGCATGAGGATCGCGTTGGGTTTGTGAAAAAAGCCGGCATGTTGCGCAGCCTACCACTCGGCAATTCGCAGATACTGAAAGATATTACCACATCAACGGAAAAATTACTCGTTAGAATGGCTTCGGAAGAGAGGTGCGCGCAGCTGAAACAAGCAATCAAACAGAAAACATTTCAACTAAAGGGCGCATTTAATCAAAGCTCGGAGACGTGACATTTAAATGAAAGAAATGTCTTTTGTAATTATATTTTTGTATATTTATGTGTATCTAGAGAGTGAAGCCAAATAAAATCATATTGATAAGTAACTCACTTTTCCTGAAGTTTTCACGGACAGTGTCGAGATGAGCCAGGTTGGTTAGGGAAATCTGCTAGCAGATACCATAGATCAGAGAATCATATCAGAGCAAATTATTTGAAGGGATTTGGAATGGGATGGGGTCCCGTGCTGTTGCGTTTTAAGATCAAGTATCCTCTGCATCAAGCAGCTGAGGAAACAGCCCAAGTATTTCCTGTGTAGCCCAAAAAACATCCGTTTGGAGACGAACTAAACTGTGAACGCGTAGGGTTAGAGACCTACCACATAAAAAATCTGCTCCCATTAAAAATCGGATCAGGCATCCCGCCTTTGATGACGACCCCTGCAAACTGTTTAAGAACCATGAAATGTGCTACTCTTTAACTGAGAAACTGGCGCTGAGCACCCAGCTGTGTATGTTAAAAAGTACGATGGACGGGACGATGAAGGAAGAAGTTGAAAGTTGGTTTTTGTGGAATCTACTATATCATATTGAATTCATGGCGACGTGGGAGACCGACATTCACTCCGATGGATAAACGTCTTGCCATAATCCCACACACTCCGACGAAGGAAAGGACGATGTCACCAAAAATAATTTCTATGAGCGTCCGGAAGGCACTTATGCGCGTTGCCCCAGCCAATATGTTAAAATTGTGCTTGGTGTTAAAATCAGCAGAAGATTATAACCGCATGACAAAACAATCCTAAACGTGCTGAGGCTGATTGACTTTGCCGCCACACGAAATATGAGGCATCCACCAGAAAATTCATCAAGTTGCATGGCTAGCTTTGGATCAAATATCTCGTACCAAAAGGGTATTGCAAGAAACGAAAGAAATGTCTCCAGTATTCCAAGGACCTAACACTAACTCGAACTGCTATCTGGTTGGAACTACGATCCGCACCCACCTCTATGCAGCGGAAAACGTCCGTCAGCATACACAAGGGAGGTTGGTTGTCAAGGAGCTGCAACCACAAGAGAACGAGTTTCAAAGCAACTTGCATTCCCGTTCCCTGAGAGCATTTATCAGCAACTCGATATAAAGGAACTGTGGGACAATATTTCAACCTATCTACCTTTACCTACCTACGTTTAGCCGCGATTTATTGGTCTTCGGCAAGGTTGAAAGAAGAGCTAGTACGAAGTGAGTTCTCGCGCTGAAGTTGTGAGAAAAAGATTGTTTATCTGGCAACGTGCCGGTCGACGCGTACTTTGTGGCTTAGATGCCGATGCCGTTGATAGAGGAAGCGAGACCCATTTGTAGAGAAGAATAGAGAGCGGTCGAAATGGTTGAGTGAGTTTGAAAAACCGACCGACAGGGTTAATGCGCAAACGTTCAATGAGAAAATGCGGTGCATTTCAGAAGTTTTCGAGCACGGAAACATTTTTCGCTGTTCGAGAGGTATAAAAGAGTCAGGCAGAGTAAGGTGCCAAGTCCGTCTAAAATATATGCATTTAAACTATCATGGAAGATTGATTATTTTCTACTAAACGCGAAATTTTACAGAAACTTCTACTCACATCGACGCCGTGCTCCGCATAAAAGTCGCCAGTACCCATAGAGGCATACAGTTTATAGCCCATCTTTGCCAAATCTCTGATGGAGGATAACAATTCCATTTTGTGCTGAAATAAAATATATATTATAAAATTCATAAGCTTCTCGGGAGCTAACGGACTCGGTTCAATTACCTTAAAGCTGCCGATAGAGAGGAGAATAGCTTTTTTCGGAATTTGAAAGCCGGTGGACATCATTGCCTTCAAATATGCCTCGTAACGGTTGTCACCAAAGCCGGCTACCTCGCCGGTGGAAGCCATTTCTACGCCCAACTGTACATCGGCACCGGCCAAACGCGAAAAACTGAACTGTGGCACTTTCACACCGACCTTACCCACACCATGCAACACATCCACGGGTTCTACCTCAACGCCAATGATAGCGCGTGTTGCGGTCGCCACAAAATCGTGATCCAAAGTCTTCGAAACGAACGGGAAGGAGCGTGAGACACGCACATTGCATTCGATCACCTTGAGCTCATTATTCTTGGCAATCAATTGCATATTGAAGGGACCGGTGACATCGAGCAATGCAGCCAAATCGCGTGTTATACGCTTAATAGTTTCGAGTGTCTCCTGATTCAAATCCTGTGGTGGTGTGACCAAAGTGGCATCGCCGGAATGCACACCAGCATTTTCTACATGTTCGGAAACAGCCATGCACAATATTTCACCATCAGCTGCGACAGCGTCTACATCGATTTCTTTTGCCTCCGT
This sequence comes from Ceratitis rosa, assembly GCA_037013455.1. Classification (NCBI taxonomy): domain Eukaryota; kingdom Metazoa; phylum Arthropoda; class Insecta; order Diptera; family Tephritidae; genus Ceratitis; species Ceratitis rosa. Next base: position 60,158 of record JAWMAG010000054.1, on the reverse strand, counting down.
TAAGAATTTTGAAATAACCACAGGATGTTCCTTGCTCACCAAAGAAGCGGCATTTAGGTAAGTCTCCAGATCCTGGTTAGAGTAAGCAACATTCATAGCAGCGCCAGAGAGCACATACGATGGGCGCACCAAACATGGGTAGCCGGCCTCTTCGCAGAATTCAATAGCGCTCTTCAAGTTCGTCAATTCCTTCCAACGTGGTTGCAATATGCCCTTGCGATCCAACATACGAGAGAATTTGAAGCGGTTCTCAGCGCTATCGATTGATTCGGGAGATGTGCCCAGCACTTTGGCTTGTTGGCGGTGTAGATCCATTGCAATATTGTTCGGTAACTGGCCACCCATTGAGAGTATGATGCCATCAGAGTTTTCCATTTCATAAACGTCCATAACGACCTCAAAGGATATCTCCTCAAAGTACAGACGATCGCACATATCATAATCAGTGGATACCGTCTCGGGGTTATAGTTGATCATTATTGTGGGTCTGCCGAGATTACGTAACTCACGCAAGCAACCCACCGCACACCAATCGAACTCCACCGATGAGCCAATGCGGTAGACGCCCGAGCCGACTACAATTGTGAAACCGCCGGGGAAGTCCAAGTCATGTTCGTTGGCATTATAAGTGAGATAGAGATAATTGGTGGCAGCGGGCCACTCGCCGGCGACGGTATCTATTTGCTTAACGTAAGGTTTGATGCCCAGCTCTTGTCTTTGTTTGCGCACCGCTAACTCGGTGCTCTTAATGGCAGCTGCAATTTGCTTATCGGAGAAGCCAATTTGTTTTGCATACACGATTTGTGCGGCCGAGAGCGTATTACCGATCTCTTCCAAATTAATGTGAAACTCTATAATGTGCTTCATCTTATTCAAGAACCATCTGTCGATTTTGGTGAGCTGATGCAACTCTTCAACGCCATAATTGGCTTTCAGTGCGGCAGCTAACACAAAAGGTCGTTTGTCTGTGGGTTCGGTGAGCTCTTCCTTACACAGTGGATATTGATCGGGATCGAAACCATTAACTGCGCCATCAACCATACGCAACGCCTTCTGGAAGGCCTCCTCAAAGTTACGTCCGATAGCCATTACCTCCCCTACACTCTTCATCGAGCTGCCGATATTTTTGCTGACGCGGATGAACTTCGCCAAATCCCAACGGGGTATCTTGACCACACAATAATCCAAACTGGGCTCAAAGCAAGCTGTAGTTACACCAGTAACTGAATTCTTAATCGAGGGCAGTGAGACACCCAAAGCCAACTTGGCTGCGACGTATGCCAATGGATAGCCAGTCGCCTTACTAGCCAAAGCAGAGCTGCGGGAGAGACGCGCATTCACCTCAATTATATAGTACTCTTCGGAATGTGGATTTAGCGCATATTGTATATTACACTCGCCGACCACACCGAAGTGTCGTATCACTTTTAAGGCAGTGCTACGCAACATATTGTACTCTCTGTTGGAGAGCGTCTGAGATGGCGCTACCACAATACTCTCGCCCGTGTGTATGCCCAAAGGATCGAGATTTTCCATATTGCAAACCGTTATGCAGTTATCGTAGGCATCGCGCACCACCTCATACTCAACCTCTTTCCAGCCTTTAAGAGACTTATCAATAATCAATTGGCTTGAGTGCGCTAAAGCTTGATGCGCCAGTATTTCCAATTCGCGTTCGTTATCGGCGAAACCTGAACCCAAACCACCCAAGGAGAATGCCGCACGTGCCATAACGGGATAGCCCAAGCGCTTAGCGGCCCCTAGTGCTTCTTCCACAGAGTATACAGCTTCCGAGGGCGCCACGCACTCACCGATCTCGGCAACGCGGTCTGCGAAAATCTTGCGGTCCTCCGTTTCGATGATCGATTGTATGGGGGTGCCCAAAATTTGTACGTTGTACCGCTCAAAGACGCCTGCACGCTCCAACTCAACGCCACAATTGAGCGCGGTTTGACCGCCGAATGTGAGCAGTACACCAGTGGGGCGTTCAGCTTGTATAACCTGCTCGACATAATCCGGTGTTAGGGGCAGGAAGTAACACTTGTCGGCCAAACCCTTAGAGGTTTGTACGGTGGCAATATTTGGGTTGATCAAAACTGTTTGTATTTTCTCCTCTTTCATTGCTTTGATGGCCTGCGCGCCGGAATAATCGAATTCACCTGCTTGACCGATTGAGAGACCGCCTGAACCCAAAATTAGCACTTTTCGTGGACGCTTATCGGGTATTGTGTCGGTTTTGGGCGTATACGTAAGACGATTGATCAAGTTCTGACGTAAGCTCAAGCCAACGGCCGTTTGTTTGACTGCTTCGAGGAAGATGTCAAAGAGCAGTTCCAAATCTTCAGGACCGGCGGTATGTTCAGGATGGAATTGCACCGAGAAGTATGGTTTGCTGGTGTGTATGATGCCTATAGAAAATAATATTTACATTAAAAGTAAGAAAATAAATAATCAAAAATATTTCAACTACCTTCATTTGTATGATCGTTGGCGTTGGTGAAGAGTGGCTCCCACTCAGCCGGTAAAGTGTTACTATCCACTGCGAAACCATGATTCTGCGAAGTCATGAAACAACGTCCAGTACCATTATGTACGCAAGGCAGATTGTGTCCACGGTTGCCATATTTCATTTTGTACGTCTTACAACCAATCGCAGTGGCGAGCAACTGATGACCCAGGCAAATACCAAAGACAGGCTTCTTGCCATTTTTCAAAACCTTTTGTATCTGCACAACTGTCTCCTTGCACACGACTGGATCACCTGGTCCATTACTAATGAAGAGCCCATCAAACTCTTCCTCCTTCAGAGCATAATTCCACGGCACCAAATCGACACGTGCGCCTCGTGACACGAAGCACTTAATTTGATTTAACTTCAAACCACAATCGATGGCACAAATACGTGGGGTGCCGGTGGCATTGAAAACGCGTGGTTCCGTCACAGAGCACTCAGCCACCAAATTTCTTAAATTCGGATCGGCGAAGGTGAAACTGCCTAAAGCATCTGGCTCCTCGTAGACTATACGTCCCAATATGGAACCATTTTCACGTATCTTCTTTGTAAGCGCACGCGTATCTATGCCACTGATGCCCGGCACCCCGTGACCCTCCATCCAGGAGGAGAGTGTCTGTTTGGCACGCCAATGTGAAGGAGTTTCACACACTTCACCCACCACCAATGCAGCCAGCGTTATGCCCTCGAACCATTCGAAATTCACCGGCAGCCCATGCTCATCCAACTCTTTCTCATCCGGTACACCATAATTGCCGATTAACGGATAGGTTAGTACTAATATTTGTGCACGATATGAACGATCCGTCATCGATTCGGGATAACCAACCATGCCGGTTTGGAAGACTACTTCACCATCAACGGGCGCTCGAGCACCGAAGGCATGTCCGGGCAATATGGTGTTGTCTTCCAGGACTAAATAGCAGTTTGGTGACTTCATTGTTGTTTTTTCTTTGTTTGATGCTTAGACAAGAGCTGAAAGTATAATGGAAAGAATTTTTATATTGTAATAATAAATAATAAGCTTTGCCTAGTGCGACATCTAAAAACAATGAACACAAAATGCTGAAAAGTAAGAAGATATTTGATCTTGGTAATTTCTGCGAAAAGTCTGTATCTTCAACCCTGCTAAAATTTATACAATAGATACAATAAATTTTGTTTTTCAACTATGAAGGGTATACATATTTGACAAGAATTGAGAATTGCGTTATTGGCTACGTTGTATCTCATTGTTTATGTCTCTCTGAAAGCACGTGTTTGCCTAGCTGACCGTTCTCCCATACACATACATACATGTACTCGTATGTACAACACGCAAACATAGTTGAAAAGTCGAGATATTTGAGAGTTCCCAAAACTTGTCTTATCACACTTTTGTTTTGACTGACAGATTTTTATTTATTTTTTTTTTATTTCAACGGAGAACTTTGTAAATACCGTGGATAGTGAAAATTAGGTCTCTGCGGATAGTTAAGTAGTAAATGCGCAGTCTTGATGAGTAAAAGATATAAATACTCGTATAGTATAGGTATATGGTATGTGCATATGTCTGTACGAATATAAACGTACATATGTACAATACACGTATGCATAGGCAGCACGCGATAAGAGGAAAGCCATATGTTGATGATTATGAAGTTGGTAACCGCGTTGCGGCCTACGCATTTTTGATTAGCATGTTAATTGTTGTTTATATATTAATAAAATATACATTGTATACATAAAAAGGTGTACACCTGAACATACTAATATGTATATCATATGTACATATGGTATGTAGCAAAACTAAATAAGTGTGGAACATTTTTATTATCAAATCAATGCGTAATTTGCGATTCTGTTTTAATGTGGGTAATAAATATTGTAAAAATATATTAAGGGTGGCTTTATTTATTTATTTTATTATAATTATTACTAATTTTAATGGGTATAGTAAGAATATATGTATTTTGTTGAATGTATTTAATTTAATTAAATGATATTAATTATTAATTTTTTTTATTTCAGTTTTTAATTCATTTTATTTTATTTTCTTTTTCGTTTATTTAATTTCACTATAATTATTTTACTTTTGAAAATAATTTTTTTATTTTATATACTGTAACTTTTTGAATTTTATTTGGTTATACATACATACATACTTACGTACATTATTTTTTGTTATATTATTTACTTTTATTTTATTTTTATTTTTAAAATTATTTTTTATTTCATTAAATAATTAAAATTATTGCATTTAATTTTATATAATTTTAATTTTTTTAATTACTTCTATTTTATTTTTTATTTCATTTTATTTTATATTACTTTTCATATATTTGACTGAACTTTAATTATTTTATTTTTGGCAATAATTTTTTATATGCATAGATATATTGTTTTTTGTAATAATACTTTTTTTATTAAAATTAATTTATATTATTTTATATGATTTAATTCCTTTTTATCATATTTGATTTCATTTTATTTTTTTAATTTATTTAACATTTTTATTTTACTATATTATTTATTATTTATTTATTTATTTATTTTTTTGCTTATTTATCATTTTTATTTATTTATTCAATATTAATAATTAACCTGGCCTTTTTTATATAAATATTGTTTAATTTTATTAATTTTGTTATAATTACATTTTATATTATAATTATTTGCTTTATTTTTTATTTCATTTCATATAATTTTTTGTATATTCGATTTTACTTCTATTATTTTATTTTTGTAAAATATTTTATTTTGTTTTTACATACTTCAATTCAATCAATTTTATTTTGTTATATATAATTTTTAATTATTTCTATTATACATATATAGTTGGCGCTTTATAACCACTGAAGCGATTTTCGGCCGAGCTCAATTTGTTGTTTTGCGCCTTGATGTTTTTCCAACAAATGGGGGGACCTACAGTTTATACTAAGCCACCTCCGAACGGCTGATGGTTTTGTAATGAAAATTCTTTATATTTATTTATTATGTCAGAAATACACTCAGAGGGGTTGACATTCTCTGCCGAGGGGACACCGCAATTAGAAAATTTAACTTAATTTTTTATTTAAATTAATTTTCCGTAACTTCTGGATGTTGAACCCGGGCCTTCCAAATTAATTTTATTGCTTTATATTATTTTAATTTAATGTTATTTTACTTATATATTATTTTTAATTATATTACTTTATATTATTTTAACTTATGTTAATTTCTTTTATTTTATTTACTTAATTATTTATTAATTTACTTTAATTTTTTATTTTATATTGTTTTACTTTATTTTATTTTATTAATTCTTTTTTAATTTATTATTCTCATTATTTTTATTTATTGACAACTAAATTTTAATTTAATTAATTTAGTTCTTTTAAGTATATTTTACTTTAGTTTTCGTATTTTATTTATGTTTAGTATCTAATCTTACTTTTTTATTTGGTTTTAAATTCTTTTTTTCCCATTTTATGTTTCATCATTTTGTTTTATTTACTTTATTTATCATTATCAAATAACTTCCTCCTAATGCAGTTTACTATTGAATTTTCAGTCAATTTAAGAGTTTTTTTTTTACTGATAAATCATAATTAAATATCTCTCGCCCAACTTTTTTAAACTTTCAAATAAAATGTGGGGAGCCTGAGGTCTTTCAACTCGTTTTAAGCAGATATGTCATTAACAAAAACCAAACGATTTACAATAGAATGCGCACTCATATGCAATCACATACATACGTATATGTACGAGTATGTTTGTTTGTCTTTATAACACATGTGTATAAAAGTGTATAGCAATTTAGCTTGGAACTGCGGCGTGTCGGGTCACACCACCAACCAACAGTCGGCAAATACTTGGCCACTTAAATTACAATGCTTGTTTACATGCAATTTTCTCGATTCTCTTTTTTCGCACAAAGAAAAATTTTATAACGCATTTTAAATGTTACTTACATACTTGCAAAGATATTTACAATTTAATGTGATTTGAAACAAATTTATATATTGTACATATTTATGTACTTAAATTTACGTGCAAACATACATGTGTGCATATGTATGTATGTATGTAGGTATGTAAAGAAATAGGTGTGCAAGGGAAGTTTGAAAAAAAATCTCAGTCGCTTTAACAGGCAAATGAAGTTAGAGGTCGATGTACATACATTTGTATGTAAGTTTGTATATTGCATTACCTAATTAACCGGTTATTAGGCTTTAAGCAAGGAAACTAAAGTATATATTATATAAATATATATACATACATACATACAGCCATGCATGTAAATTTATTTTAAAATTTACATACTTACGAACTTACTAAAAAATACATAAATTATGAAATTTGCAATCTTTTTTAATTTAAACTATTTTCAAGTGTTATTTTATATTAAATTTGTTAAAAAAAAATAAACTAGAATTTATTAGAACTTTAATTTTTTCTTCAATACATGTGCTACATGTATGTATCTCACCAAATGAACACATATCGCTACACATATGTACATGTACATACATATCTGCTTATACTTCTATACCGCACTACATTCATATGTATGTATATACGGACAGGTGGAAATTTTCGACTTTTTCCCCTTTAATTTCCAACTAAAATGTATTACTAAATCCTTAGTTAATCTTCTTATCACTTATCACTCACTCTGTCTGTTTGTATTGTAAACAAAATGCAGCGAAAACACGATTTCTTGCAACTTTTTCAAATTACCACGTGGCTTTTGCTATCTCTATAGAACACAACCGTACTGGAGAAGGAAAAGACTACCTTCACGATTGGTCGACAGCACACGACTGAATTTCGGTAGACCAGCGCCCAGAGACCAACCGGAGGCCAAAGAGACAAAGCTTAGTGGTACAGAGTTGCCATGTGGGTTGAAGAATATAACCAAAATTCTTTTTGAATGTTACTATGAGATACAGTTTAATAACTCTAAAGAAAAGTTAAACAATAAAGCTCATTATTTAGTTAGTGAATCTTTAATACTAAAATTTCCATAATATCTAAATTATAAAAAAAAAATAATTTTTAAAAATAAAACTGAAAAGTTAGTTGAACTGATAATTTTTTTTGAAGTTTACTAACGAATGTTGAACTAACATTTATTTCCTTTTAATTTTATTTACTTTTAATAAAATTTTATTGATTAATCGGATCTATTTAAGAGTTATTAATTTGGAGTTTGTATATAAATTACGATGAAGGAAGAATTACAATTTCAGAAAGATTTTGAAAAAAGAAAAAACAAAATATTTAACTTTTTGAAGAAAGTTCTCCATTAAGAATAAAGGCTCTTTTTAGAAGATTTAAGAAAATAACTTATATTTTTCTGTTCTAAATAAAAAGAAATAAAAAATTATGTGTATAATAGAGCTCAAGACTTTGTTCGTACTTAAATTTTTTTTCAGCTCTATTTTCCAAAATTTTAATATATTTACATATATACATATTTATGAAAAAAGCCAAGAATCATTGAAATTGTAAAGAAATTTCTTCACATAAAATTTAAAAGTTTTTTTCTGCTGCTCGAATTTTGAAAAAAAAAATTCGCGAGAATGGATTTTTCTTATTGTAAAAAAATCCAGCAAATATTTTTGAAATACCAAAACATATGGCCACTATAAATTCCATTAAGCGTATATATGTTCATCCATAACCTGCCTAACAAGTTCCAGTAAATTGTATTGACTCTACTCGCAACACCAATGAGACCGGCATTTTCAAATCCATACAAACCATTGAAACGCTCTCTTTATTTCTCAAAACTTTTGGGCGCGTTCTCTGCGGAAAATTCTTGCCAGCATTTCAAATGGGTGGTGGTGATTATGGGTTGAGTAACTGTATAACAAGGAGCCAAGTAAATGAGAAAATAAATATCAACAAGTTGTAAGAGTATGGCACAGTGTTTTTGAAATGGTGTATTGAACATGAAAAATATTGAATTTTTTTAAAATGACAAACCAAGCAAATTTAATAATATTCCTCGTTTTAAGCGAATCAAGGCTCAAATAAATATTTTTGCTAATATGTTTTCAACAGATATTTTAGACTAAAGTATTTATTTGATTAAATATATAGAGATATATTCAATAGTCATAGCTGAAACAATAATAGATATTAATAGATATTAACTGACCCTTCACGATCTTAAAAAGCACGTTAAATGGTTATATGGGTTTATTCGGGGGTAAATAGGTATTGTATATTTTCAACAATTTTATTTTATATAAAAAATAAAATATTTTAAACAAACTATTGTCTTAAAGAGGAACATTTGAAAAAAGAAATTCTGAATCTTCCAAATTAAAATATTTATAAATCCGCCATTGTAAATTCAATTTCGGTGGCCCCTGAAAAAATGAGTCTGCGTTCACAATAAAACTCATGACAAGATAATCCGAAGTAAAAAAAAAATTGTGTTTTAATTACCTAATACCATAAACTAGAGTTTGGACAAATGAAAATAAGTAAAGAGTAAAGGGTTTTTTGGAAGAATTTGTTTACTAAAAAAAAAAAAAATTTTTTGGAAAAATTTGTTCAACATTGTTTTAGTAGGTGTGGCTGAAAGAAAAAAATCGTTTGCCAATTCTTCGTGAATTGTATCTTGAAGACCTGAGTAAAATTGCATCAAAGTTGGCTTAGTAGTTTTGAGAACTTTTGACGACCGTCTTTGAAAACACAGTTTTGAGAAAAACTAGTTTATATTTTAAAACGCTGAATCTACCTGCCTTCGAGCGCGCCCTTCCCCAAAGCCGAATCTCCGGAACTTTTATTCATATTGACTTCAAAACTTAGTATAATATTTTCAGGATGTTGTAAAAATTAATAAGATAATAAAAAAGTCCGATTTTTGAAGCTGTTGAACCCCTAAATAATCCTCAGAAAAGAATTTTTTCTGGCCAGATTCTTATATTCCAATCGAAACCACTTGCCGTATCTGCTGCTAAAATTTTTTTATTAGCCTCAAATTTTGCTGAAAGCATTTATGATCCAGGTGATCACGTTTTGTGGCAGTTTTGTGAGGAGGGGATAAAAACATTATTTTGCAATATAAATAGGCTAAGTATGCATTTTTATATCAAAAGAGTCTGTTAAAAAAAAAAAACAAAAGAAGCAAAAATAATGATTGTAAAAGAAAAAAAAAAAACGGAATGAATTTTTTTCAATAATTAGAAAAGTATGAATATTTTTGATTAAAATTAGAAATTATTACGACCGTTGTTTCAAGATTTTTTTTTTATTTAAGTACAGTTTATTTGTGACTAATCACTCAGTTAGACGTCACTGTGCAAACATTAAAATGAATTGAGCTTTATATTGTCAATAAAAGCTTTCATCGCGCAAATGTTATACCATAATCTTATTACTAGGCGTAGTTTATTTAAGTCCCGAACTAATAACATAGAGCTTTTTAGAAATTGAAAGTACGCAAACATTGTTGATGAAATGTAAAAAAGGTTCAACAAAGAAGTTCTATAATTTCTAAAAAGCATCAAAAGATTTTATTAGTACGTCCAAAAGTTTTTAACAAGCCTAGAAATTTTCGAATATTCATTTTTATTCTTTTTCCACTTAATTGGTAGAAATAAACTCCTCAAAATTTATACCGATTGGATTAGAATGGCATGCTGAGGTGATTTATTCATGTCCATCTGCCCCACTGCTTGTCCGCAAATTAGTCCCTCTTTTTTAAGACATTTCAGCCGACCTTGGAATCAATATCATCGGCATATGCCAGCAGTTGTACACTCTTATAGATGATTACAACTTCTCTATTTAGCTCTGCTGCTCGTATTATTTTCTCAAGCATCAGATTGAAGAAATTTCACGATATAAAGTCACCATGTCTGAATCCTCGTTGGTACCGTACAGCTCGGAGAGGTCCTTCTCAATTATGATTGGGCTTGAGGTGTTATCCAGCGTCAGTTGTATGGGGATATCAAATTCTAACATAGCGCCATAGAGGCAGTCCCATTTTGTGCCGTCGAAGGCAGCTTTATAGCGATGAAAAGGTGATGTGTGTGGGTTTTCTTTTCACGGGTCTTTCTAAGATTTGGCGCATGGTGAATATTTATAGCCCTCTAAAACTAATTTTTCAGACATGAGAATTAATAGACGGTCATGAAAGTGAAAAGAATTCGTTATGGCCGAAGGCTTCTCTCTGCCCTTCCTTCTTGTTTTATTTTTTATTTTTACAAACTCGTCCTATTTTTTTTTATTCATATCTCGGTCCATAAAAATATATCAAAAAAAAAAAAGCTCTTCATTGTGGTCTATGTGTAAATATTTATTGCAATAAAATATTTATAATACAAAAATTAACAATTCGATAAAATATAACAAAAATTATTACATAAGAATAAACAAGGACACCTTTTCTTCAATTCTCTTTTTTTACAAATTAAAACATTTTGAATACCAATACAAATTGCAAAAAATATATTTTTTGAAATTAAAGGAAACTATTTTATAAATTCTTTTACCAATTATCGCTCAAAATTGATTTTAATTTTTTTTTTTGGTTTTTTTCAGGAATTTATTAAATTATTTAGATTTGAAAAAAAAGATGATATTAAATATTATTATGTATGTTTGTCAGTATGTATTTATGCATATTTTTATTCCGGTAATTCGTACATATGTACATATATACATATGTTATATACGTATCATTTCATTAAGTCAGTATAAAGAAATCTAAATGCTTTCACTTCCATTCACTTAAATATTTTACAAAATCATTATTTTTTATTACTTTATGTGCTTTATAAAATAATTTACTTTGCGCTATATAATAGAAATTTATTATTATTATTATTATTTTTTATATTAATTTAGTTTAATATTTAAACGCTGGGTAATTAAACATTTGTTGGCGCATCCATGCCGCAAATGATCGACTTGACCACAGCTGCTGCCGCCAGCGAAGCGAAATTTTGCCATTTTCGCGTCGACATGCCGTCCTTGTAATCGGAAATACCTGCGAATAAAATAAATAAAAATTTTACATTTTAAATTTTTTTAACTTTTTTTTGAATACTAACTAATTTAAATTTTTGTTTAATTTAATTTTTTATTTTTAATAATTTCTTTCTTATTTTTAAATTGAAAATTAAACAAATATTTATTAGTTATTTAATTAATTTTTTAATTTAATTTTTTTTAAATTGTTAGTTATTTATTAATTTTAAATTCCTTTTGTCTTAATTTTAGTCTTTTAATAATTTTGTCATTCTTTTTATTTAAATTTTAGTCTTCTTTTAAATTCTAATTTTTTTAAAAGTTCATAATTGCTTATATTCTGTTTTCTTAATATTTCTGAGTCTTAATTTGTAATTTTTTTCAAAACTCTTATTTAGAAAAGATTCGAAAATATGTTATACAGTATTTTTTTAGATTAGATTAGATTACTAATGCTTATAATAAGTTTTTTATTTAATTTTTTTAATCTTAATTTTTTTGAACCTTTTCTTTTAAATATTTAAAATAAATTTATTTAACTAATTTTAAATTTTTATTTAATCTTTTTATTTTTGAATTCTTTCTTTCTGATTTATATTTATTTATTTTTTTATTTCTTAATTTATTAATTTCATTTTTTAATTTTAAAATATTTTTTAAATTGTAAATTATTTGTTAATTTTAAATACCTTTTTTTAATTTTAGTATTTTAATAATTTTAGCCTTCTTTTAAATTCAAATTTTTTATATTACCATATATTTCAAAATTTTTTAATTTTCTTTATTTAATTTTTTTAGTACTAATTTTTAATTTTTTTCCAAAACTCTTATTTAGAAAATTTCGAACACATGTTATACGGTAATTTTAAGGTTAAATTAGATTGATAATAGTTACATTAAATTTTTTTATATTTAATTTTTTTTAATTGTAATGTTAGTCTTCTTTTTATTTTAATTCTTATTCAATTTTAGTCGGTTTACACTTTTTTTATTTTTCAATTAAAATTTTTTTAGTCCTTTATATTTAATTAATTAAACTTAATTCTTTTCTTTTATTTTTAGTATTTTGATAATTTTTAAACTCCCTTTTTTAATGTTAGTCTTTGTTTAGTTTTTATTTTGATTTTTTTTAGTCTGTTTTCAATTAATTTCAATTTTAATTTTAATTTTTTAGTCTCTTTTTAATATTTAAATATTTTTTTTTTAAATTTTTTCAAAGCTCTTTTTAGAAATATTTGGAAAATATATTATTCATACATATGCATATTAACACTTTTTCTTCACCCACCTTTCACCAATATAAAGCTCTCCCGGCAATTGCCTATGATACTGTCCAGCACCGAACTCATCTCCACATCTGTGGCGAGTAAACCATATTTCTTGGCGAATTCCATACGCGAATTGTCGCTACGCACCAGATCACGTCCGGAACCAATCGGCCCGAGATGTAGACGTGAACGTGGCACACCATCCACAGAGTCCATGGCTATGGGATGTGCTACCTCGATAACCTCATTATTGCCGATATTCATGAAAAGTTTATCCGTATTGACGGAGGGACGATTGAAGTCGCTTTCGGTTTTCTGCATAAGCGATGCTAAGCCTTCGCGCTGATATGTATCCCAGGGACGTTTTACTTCCATATTAGCTTGCAGGCCTTCGGCGATTTGTTGGAGTGAATCGTTAATGGGGAAGTAGGTTTTCACATCTTCACCGCTCTTGTAGATATAGACATAGGGTTTTTCGTTTCTAGCAAAATTGAAGTAAAAAATAAATATTAAAAAATTGTTAAATTAATTTAAAATACTCCATGGTGTTTATTGAACCTTTTCTTTTTTTGTTCCCTACTCACTTGCTCAACAACGCACGCTGTTTATCCACATACGAGATGACCACATCACCCAGCCGCACATGCTTCTTAAAATCCGTATAATGTGGCACACCACCGGCCACGCCCACCACAAAGACATAGTCAACCTTTTGGAATGTGCCGAGTAGACGTGTCGTTGTATTGCCCGTAGCGGTCATAGCTTCGCGTGTGCTGCCAACCGAAGGTAATTTCGTGCTGACAATACGATGAGCGCCAATATTGCCCAAAGTGTAAACATTCGATTCGCCTGTGAATAAAGCGTTAAAGATTACTTACAAAATTCATTCTCTACTAAACAACGAAGTTAACCCAAATAAATATAAACAAACTGGGATGGTGAATTGATAGACGTGACAAATATGGAGAAATTTACAACAAAACAGTGAAAAAGTGATTTGTAATGAAAAATATGTGAAATGTGAAAATAATACAGGTGAACCTAATATAGTGAATAACCTCACTGGTTCACTGGAAAGCATATGACTGATATATATGACTTATTTTGTAGTTGTATTTGCTTACTTACAGCTTTTATATTTACATGGAAACACAGAGAAGCGAGTGAAATCGAATTTTTTATGATTAGCAGTAAGCAACTGACAGCTGACAAGTGACAATTGGAAAATGAAAAATTCGTCGAACTTAAGACGTAGAGTTACAGTGCTCAAATGCAAGAAGGTCTCAAAATGTTGGCTTAGCAGGAATGATAATGAAGGAGCCGATTTAAAGCTATGCTAATAGAGAAGGCAGTTGAATGTGTCGAAGAAGCGAGTGGGATTTTTATAATTCAGTATGCGTCAGACTCTGTTGCCTCACGAGCATATGGAAATCTTTCAAAAATTGTGACATGAAAGCTCATGCGGAATACGTTCATCAGTCTAGATACCATAAGACTGCAGATGAGCTAAAGCTTATGACTCCTTCTCCCCGATTTAATGATGCTTCTAACAACTAAAGTGTTGGTAATGCTTTCATTAGCTCACAACTGGGAAAAGAGAACTCTGCACTGACGGCATTCTATCCTAACAATTCCCAAAAATTAATAACAATATACAACGTAATATGTTCTTTATTCTAGAAGACTGCAACTAAGCTGAACTTATTCATTATTGAAAGCACTAATGATGCTCTTGAAAGAACATTATCCAGAGTTAGCAACGCTTCCAGTAAAATGAGTAAAACTGTGGGAGCATAGAGCTCAACGCTTTCATTTTAATGCCACCCTTTAAAGATTCACATATTTCTGCAGTTGTCTTTTGCAAAGAATAATAAAAATAGAAGCTCATTATCAAAATGGTTCACTTGTCAATTCTAAACAATTAAAATTAATAAAATAGTCTACATTTAGGCGCATTTTAAATGACAACTGGTTTAGCTTTTTTGAGAGACATTATTTTTTTAAGTGTCTAAAATAGAAAAAAAAAAAAATTAAATGAGCTAAAAAAGATATACATTTAAAACGGTTAAACTGAATATCGATTTCGAAGCAAATGTTTGAGTGAGGTTACTACTTGGGAAATAAAAATGTGCTGAACTTTGTGATGGTGATTTGTGGGAGCAATGAATTCTTACGTACTTTACAGGCATATATGTAAGTAAATACAATACATATTTGGATATGTATGCACAGCTATTTGTTAGCTGTTACCTTTAAATTAATAACCTTCTTTTTTATATTCTCTTATGATTTATATACATAATTATAGGTACATACATATATCGTTTACGAGAACTCACAACAAGCATGTTTATATGTACGAAGATGTGTTCATGTTTATGTATGTATGTTTAAAAAATATACAAAATATTAACTGAAATTTGTACACAGTTTTGCATTAAAATGGTTAAATAATTTTACCCAGAACCCAAACGTGGACAACAAAAGAACACAATAAACCACAACAAGGAAATTTTCTTTTTTAATTTTTTCTTACCAAATCTTCTTTTTCTTTTAGTTTTTCTGAGTGTGTTTGTTAAATTGGGATCGGTATCTGGTATAAAAGAATTTTTAATTTTTTTGTTTAGTTTTTTCAAATTCAATTATTTTTTAGACATTTGCATGTGGGTACAAAAAAATAAAGTTTGGACAGTGAACATTTCGCCGTTAAATAGTCAGTTCAATTCAGGTGGGAGAGAAGAACAGAGAGAGAGAGAGAAAACAATTATTGCAATTCGTTAGTATTTATTTCGAAACCAATTTCTGGATTAAATGAGATTATTCATTGCTAGATTGTACGAAAATTGTTTATCTGAGAGTAAATCAATTTAATGAAGTAACACCGGTGTTTCGAAAAAATTTGAAAACTTGATAAAAGCAGACCTACATACATAAATACATACACTCTGCATAAAAATCAATGAATAATACAAAACTAAATAAGATAAAAGATAATAAAATAAAATAATATAAAATCAAATCTGAAATTTAAAAAAACAGATAAAAAATAAAACAAAATAGCATAAAATAATATAATATAATATAATATAAACCAATATAAAACATAACAAATGAAAAAAAAATTAAAAAAAATTAAATAACAAATATTAAAAAACAATAATTACCATCAAAATTAATAAAGTAAAACACAACTAATTGAAAATAAAAAAAATTTATAAAAAAAGTTAAATACATTAAAATTAAATATTAAAAATCCATAACTACTGTCAAATTTAATAAAGTAAAAAATTATAAAATGAAATAAAACATGAAAAGATAAAAAATAAAACAAAATAACATAAAATAATATAACATAAACCAATATAAAATATAGAAAAATAAAGTATTAAAAGGTAAATAAAATACATTAAAATAAAATAATGAGAAGTAAAATTGTAAAAAATAAAGTTGAAATGAAATTTATTTATAGAAATAAAATAATTAATTTCACTTAATAAAATAGATAAATAAAAATAATATAAAAAGAGATAACAATATTTTAGAATAAATTAAAACAAAATTAACTAAAAATCAATGAAATAAAATCATATCAAATAAAAAATAAATAAAATAAGAAAATCTTTTTTTTTATTAATCAAAAGTAAAACTGAAAAAAGTTCATTTTAATTAATCAAATAAATTAAAATATTATAAAATAAAATAAGACAACAAAAAATAAAATTGAATAAAATGAAGTATGTTAAAATAAAAAAATATGTTTACAAATATTAAGTAATTAAAATTTGATCAAATAAATAAATTAAAATATATTAAATAAAAAACTAAAATTAAATAAAAATAAACTTAACATAGAGCATAAAAAAATTAAATTAAATAAAATACGATAAAATAAAATTAATTTCAATTAAAATCAACTAAATTTAAATAATTTAAATAATCTGTTGAAAATAAAATAAAATTAAACAAATTGAAACCAAATAATATTAAATTGAATAAAAATAAGATAAAAAATAAAATAAATTAATTATTTAATCTAAATCTCAAAAAAACTATATTAAATAAAGAAAATTAAACGAAATGAAATTAAATCACACAAATAAAATAAGATGTGAAATTCAAGTAAATGATGTAGAATAAAAAAAATAAAACAAAATTGAACTAGAAAAAAATTAATTAAAATAAATAAAAACATATAAAATACAAACTAAAATAAAATGTAGTATAAATACTTTACGCAAACGTATTATAAAACTTAGGAACATAAAATAAAGTGAAATAAATTAAAATAAATCATAAAATATTTAATGCAAAATAACACAAATAAGATTTTTTGTAAACGAAAGCGAAACTAAATAATGTGAAGAAAAAAATTTAAATTAAATTAAGTACCAGCAAATCAAAACAATTTATATAAAAATAAATAAAGAATAAAAAAATAAACGAAGTAAAAAATAATATTAAATAAAATAAGCAAATAAACTAAAACTAAATGCTATGAAATAAGACAATAGCATAAAATCAAATAAAAAATAAAACAAATGAAAATAAAATAAATTAATAAATTAAATTAAAAAAGTTGAATAAAAATAAAAAATTAAATTAACATATATGTAGGTATAAAGTAATTTCTCAGAATGTATGTTTGTATGTATGTTGGCATGTAATCAAGTCTTATAAATGCTACAAAAAAAAAAATTTGTTTAAAAATCTGAGACTCACCAACTGTTGTATAGCGTACAAATGTCTCCTTATTCTCTAACATAGCATCCACAGCGAGCTTCTCACAATATTGTGCCGTTATAATGGCAATTGTTGGTTGTTTATTCGATGCAATGGTGGGCATTTGTTTAACGACCTTTAAACAAAAAAAGATTATCCTATATATATTTCAAGGAGGAAATTAAAACTCACCTTAATTTCTTTGTCTTCGTGATGTATTCTTGTGTATGAATTATATTCCATGGATTTGATGAGGCCACGTTCCTTAAGCGACATAAACACCAATAGCACATCTTGCTCCTCCCAGCCATAATCTCTGCAAAGTAGTAAAGAAAAGTAGAGAAGAATTTTAAATTTTATATATATTTTTTAAATTTCTTGCTCATACTTAGCCAAGTCTTCTGGTGTAATCGGATTTGGATAGGCTTGTTCAATTAGCTCGAGCACCTTTTCCGGCGTCAATGGCGGAGATTCAATTTGTGATTCCTCCAGTGAAACTGTATGCCCGACGCATATGTATGTGTGTATGAGAGAAAGAAAAGAAAAAAATGCATTTAATTAAAGTAAATTTGTTAATCACATGCAAATGTATGTAAAACCAAATACAACACAACCAAAAACAACAACATATTATCTCTCTGTATATATATTTGTAATTGCATGCGAAACCGTTGTTTTATTAATTTCATTAAAGTGGATAATTTGCATTCAATAAGGGAGTTAAAAGTGCCCTGAACGCAGCCAATGAGCGGATTACTTTGTGTAGAGCAAAACAGCAGCGCGTGAGTCAATGAACAACGGTTATGGGCAAATGTATATACGAAATATGTACCAATGTCTGTGCGTTAGTAAGTATGGAGCAATAAATTAGTTCAGTTATGCGGCGCAGCCGTACAGAGGAGAAGTTTCCCGGTTTTCTGTAGGGTTAAAGTGCAACAAAGTTTTCATGGCGAGCAGGTTTTGAACGAGTTATGAGGATTTATTAGCAGATTTATTCTTGAACGAGACGCTTCTAATTCCAATAGCTTTATTTTCACGTGGTACTCGGTAGCAAAGTGCTTTGTAAATGAAAAAATCGCATGCGAAAAATTAAAAAAAAATAATTAAATTTTCTCCAGTAGTCTTCGGGTAATATCGACATTAACTTTTGCCTAAAATTATAATGCATCACACCTAAAAGCTTGAGATTTAGTTGCCAAAGGAAATTGCTGGAGCAAACATAATTTCAAATTAATTAAAGTTCTAGAATTGTGCTTATCAACAAAACCAACTTGAAGAAAACTAAATAATTCGTGCGAATTCTTTATGTATGGCAGAAGTTTGCAACAAGCTTGAAATATTTTTAGATTATGATCTCTAAAACTTCATCAGCAGATAATCGAACCAGCAGTATTTTTCGAATGACCCAGAAAGGTTAACTACTGAGAACTGTAAGATATTCTCAAACATTTTTTAATATCAAAACTCGAACTATGCTATGCATCTTGTGTGGTAGTCACAATGACTTTTAGATACTATAATCTAGAAAGACTTACTTGAGCTACAAATTCCTTAGCTTAAAATAACAGCTTCGATTTGGTTTTATCCAAACGAAAGGAACTGAGGATCACCGCATATAAAATATCCAAAGATTGAAATATACACTTGATTTACATATACTCTTTACCTTCTTCTGCCCTCGGAAATCTAACTCTCACTTATCTTTCAATAAAAGGAGATGTTGGCGAAAGAGTATAGAGTGTTATTTTCTCACTTTTTTAGGCCCCAGCAGTTACTGCCATCAGATATAGGTATAATGACTGACAATAATCTGGGATACCTCTATCTACTCTCAAGGGTGTTTGCTTCGATGACTTCGTAACTAGAATAGTATTGTTTAATCGATTGTTTTGAGATTTCTCAAAAAGCTGAAGTCACAATATCCCCGCTTTCAAGAAAAAAATGAAGCAATTGAAGACCCACCAAAAACATACATCAAATTTTCAACTTTCGTACACTTTATTAAATATATTTTATTTTGTTTAACATAGACGAAAACACTTAGTTTAAAAATACAATACATATGTATGTATGTATGTTAGTTGTAAATCTATCAGAGATGATTTTCGTTGATGAATTGCAAACAATTGAACAAAACCACCAACAACGAACATAATAAATTAAACAAAGAACACAACAAGACATGCGAACGTAAACAAATAAGCACTAAAAAAATAAAAAGAGCGAGCTAAATATGTAAATAAACATAAATATACACAAAAGACTTTCAAATCTAAACAAAATATACATGAAAAAAAATTTAGGATAAAAAAGGGAGATAAAAAACAACATCGATGAGGAATAAAACTTTTGTTGGTAAAAATTAGAGAATAAATATTGTATGTATGCGCATGGAGAAACAAAAAACAGTAACCATGGATTAAATGTATTTGCATATAAACAAATGCAAAATCAGCTAACGAGTACCACGCTTATCAGATTAGAAATACACATATAAAATTGTTTGTTATTTTCGCAATTTGTAGATTTTCTGTTATTTGGAATGTCATAACATTGTTTTTGCTAAGCTTTTGATTTGTTTTTAGGTATTTAGCACACTTTCGAAGTTTCCTATTTTAAGAATTATGCTATTTTATTTCATTATATTTTATTTCATTTTAATTTTTTATTACATTTTTAGTTTGTTGGATTTTTTAAATTTTATTTTACTTTATTTTATTTCACTTTGATTTTTTTTATTTTAATTTTTTATTTTATTTCGTTTTATTTTATTTAATATTATTTTATGTTAAAATTATTTATATGACTTTATTTTATTTGTTGTATTTTATTTCATTTTATTCTTTTTATATAATTTTATTTTATTTAATTTTCCTTTTATATTTTATTAATAATAACTTTATATTTTTATTTTTAAATTAAAATAATTTATTTGATTTTAATTAATTTATTTAATTTTGTTATATATTATTTTATTTAATTTTATTAATTTTACTTTTTTATTTAATTTAATTTTCTCTATTTAATTTTAGTTTCTTTGTTTTATTTTACATTTTCGTTTTATTTTATTTTATTTTATTTTATTTTATTTTATTTTATTTTATTTTATTGTATTTTATTTTATTTTATTTTATTTTATTTTATTTTATTTTATTTTATTTTATTTTATTTTATTTTATTTTATTTTATTTTATTTTATTTTATTTTATTTTATTTTATTTTATTTTATTTTATTTTATTTTATTTTATTTTATTTTATTTTGTTTTATTTTATTTTATTTTATTTTATTTTATTTTATTTTATTTTATTTTATTTAATTTTTTATTTTATTTTTTTTTATTTTATTTTAATTTTTTTTTTACTTTATTTTATTTTATATTTTTTTTTACTTTATTTTATTTTATTTATTTTATTCTATTTAATTTCAATTTATTTTATTCTATTTTATTTCATTTTATTTTATTTTATTTTTATTTTAATTTTTTTTTATTTTTTCTTCTTTTTTAAATTAAATAAATTTATTTATTTTATTTTAATTTAAGTATAAATTATTTTTTTTAATTTTAATTTTAATGTTTTTTGTGGGGTTTCCCTCATACTGATTTAAATTTTATGAACCAAAAGCACTTGTATGTATGTACATATTGAACTGGAATTATGTAGAATGTTATGTTAGAATGCATTTATTTGCGGATGCGCCTTAATCATTTGCGTCTGGTTAGTTGCTCATTATACATATCCAGCCAAATAGCTTTCATTAAGTCATCGCCATCACCTGTTTTACGCTGCGCCAGTAGAGCCTCCTCAAATTTACGATTACAATCCCCATAACAATAAATAATATAACCATCGCGAGCTAAACAAACGAAATTCAAATTCGAAACCATTTCGTTTGACGGGTCGGTTGATTCGATGATTGGACGTTGCACATTAGTGAAAGGGAGGAGATTGTGCGTAGATAGACATACATACGTACGTATATACGATGATTCCATAATAGAAAAATAGGTGAAAAATAAGTAGATAGACGAAAATTTTAATATTATAAATTGAGATAGATAAGTTTAGAGGATTATATACAAATGAAGATGTGCGGTCATGTGTATGTATGTAGATATGTGTTTGTGCAGTTTTGGTAACGTATTGTTTGACAATTTCATATTAAAATTTTGCTCGTGCCAGGTAGGGGTTATTGTGCTGGGTGTTTGGAGTAGTTCTTTGTCACACCCACAAGAAGAAGTTGAAAAATATATAATCATTAATCAAAATCATTTGTAGCAAACAAAGGTCAAATTCTCGAATAAACTACAAAATATAAGCTTTTGAAAAATATTGATTTTATATACACAATGCAAATATTTTCGTTTCTTTTTATTTAAAAAAAACCCAGCGTGATTCCAGAGTAGTGATTTCGGATCCTTCTGGAAATTACTAACTTTGCATTGAGTATAAGAAATTTACTCTATTAAAAAATCAAAATTAAAGAAAATAATAGTGATGCACTTAAATTCGCTTTCCTGAGTATCTCTAGTCAGGTATACTTACGCGGACGCGACGGTGGCTCAGCTGTCTCCTCCAGTATGCGCAATTCGATTTCCAACGACTGAATTTCATCGTAACCGCGTTGTAGTAATTTCATAATTTTTTTAATGAAACCAACATAATCTGGGGAAAAAAGAGTATGAAAAAATTTGTTAAACTCATTGCGCTCTTATTTTCACACACTCTCCCTCTCTCTCTCCCTCTCTTTCACTCACGCTCCCTCTCTTTCTCTCTTTCACTCTCCCTCTCTCTCTCTCTGCCCCACTCACCTCTGGGAAAATCTTTCGGGCTGACCAACTCCTTGAAGAAATCCTGTGCAATCTGTGCCTGCTTCTCATCACTACGCAACCATTGCCGAAACCAAAAACGCAGTGTACGTGACTCCTGTGAGTGTTTGCCGCTGTTGGCACTCACGAGAAAAACACGAAATTCCAAAGACAACTGTGCCGGCACACTCTCACTCTTCTGTCCACTCACCGTGTCCTTATTTATTATAATACCTGTGTGATCGCCACCCGCCACATGGACACGCTCATTTATCTCATCCACCAATTTGCGTTCGATCAGTATCACGGTACTGTTGGCTGTTTTACCTTTGGGCGTCATTACGACCTGTTCTCGATCAGTGCGCGGTGGCGTGTGACACGTACTGCGACCATTGACGTTCTGACTGTGGCGCTGTAAACTGCCCTGATTATCTGTCAACGAGGATATGCTGCCGCTGTGGCTGCCACTAGCGCTGCCGTTACCATTTCCGTTGCCATTCGCGGTGTATGTGCCATTACCGTTAGCTGCATAGGTTTCGTATGGTGTGGCGGTGTTGGCGGCGCCGGTTTTGTTTGGTTTGGGGGGAGGTGGCGGTGGTGCCATTTGTGGATGACTTTTAGCTGACATGATTTGCTAACGGTATATGTATTTATGTGTATGTATGTGTATATTGATGTTCTGATTTTCCCTTACGCCAATCTATAAACTCGTTAGCATATATACATATGTATATAATTCCGTTACTGTAGGTCTAGTATGTATGAATGTATTTATAGATATCCGTTTCGATGTTCCACTTGGATGTGTAACCTTGGCTTGGGTTTAATAAATTCAAAACTACGGAAATTCCTCAAACTTTTCGTATTCTATTGTTCTGACCTGAAATAGAAAGAGAAAATGTCAATAAGAATTTAGTTGGTGGCATGCACTGGGAGAAATTTATTTAGAATTTGAAAGGAAAAATGGAGGAAAATTTTTTTTTATTTCAAAACATATTTTTTAAACTTCTTTAACAGTTTGAAAGGTCCTGAATAGTTGGAATTCAGTAAAATAAATCATTAAACAAATTTGAATTTGTGCTAGGTTAGGTTAGGTTGACTGACCCAGCGGGTCTCACTTATTTAGACGATTTTACGTCTGCATGCTACACACTACATCCAAGCTGGACTGCTTCGCCCTTTATTGTGTCCCTAGTTTGAAGAAAATTGCTATTCTTTTCGCAATATCAATCGGAGTAGTTACATATTTTTGCCTTTTGTCTATTGCCGTTTGAAGGTCCTGCAGCCTTTTTGCGCCAAATGAGCCTTTGTCTGCCGAATGCTGGACACTTTCAGATTACGTGCTCCACTGCCTAATGTGAAGGAATTATTTCAAAATGAGCTGGTTGTTGGGCGAACTACTGTTTCCTACTAAGTTGCTTAACCAAAACCGTTTTCAAGTCCGTGTTAAGATGGGAGAAAAGTTAGGCAAGTTACCCGATTGAGTGCGCACCTCGGTAGTTAGGAAACAATATCCTCTGAAAAGCCATCCGCCTTATCAACATAGACCATACGATATCCACGAAAGTAGGAATCTACCCGCAGCTCCGGCTTTCAGGCGAGTCACGTTCGTCGAACTCATCAAAACAAACAGAGGACAAGTAAAAGGCCTCAGTCTCACTAGACGCGCAGCGGTCAAACAGCAATAACTGAAACTGAAGCCAACCAAACTATAGGAGCTAATCTCAATGTGAATGTAAAGTCGTCAGAGATCGGGAAAACTGCTGAGCTCTGCTGAAGTGACTAAGCTGTCGAAAAAATAGCAAATCCACGCTTCCCGTAAGGGACCAAAGATGAGAGCCAATGAAGTGCCGATAGTGTCAGGTAGCTTTGGAGTAACATGCACTGAAGGACCGAAGGTCATACACAGAGGCGACCTGCTCCGTTGTTGACCATTATACCTTGATGCATGCTGGGAGAGAGGGAGGGAATGTGTCGACCGAGCAGCAGAGAGCTAGAGACAGTGTCTGGTGATGGTCTTATGAGCTTTACCTTGATATCATCTTCAGACACAACTATTTTCAAATCGATACTGCTCCATTCTACAGGGTGGTATTTGGTTTCTATTAAGGTTGGTGATCAGTGGTGGACCCTCGCAGCTTTGGGGCAAAGCGTGATGAAGATGTCCTCAAATTTCTGGAAGGTCATATCTTTATCAGAAGTAGGGTGGCGACAAAAGCCTACTTACTGAGAGCTTTAAAGGATTAAGTGATTTCCTTCCCCTTTTTCTAGTAATATGCTGATGAGCAAATCTGGAGCTAAGCTGTTTAGTGTAAGAGACTGTCCGCGATCGGTCTCGGGCTCAGGGAAGTCCGGACTGTCACTAGTTTTCGGTCACTGGTCTGTTGGTTTATCGATTATCTTTCCGACGCGCCCCTCGGTCGGTTGGGCGGAGGTGAATAACGCTGGGTTCGACGTAAAAAAAAATAAAAATTATTAACGGAATAAATTTTTAAGTTGCTACCCAAGCAGAGCAAAGAATTGAGGACCGATCTGTAGGAGGTATTCAATCTACAGCAGTGACACATCAAAAGGAAACGTCAACGTGTTGGCGTGGGGATGGTAAGAAGGCTCAGCTACTACTTTCAACTATCCCATTCTGTGTGTTGTTTCGTCCGCTGTGGACAAAACCTCCGCGGGACAAATTATGCAGAAAAGCAATAAGTAAGCTACAGTATAAAAGGTATAACATGAAGCTCACGCTATCAGGAATGGGCTTACGAGATATTTCTAAGCACAAATTTTATCGAATAACGAACAAAAATTCAAAATTCCGACTAAATAGTAGACTCTAGATTTACACTTACTGTGTTAGAGTTCCACAAGGAACAATAGAGTCCACAAGGAACGAATCTTAGGATAACCATCCGACCTCGCATGTGCTAGATTTCTCGTGAAGTCAAGTTAGAGCGTTTTGGAGGAAATTTATCTTCGAAGAGCCTTCCTTCTTCGCCTTATACAACAAAACCTGTGGATATCTGCAGCTTTTACTGACAAAACTACACTCAACATGTAGTGGTATCACATTTTTTCTCACAGTGTACTCGTTAAAGGCAAACTTCAACTTTTACAAGCTCATAATTGCAACTTTTATGTATAAATCATTTACCTTTATTTATATATATATATATATATATTTATATACTTTCATATACCTAAATATATACATACGAGTATGTGTATATGCCACTTTTCTTCACATGTTCGCAAACTTTTCGCCGAGTCCCCATTTTCCGAGTTTCGTGTTCGGTTGAAAAAAGTGGGGAAAGGAAAAAAAAAAAGAAAAATGAAAAGCCGAAATAAGGAAAGCCATTAAACGGAGGAGAAAAGGAGAACTTGCCTTAACTATTATTAATTTCTGTCATAAAAATGGAGCTGCTGATGTTTTTAAGTCAATACACAAGCTATAAAATGTTGTCGTAGCTACACCAATAACAACGTGCTCAACAACGATTCGTTCATCAATATGGTATATTAACAAACTATAAAATATAATATATGCACCAGCATGTATGTATGTATAAGAAATCCAAAATCACAATTTACGTGTCAATTTCCAATAATCCTTTTTTATTTTTGTAGGTTTTGAGGAACAAATAAATTTGAAAGGCAATATTTTGCCAACCCTTTTTTACGAATATAATATGTATATATGTATGTATGAATAAAGACTTTGTAGGAAAATATTGTTCTGATTCTTATTCCGAGAAAATGAGGTTAAAATGAAGCCAAGGTACCAGACACTCCACCATTGGGTTAGGGTGTAACACACTACAAGAGATGGAATAAGTGGGAGGAAAATATACTCCCATAACGAATGGCACATATCAACCCAAAAATTAATCCGACTGCCTATTAATCTGCTGCCAGTGACAAGTCTTTTCAACTACTTGAAAAGTACATGCCGTCGTCTCAAGATCAAATTATGCTGAGCTATAATTTCTTGATCATGTCTACTCAAAACCTTCTAGCTAGCTAACATCTGCAGAGAGCAGAGGTATGCTTCTCGGATTTTTTTAAGTTTTAAAGTTTTAATGTTTTCGACTTTAACCTTCCGTGCGGCGCGGTAGTCTTACATTCAGATAGTGCATAGGAGGTAGCCGAGGATTTTCTTGGTTTTAGCCATAGTTTTCGTGCAGTGAAAAAGTAGGAAAGGTAGAGAGGTAGTTAGTTAGTTTTGAACAAAAGTTATCATTATCCTCCTGGTCAGACGCTAATATCACAAAATATCCCCCCAAAATTAGTCGGTCACTTGTGCCACTTTCAAAAGAATTATTTCTGGTGTATTATGCTAATATGCCGAGCTCATCTTCCGTAGAAGAGAAATTACTCTTTAAGCCCTTTAAGCCACTTTTGGGTCATGCCGACATCTCCTGCTTCCTGAAGTCGAATAGATTTGTTAAGGCTAACATCAATGCATTGGATACAAAATCTATACTTAGTATGAGATTCTAATAAAAATAATACATACATATTTAACGAAGAATGAATTGAAGGAATGTGTTTTCCTACAAGGTATCCAGGTACCTATACATATATGAGAGTATTTTTAATATTTAGAAAGGAAAATTCATATTTGCGTATGACGAAATTTCGTTGCTTAAACAGAGGTAAACAACACTCATTCATCGAAATAGTATCGTGCAGCAGAATGTTGTAAAGTGTGTATTGAATTCTCTTTTACCTATAAATAAAGGATTGTCCATTTCGTGGTTTCAAAAGTACAGTGCTGTATTTAGACAGGCTGAAACTTAATTGTCAAACCAATCATATTTTATTTTAGCTAAAAGCTAGCTATTTTTGAAAATGGTTCACTTCACAACCTATTACAAAAATTATGATTCAAAAGTGGATCTATATAAAGTCCAGCTCACACAACAACTGAAGCCAGCTGACCATTCACAACCCCGTAAATACGTCGCTTGAAGGCTTGAATAGCAAACAGTGGACGGCGAAACAAAATTTTCTTCAGCGACGAGGCACATTTCTCACACGTTGTTGCATGTGGGCTTCTGAGAATACTCAAATAATTGAAGAGAGCCCATTACAGCAAAAAAAATTTACCATCTGGTTTACCATTTGGTCCGGAGGTGTGATTGGAGCTTACTTCTGTGAAAAGAACAAATACGAGACTGATACTGTCAATCCGTAGCGTTATGGTCGTAGGATAATCGACTTTTTTGGTCTACGATTGATGAATAGGACTTGGACAATATGTGGTTTCAACAAGTTAGAATCACCTGCCACATAACACGAGCGGATATGACTTTATTGCGAGAGAAATTTCTCGTCTTGGCGATGTCAATTGGTGTCTTGGCGATGTCAGTTTTCCACTGAGATCGTGCGATTTTAAACCGTCGAACTTATTTATTGTGAGACTAAGAGAAAGACCTTGTTTATGCGGATAAGCCTTTAACTCTTGAGCACTTAAAAACCAATAATGGTCAAGTTATGGCCAATATGTGCAAAAAAGTGGTCAAAAATTTTGCAAGGCGGTCTTTTGAATGTGTGTGAGTGTTTCACAAATGTATAATGCCAAGGTTCAATCTTAATAATAATAAAGGAATTTCATGGAAGAAATTATCTTAGATGCATTTTATTTATGATTATATTCGAAACCGCAAAATGGATAACACTGTATATGTACTGTATATGTATTTACCAGTCTGTATATAAATATGTGGAAAATAATATTATTTACAACTTGTTTACATTTTACTCTCCTGCATTTGAATATCTAAATACACCTTTATGTATGTACATATGTATTTTTATTAAGTATCAATTTCACGAATATTATGCACATAATATACATATATAATATATGTATTTTTGTAGTTATTTGTGGGTAATCTGATGCCGAACTTTAACTTTATTCTAGGTCACATTGGAATGCGTGCCACAAAACGCTAATTTGTCATCTAATATATACATATATATATATATATTTATATAATATATACATATATATATATATGTATATATATATATATGTATATATACAAATGAATTGAATGGTATTTATTTATGTATGGCTTTATATACCATATGTATGTATATATCTCTTGGTTCATCGAATTTTCGCAGACGATATTGACAATGTGATAAAATTTCAATTAAGCCCCAATTCGCTAACCCATGAATGGTGAAATGAAGGATTCAGATGTGTACATACTTATGAATGTAAGTGTGGAAACTTTTAAATGCTCTGTCAACACTGAAATTGCGGAAAATATTACAATATATATCATATACTACGTTTTATGAATTGTAGTATTTATACTATACCCGATTTTTATATCTTTCATATACATGAAATGGTAAAGAGTTTTCCAATAAGAGGTGCTATTTTGAATAGCCTGCTGTTCCGGTAGATGTCACCTTTGAAGCTGTAGTTTTTTGACATTTCACAATTAAAAACTATGCCAGTAAAAAAAGGAACGAAACACGCTTCAAAATTCACTATTAAAATTTCATCGAAAAACCATCTTGACTGCTGAGGCTCATTTCCACTTCTATGGTTAGGTTAATAAAGAAAACTGTCGCATTTGTGGCTAGGAAAAGCCAAGATTTATTGCTGACAAGCCTCTCCATCCTGAAAGTGTAACTGTTTGGTGCATTTCATGGTCCTTCGGGGTCATTGGACCTTACTTTTTTTCGAAAATGAATGCATTGCGCTATAGTTAGATTATTAATAATTTTTTATGTCCAGAATTGAATGATATTGCTCTGAACAACGTTTACTTTCAAAAAGATGGCGATACATGCCACACAAGCAACGAACTCATCGACCTTTTACGGGAGAATTTTCTGGATCGTATTATCGCCCGAAGAGTTGATCATAATTGGCCACCGAGAACTTGTGGTTTAACACCTTGCGACTTCTTCCCTTGTGGCCAGGTAAAAATACAGTCTACGCCAACAGACCAACGTCGATTCGAGACCTCTAAGATAGTGAAGCTTTTGAGGATAATCGACTTTTTTGGTCTACGATTGATGAATAGGACTTGGACAATATGTGGTTTCAACAAGTTAGAATCACCTGCCACATAACACGAGCGGATATGACTTTATTGCGAGAGAAATTTCTCGTCTTGGCGATGTCAATTGGTGTCTTGGCGATGTCAGTTTTCCACTGAGATCGTGCGATTTTAAACCGTCGAACTTATTTATTGTGAGACTAAGAGAAAGACCTTGTTTATGCGGATAAGCCTTTAACTCTTGAGCACTTAAAAACCAATAATGGTCAAGTTATGGCCAATATGTGCAAAAAAGTGGTCAAAAATTTTGCAAGGCGGTCTTTTGAATGTGTGTGAGTGTTTCACAAATGTATAATGCCAAGGTTCAATCTTAATAATAATAAAGGAATTTCATGGAAGAAATTATCTTAGATGCATTTTATTTATGATTATATTCGAAACCGCAAAATGGATAACACTGTATATGTACTGTATATGTATTTACCAGTCTGTATATAAATATGTGGAAAATAATATTATTTACAACTTGTTTACATTTTACTCTCCTGCATTTGAATATCTAAATACACCTTTATGTATGTACATATGTATTTTTAT
The DNA here is from genome assembly GCA_037013455.1 of Ceratitis rosa. Taxonomy (NCBI): domain Eukaryota; kingdom Metazoa; phylum Arthropoda; class Insecta; order Diptera; family Tephritidae; genus Ceratitis; species Ceratitis rosa. The sequence goes on along the minus strand of JAWMAG010000054.1, from coordinate 30,279 downwards.
TAAGTATCAATTTCACGAATATTATGCACATAATATACATATATAATATATGTATTTTTGTAGTTATTTGTGGGTAATCTGATGCCGAACTTTAACTTTATTCTAGGTCACATTGGAATGCGTGCCACAAAACGCTAATTTGTCATCTAATATATACATATATATATATATATTTATATAATATATACATATATATATATATGTATATATATATATATGTATATATACAAATGAATTGAATGGTATTTATTTATGTATGGCTTTATATACCATATGTATGTATATATCTCTTGGTTCATCGAATTTTCGCAGACGATATTGACAATGTGATAAAATTTCAATTAAGCCCCAATTCGCTAACCCATGAATGGTGAAATGAAGGATTCAGATGTGTACATACTTATGAATGTAAGTGTGGAAACTTTTAAATGCTCTGTCAACACTGAAATTGCGGAAAATATTACAATATATATCATATACTACGTTTTATGAATTGTAGTATTTATACTATACCCGATTTTTATATCTTTCATATACATGAAATGGTAAAGAGTTTTCCAATAAGAGGTGCTATTTTGAATAGCCTGCTGTTCCGGTAGATGTCACCTTTGAAGCTGTAGTTTTTTGACATTTCACAATTAAAAACTATGCCAGTAAAAAAAGGAACGAAACACGCTTCAAAATTCACTATTAAAATTTCATCGAAAAACCATCTTGACTGCTGAGGCTCATTTCCACTTCTATGGTTAGGTTAATAAAGAAAACTGTCGCATTTGTGGCTAGGAAAAGCCAAGATTTATTGCTGACAAGCCTCTCCATCCTGAAAGTGTAACTGTTTGGTGCATTTCATGGTCCTTCGGGGTCATTGGACCTTACTTTTTTTCGAAAATGAATGCATTGCGCTATAGTTAGATTATTAATAATTTTTTATGTCCAGAATTGAATGATATTGCTCTGAACAACGTTTACTTTCAAAAAGATGGCGATACATGCCACACAAGCAACGAACTCATCGACCTTTTACGGGAGAATTTTCTGGATCGTATTATCGCCCGAAGAGTTGATCATAATTGGCCACCGAGAACTTGTGGTTTAACACCTTGCGACTTCTTCCCTTGTGGCCAGGTAAAAATACAGTCTACGCCAACAGACCAACGTCGATTCGAGACCTCTAAGATAGTGAAGCTTTTGAGGATAATCGACTTTTTTGGTCTACGATTGATGAATAGGACTTGGACAATATGTGGTTTCAACAAGTTAGAATCACCTGCCACATAACACGAGCGGATATGACTTTATTGCGAGAGAAATTTCTCGTCTTGGCGATGTCAATTGGTGTCTTGGCGATGTCAGTTTTCCACTGAGATCGTGCGATTTTAAACCGTCGAACTTATTTATTGTGAGACTAAGAGAAAGACCTTGTTTATGCGGATAAGCCTTTAACTCTTGAGCACTTAAAAACCAATAATGGTCAAGTTATGGCCAATATGTGCAAAAAAGTGGTCAAAAATTTTGCAAGGCGGTCTTTTGAATGTGTGTGAGTGTTTCACAAATGTATAATGCCAAGGTTCAATCTTAATAATAATAAAGGAATTTCATGGAAGAAATTATCTTAGATGCATTTTATTTATGATTATATTCGAAACCGCAAAATGGATAACACTGTATATGTACTGTATATGTATTTACCAGTCTGTATATAAATATGTGGAAAATAATATTATTTACAACTTGTTTACATTTTACTCTCCTGCATTTGAATATCTAAATACACCTTTATGTATGTACATATGTATTTTTATTAAGTATCAATTTCACGAATATTATGCACATAATATACATATATAATATATGTATTTTTGTAGTTATTTGTGGGTAATCTGATGCCGAACTTTAACTTTATTCTAGGTCACATTGGAATGCGTGCCACAAAACGCTAATTTGTCATCTAATATATACATATATATATATATATTTATATAATATATACATATATATATATATGTATATATATATATATGTATATATACAAATGAATTGAATGGTATTTATTTATGTATGGCTTTATATACCATATGTATGTATATATCTCTTGGTTCATCGAATTTTCGCAGACGATATTGACAATGTGATAAAATTTCAATTAAGCCCCAATTCGCTAACCCATGAATGGTGAAATGAAGGATTCAGATGTGTACATACTTATGAATGTAAGTGTGGAAACTTTTAAATGCTCTGTCAACACTGAAATTGCGGAAAATATTACAATATATATCATATACTACGTTTTATGAATTGTAGTATTTATACTATACCCGATTTTTATATCTTTCATATACATGAAATGGTAAAGAGTTTTCCAATAAGAGGTGCTATTTTGAATAGCCTGCTGTTCCGGTAGATGTCACCTTTGAAGCTGTAGTTTTTTGACATTTCACAATTAAAAACTATGCCAGTAAAAAAAGGAACGAAACACGCTTCAAAATTCACTATTAAAATTTCATCGAAAAACCATCTTGACTGCTGAGGCTCATTTCCACTTCTATGGTTAGGTTAATAAAGAAAACTGTCGCATTTGTGGCTAGGAAAAGCCAAGATTTATTGCTGACAAGCCTCTCCATCCTGAAAGTGTAACTGTTTGGTGCATTTCATGGTCCTTCGGGGTCATTGGACCTTACTTTTTTTCGAAAATGAATGCATTGCGCTATAGTTAGATTATTAATAATTTTTTATGTCCAGAATTGAATGATATTGCTCTGAACAACGTTTACTTTCAAAAAGATGGCGATACATGCCACACAAGCAACGAACTCATCGACCTTTTACGGGAGAATTTTCTGGATCGTATTATCGCCCGAAGAGTTGATCATAATTGGCCACCGAGAACTTGTGGTTTAACACCTTGCGACTTCTTCCCTTGTGGCCAGGTAAAAATACAGTCTACGCCAACAGACCAACGTCGATTCGAGACCTCTAAGATAGTGAAGCTTTTGAGGGCTTACAGCGGCCACTTTGCGATTTGGTGATGGAAAATTTCATAAAAAGGATAAGTCCATGAAAGCGTTGACTGATATTGTTTTCCATTTCTTCCTCTTTACATTGAAATAAAAATCCTATTTAAAAAAATGCAATTTTTCTTGGAATATGGAAATAACACCTCTTATTGGAAAACCCTGTATATTAGCTTTAGTCCGGTGGACGAAGATGTAAGTACCAGATAGGGAAAAGAGGTCAGCCCATCAAATTTATACCTATCGAATTAGAATGGTGTTAATTTAGTCATGTCTGTCTGTCAGTTTTTGGGATATTTCCACCAATCTTGGTACACAGATTCACTGTTGCGTTTATACGATTATTCACATATATATACAACCGAACTTAGCTTGGACACCGAAGACAGCTCTCCTTTCTTGTTATCCTAAGCAAAAGTTTAAATTTCTAAATGTGATTCTACATTTATTTAATATATTTAAAATAAGGTATACCTTTAAGAAAATGTTTAAAGTATGTAAACATTAATAACCTTTTTTCTAATAACAACGATTCAAATTAAACACCGCGAACTGCCTCGTTTGCCGCCTTTGGGTGTATGAATATCCACCTTTTTTTTTGCTACGCTTTGCGTGCGAAATTCACCCTCCACTGGGCGTAATCATTTCAAAAGCTCTTGACAAACACTCAAGTGAATACTTAAAAACACATTCATAGTTATGAAAGCTGGCGTATGCACCCTTAAAGGCGCAAGCTTATCACGGCTGAGCAAATACAATTTTGAACTTTTGCAAGATGTTTACTTGCGCCGTGTGTTGGCTGCCGCTTTCTTTTTTCATTGCTCTTATTTTAATAATATTTACAATCGAGTAATCTATGTTCTATACGGCGGCCGCGGTTAGCATTGCGTACTGACATTCGGAAGGCTCGAGCTCAAATCCCCGTGCCACCAACATCCAAAAGTTATGAAAAATTAATTTAAATAAAAAATTTAGTTAATTTTTTCGGCACGTAGAAGGTGGCAATGGAGCTGAGGAACTTTGGTTCACACTAGAACCGCTTTCCCATTACTTCAGGATGAAGTTTCATATTTTCGGCCTAGCTCCTCCCTCAATTTGTGGTTTTGCGTCTTGATGTTTTTCCAACAAATGGAGGGAACCCGCCTCTGAACTGGTGATGGTTTTTATATGACCAGTTTTATTTCATGTCTGAAATACACTCGGAGACGTTGGCATTCCCTGCCGAGGGACGACCGCTTTTAGAAAATTTACTTAACTTCGTATTTAAATTATTTTTCTATAACTTTTTGGATGTTATTACTACACCAGGATTTGAACCCCAGCCTTCCGAATGACAGTACGCAATGCTAACCTCTCGGCTAGCGCGGTCGCAGGAAGGAGAGCGGATCAAGCTGAGGAAAATGGTATATTCGAGACGAGCTAAGTGGGAAGAGACTTAAATCTTTCCAAAACACCACAGAGCTGCTTCGATCAATATTTAAAAACAGAAACTTACTCCTAACCGAAGTGTCCTTCTCTTTATTTAGATATCGTGAGAAACAGTTCACTTCTTACTTCGCCCAAGAGGACGGGTTAAATTTTTGTATACAACCCAGCACAGTTGTGTATTTTCAAAAAGATATATTAAGCCAGACAGCAATCTGAGTTTACCAAATTTCCTTGCTTCGAAGACCGAAAAAATCTCTGAACCCATAAGTGTTTTCCTCCGAGGTAGCTTTACTTAATCCTAGTGCCTCCTCAAAAAGTCTTAAGTCCTTTCAAACGTATATTTTCTTCAACCCCATGTCGGCAGCTTTGCAAATTTGAGTGAACCAAGCTACTAGGGTGATAAAAAAAGAGATATTAAGGTAGATGGATCCTCTCAAAAATCACAGCTACCTACTGTTGAACGCCTTATAGAGACCTCGAGATGAAACAACATAAGATCTACGCAAGAAAACCAAACAGATCTGAACATCTTTTTGCAGACTGGTGGCATTAATCGAAATTTTATTAAAAATCCTAACCAAAACTCTAACGGAAATGCCAAATGTGAATATTATGCATATGATTCGAGAAATCTGCGTGTTTATATTTATACCTATACGAATATAGTTGGAGACTGTGACAAATTAAGTTAAATTAATGAGAATACTCATAATCAGGCAGTTGATTAAGTTAATTGCTACGCAAATAATTATCAAACACTGATTAATTTTTCCTAAAATTCAAGCAATAATCTAAGGTCCTACTTAAGGATAAATGCAAACCAATTACATTTTTTTTCTTAATTTTTATAAATCAATTTTGTTCTTTTCATCGCTACCTTCTGGCACCTACCATGCATGCCTCGTTAGTACAAAAAATAATAATTTTTTATTCTTATTGCATTATTTATTTATTTTTAATATGTAGATGTGTATAATTTACATGTCGAACAAATGTGCCCTCCTATAGAGAAAAATACTAATTGTTAACTACAATCCAACTAGATTGTCCTAGAAGTTCATCTTCCATCCCTTTTCGATATAAGCTACTAATACCTTTAACTCTGCGAGGTCCTATGAACTGTCAATTGTCCGACTATACATCAGCTTTATAACAGTAATATACTAGTTCATTTAGGCATGTTGAATTTCTATTTCAGCAAAAATTAAAATGAAAATAAAAATTAACTTACGCGCGCTGCAGTGAGAGCATCAAAACACACGGCTATCGTGACGATGAGCCGAGCAGTGTGATTTTAGTAGAAAAGTTCAATGTTGTTAGTGTAAATTTATTCGTCACTACAGTAATTGGATTAGACTGTTACTTTTGTTGTTGTATGTGAAACAAATCCACTGAGTTTATGACTTTATAACTTTACAATGACATGAAGTGCTTGTATGACGGCAAAAATGACAAATGACCGGGTGAAAGAAAGGGTGGTCTACCACATATGTCTTCTCCCACTCACACACATCCAATTACACATTATGATATGTTGCATGGCAAAGGGTGCCACATTATAGTAATTTTGTATTATAATAGATGTTCATATTATATATAGTGTATATATACTAAAGAAAGTATTATTTATATTTCGAGCAACTCGAGCTGACCCCATGTACCGAATTTGAAGGAGAAATAACTATAAATACGATTTTCTCGAATAGTACGGTCCCTGGTCCATTTCGTAGAAACCCTTCTAGGAACCATAGAAAAAAAATTGTCAAATGTTCAGTGTAATCTGTTGGGTAGTTTCGGAGATCATAGAAAACAAACATACAGACAATGTACTCGTATGTAAGGCATTTAGAAAAAAAATTAAATATATTAAAAATTCGACTTTTTCCCACAAATTTATTTTTTTCATGCAGTTTTAAGGTCTTTCTTTTTTTATGTCACCCTGTATTTGTGAATTATTTTAATATCATATACAAAGGCATACAAATAAATATACATATTTGCATTGTGTATTCCCTTTGGCCGTTGATGAGTTCGAGCGAAAAACAAAGGTGCAGCTATGTACATAACGGTTCATTGCCGATTGGGGTTAAGTCGTGTGTTGCGTTGTGGTGCAGTGGGAGGCCAAGGAATGTATGTGTGGATGGGGTTCCCATTTGTAGCAGAGCAATCATATTCCATAATTTAAATTGAAATAAAGTTGAAGAGATGCACGAACGGAAATTATGATACTGGAAAATATACATACAATACATACATACATTCGAGTATGTGGAGTTATGAATGCACTGAGAGTGCTGTAATTTATTTTATGAGTATTTGAATGTCTACAAACCTATAGTCAAAGGGAGTACGATGAAGTTGTTGATTATTGTCTACAATTTTAATTTAAATTTAATGTAAATGTAAATGTCAAGCACTTAGATAGGCAGAGCGAAGTTCGAAAATAATTTTGTGTGGAAATTTTCTAGAGCTTTCAGCAGCCAGAGAGAAATATTAAAATTTTATTGCGCATTTTTTAGTACTTTCACCAACAAAATTGAAATATGTTGTGCACCTGTATTTATATGCCCGCTTTACCTTGTCAACTCCAGCACGAACAATCAATCCATCTGAGTGTACTTCTGAGTTTAACAATAAAAAAGTTCGCGACTAAAAGCTTTAGCAGCACCATGTTGGAAGCTTTCACCAAAAAGTTTTGGTATAAGAAAGCATTTCAGATTCTATCTAATTTTGTGTCGATACAATTCATATGGAAATTTCAATAAAAATACTAACGATTTCTTAGGCATTGGTTGAAGGAAACTTTCATCAATTCAATAAGTTCAAATAAAGCTAGCTTTTGCAAAGCTTTATTATTTTAGAGCAACCTTAAAAGCGCATAATTTTCATAATATTAATTTGCCATTATTACTATTCCAAAATTTGAGAGCTTACACAAAATAAGTGTAGACGTGAAAGCCATTTAAAGCTCGAAACCTTTTTCCCTATCTTGGCAGATATTAAGAGCGAGTTCGTTGTTATACTAAAAAGCATAGAAAAAAAATGTTTAACTAAGTGGAACAGAAAAAAGGACTAAGAGGTTAAGCATTTTTTTTTGTTCAATCACAACTACTTAAAAAAAAGTCGAACGAATTTTCCAAAAATTTGAGTCTTTTTTAAAATCTGTCAAAAATCAAATTTTCAATTTTTGTTTTCCTTTGGTCCGAAATCTAGTATATGGTATACACTAAAACAAAATCATTTTTCATTTCGGATGAACCTGTCATGAGTTCTTCTGTCAGCGCAGATGCATCCCTTTTCTCAAGGGTTCACCGGAAATAACGTCACAGCGGCGAAGGTATTTATTTCATTTTCAATTTGAAATTTCATAAGTTCTTTTTCAAATGTATATTTAATTTAATTAATTAGTAATAATAGTTTATAAACAAAAAATGGTTGAAAATATACCCTTTTTCCTCGTATAAATCCATGTAACCCTTGAAAACAACAATCAAAAATTGTTTAAAAAAAAAAACCTCTAAAAAAAACTATGAAGAGTGTTTGAGTCTTAATTTGAGCTTACTTGTGTCTTAGTTTCGGTTGCGTAGCTTTTTTTCTTAAAATAACTTAATGGCAATATTTTCATATGGGAAATTAGACACACCCAAAAATAAAATATAATGTTGTAATTTCTAGCAAGCTTTTACGTTTTTTATTGCATTTACTTGTCTCTGATGTTGATTTTCACTTCTAATATAATTTAATTGTCATTTTGAATGCATATATGTATGTATGTATGTAGGTAAATGTATTTAACTATAAATAATAAAATAAAATAAATTTCAATAGCATGTATAGTGCATATAAGTATGTACGTAAATTGTCTAGAGTCTATCCAATTGATTACCCTCTTTATTCCGGCACGTTCATGCACTTCACCTAGAATAAGTCGTAGAAATTGCCATTTTCCTAATTTTTTCCATTCAGCTGCCTTTTTGACTTATTGCCTACTCGACCGTAAAGGAAATCGATAATTAAATTGGAAAGACAACTAAAAATAATAAGCGTGCACGTAGGTAGTAATTGCATACATATCCATATACACTGGATGTAAATGGTACAAACACACATACACGTATGTATATTTTATATATAGTGCAATTAAGTAAATGAACGGTAGAACTCTAGATATGTAAAATTTTTTAATATTTCTTTAGCTTTCCAATAATTTGTATAGTTTGTATTAGAGCTCAAGATTTCGTTCGAATATTTTCGAGCATTTAAATAACGACTTGTACATTGTTGTAATTTTTCGAGCTCGAGCTTACTCGAGCTTCTTTGAGCTTCTAAAATTTGAATTTTTTTTATGGAAAGTTTAAAAATCATTAAAATGCTTACAGAAATTTTTAACAAGCAATATTTGAAAATTAAAAAAATTCAAACAAATATTTGAGCCCGACGTATATAGAAAAAATAATTATTAAAAGAAAAATATTAATATACACGTATGAATCCAGTATTTCTACAAAAAATACTCGAAGAGTACAAAATTCCCGAGCTTATATATTTTTATATATTTGTAAATTTTAGAGTAATGAAGATCATTGCGAGTGAGTTAGTTTGGGTTAAACTGGTCGACTCCAACGAATATCACTTAGACTATACCAAGCCCATAGTGTTACCAGTTACACTGCCTATGACCCAAGCTGTACTGCTATTGCCCTGTACGTATTGCTGTTTGATGATCTTACAGATTTTCTTCTCCAAGAAAGCTTAGAAACTGTCTGGCGAAGGCCAAACACTCACTCGTACAATCCCTACATTTTGTTCTCTACCAGATCTAAAATGAAGACGCGCCTAAAGGCTAGTAAAAACTTTTTTGTTGTATGTTATACACATTACTTTTACGCTTCTGCGGCCCTTTGCTCATTCGCCTGAAACAAGAACGCTTTCAGTATACGTACGAGTTTCACTTTTCTGAATGGGACTATTAGGTCCATAATTGTGTTCCTGTTCAAACAATTTATCAAATATTTGTTTGCCTTCTATCTCCATATGGGTGTCAGTTAATATTAACCCTTAACTATACATTATAAGAATATTATTATTTTTATACTAAACTACTACTCTTGAGCAAGCTTACTTAACCCTTTGGTGGATATTAGATTTAGGCTTAGACTTAGACTTAGACTTTTGAAAATGTTCTGAGGCAAGGCAGATAAAATATAATATTAAGAATGTTCTATTCTATTCTTCAACAATTTTCCAAAATATTCTGACAGCTTATGCGTGTAAAAATAATAGATTCAGCAAGGAAATAGGTAAGGAAACCTAAAAATTTAGAATGAGAGATTTGTTCATATGAAATGCCCTGTGATAATATCATGAGCAGGCCTCAATACCGTTTTCGGTAAAAAAGTTTTAAATTCAGACCTTAGAGATCATGAAGTCTCAAGAGTTTGGTTCGATGTTGGTGTAACGTTTTTCGAATAGCGTCTTCTAATAACAATGATAATGATACCAGGAAAGAAAGAATGGACAAGTGGTAAGTGGCTTCCAAATGGATGGTTTTAGTAGTTAAACAACGAACAAATAGGCCTCTTACCATAATGTCTAGACATGAGTTTGTAAAGGCTCGTGCAAAGGTGGTGCGTTTTTCCGGAAGAGTGCCATCTATAAACTGGATGGCGTGGTGGTCTTTTTAAGATAACTCTTGAGTCACGCCAAGGTGCCTACTAATTTTCATTATTCCAAATTCACTATTAGTACCTATTTATGAAATTTTGTGGACTTTTCTTCCTCTTTATATCACTGTTGTTGAATTGGTCTTGAGCTGAACTGATTTGATTTCATCAGCTAAAATAAGGCAAACATAGTTTTTAATGAATGTTCTTTAAAAAGAAAATCATCACTATAACACATACACGTAGTATATGCGATCGAATTTTGAGATTTGATATTTTGGAACATTAATTTGTCAAAAAAGCATCTAAGAGCATGGAATTTTCAATCGGAGGACTATAGCATTCAACCAATTCAGACCTAATATTTTAAGTAAAAAATAAAAATCTTAATTTTATCTTAATTATTATATCTCGAAAAGTTACCGACCGATTGATTTGGAATTTCGTCAGAATGTTTCTTTAGTTCCTGGAGTGGTTTGTATGGTAAGTGGACCAGGGACTGACCTATTCGGGAAAATATTATTTATGACTCTATTTACTAGAGATTCGGTATATAGATAGTATTTTGCTTAGATTAGTAGACTACTCTTCTCTCCGCGATCTGGACTTAGAGACTGACCTATTCGAAAAAATTGTATCTAACATTCGATTTACTTGCTAGGCTTGATATACCTAAATGGAATACTTTTCTGCCTGAGAACTAGGCCTAGGATCTGAAAGCAAGTTTAATTTTCCCGGAATATAAGCAATATTTTCTTTTAGAGAAAGGGATCACCGACATATTGATAAAAATTAGTATGAATTGTTATTGCATAGCTGCTGCTGGTTATAAGCAGTTCTTATACATTTAACCTGAGTGTGAATAAGCGTAGATCCAAATGGTGTGTTTGGCTTGCTGTAGCGTATTAATACTACCACAAACTCCTCCTGAAACAGTTTTCTTCAATACCTAAATTATTGCTGGAGGCTCCATCTTTTGTAGTAAAAACGCTTCTCAAAATATTTTTGGTAGTTCTAAATGGAAGGTGAAGCAATTTTCTAGCTCAAAAACAGTCTAAGGCTTAACCTTAAGTTGATTAGTACACTTTAGGAACTCGTTAAGTCGATCTGTCTGTTTTCAAATCGCCACAAATATATCATGCAAATGTGTCTCGAACTTTCTATATTTCCATTTCAGGCTGTATTAATTAGAACATTAATATACTGACTTCAGAAAAATATATACATATTTACATGAGAATATGACAACAAAGAGGTCGTTGAAACAAAGTAGCATACTATAGCTTAATAGTTATATTATTATCTTTATCATTATTTTTATTATTACTAAATTATGTTATAATGAGATAACTCATTGAAAAACATAAAAAAATGTCTACGCGATACAAAAACAAATATTTAAAATAGTAATGACTAAGCAAAAGGCGCACTTAACTATATTTAGAAGTTCCCAGTTGAATTCACATATATGTATATATGCTTATGTGTTATTCTAAATATATGCATGTTTATTTTTATATATGTATAAACTTCCGTCATAACAAAACGTTTTTAATATGAACAATAAGTATTGTGTAATGAGCGTCCGCTGATTTAGAACGCGCAACAAAACGCTGCCAAGTCATGTTGAATGTATAATATTATTATGCTTTTTAAGCACTACTTTTTGTGCGCTTATTACATAATGAATTTAATAAACAAAAATATTCATTGTGATTAGTAGTAACCTCAAAGAAGGTCAAGTTCAATAACTCACTTTTTGAATGTTGGGCATACTTTTCAATTTTTTTGTTTGTTTTGCTGAAACACTTTTGTTAAACTTACCCAAATAATATGTATGTATGTATACTCGTATTTATATAAGCTAAGTGCAATACAAGACAATGCAATTAACTACATAAGTAAATAAATATACAGGCTTGTTGTATGTAAGTATGTGGACATTCCCACAGAAAATGAGACTGATTAAAAGTATTAAAAATTAAGAGAAGAGCTGTCTGCCGAAGTCTTTATACCTTTTATGACCAACCCAAAATCAGCTCACCTCGTCATTCTGACCCGATCGGTATAAATTTCGATGGATATATCATCTCTCCTTCTGGTACTCACTTACTTTGGACCATAGTTATTATACCATCGTGAAAAAAAATATATAAATATATTTAAAAAAAAATTAAATATAATACAATATCGCCTGAATGGCAGTCGTGGATTTTATATTAGTCTCGTTTTCCGTGGAACATACCTTTTATAACGTAGTACGGCTTTTAGTTATTTTAACTACACCATTATTAGTTATCAAATTTATGCAAATTAATGGAAATGAACGCATGGTTTTACGCTATTAACTCACAAAAGGTAATTACTTAATTAACGTTTACACTAGTTTCAAATACTTAAGAAAATTAACAATTTTTTTAAGTTTATAATTTATATTTTCAGACTATTTCAAGCTATTCAAACTAGTAATTATCATGGAGAAAAACTTTTCTTCACTCAATTAGTAACTCTGTAACACGCAACAATTCAAAATAAAATTCTAGGTGTGTAACTTTGCTGACATAAGCCTAATTGTAGGCAACGTTGAATAGTGCAGTCTTAAAATATATTATAAAATATTGCCTACATATAGGGTTGAATTCTCTGAGAGACAAAATGAACACTAAGTCCTTTGAAAACCAATAACGCAAAATTTTGGAAATTTTTGAATATATTTGGTTTGCTTACCGAAAACCCAAATGCATAGAAATCAGGTGAAAACCTCTAAAGACCATTTTTGTTGTAGATCTTATTTAAGGGTGTTTGTTAAATAAAAAAGGCAATGAGTTGGTTGTTGTTGTTGTTGTTGTAACCGCAAAAATATAAGCCGAAATAGTTTTTTGGGAATGTTGTGGGAGTGCCAGTCCTTGGCTGGATTAAATTCCGGTTCGCTCCGGTATAAAAACCCGACTGGCGCCAGAGCTATTGGATTTTAGTCACCTCTTACGAAATTAATGCCTTATCGCGGGTAAATTCTCGAACGCCTAAGGCGCTATTGCTGCTGTGGAGTAGAATATCGAAAAATACACGAATGGGTCCATCCGATATCGTGCGCAACAATTGTAACTGCGTGTGGAGTTATGCAGATAAGACCCAGACGATTCACGCTTTGGAAAATAATATTCGGCGCGTTATTACTGACATACGGCCTCAATTGCTGCAAAAAGTGGCCGAAAATTGGGCCTCTCAGTTGGAATTTATATGAGCCAGCCGCAGTTGTCACTTGACCGAAATCTTTTTAAAACCTAATCGGTAACACTTATCTTTATAATAGAGCTAAATTCTTGGCCCTAACATAAAACTACATGAGTTTTACTTCTTGTTGAAAACTGTATGTCTGAAAAGGACACCCTTTATTTTTTAACTCTACCCTGTATTCAATTTATTATGAGAATTTCTTACAAAAAAAATAAACATTTCTTATAAATATTATATAAAACAAAAATCAATTACACCCTTTCAGTGATTTCCTGCAATCTTTTGACTTTAATCGAAATAAAGTTTTAAATTTATGAACTTTTATTTATTTAAGCGTGAAATTAAAAACAATTTGCAATAAATTCTCAGCACATGCATTTTTTTTAATTTATTTTCGAAAAGTTGATAATAAAATTGCTGCAAATAAACAAAGGCAGTTTGTTAGGTACAATATAGTACGTCTGTATGTACGTGCGTTTGTACTTATTATTAATTGCAAATTGCTTTTGCTTTGCCTCAACGCCACAACTTCAGGCTGATAAAAATATATTATATATAATATTTATTTGTGTTTCTTTTATTTTTATAGATTATTTTTTTTTTTATTTTACTCAACTCTTAGCTTTTCTTAGCAAGCAATCTTTTTTAGAAATAAAACAATACACTCATACATACTCCTTTAAATAAATAATTGGCGTCTAGTAAGTCAGCTTTAGCACAAGGTCAAACTACATACAAATGTAGTATAGTCATAGCGGATACATATGTATGTAGGAGTATATGTAAATGTACAAAGTTGTATGTATGTTTAATACAAATTCATGAACACTCTTTTTTTTGGTATTTTTGTACTTTAAAATTAAATAAAGCAATTTAAATCATAATGTAGGCTTTATGTGGAATACATACAACGTATACATATGTATGTATGTACATACATATATTAAAATATATATTTTTTTTTTTTTTTGCTTCATAATGGTTCAAAGACCTTTAATTTGAAAATTTAGACTATCTCTTCCGAGAAATCTATGTATGAACATATGTCAATTAAACTTTCGTATCAGTTCGAAAAAATATTATGACTTATTTGGTTTAGAATACGCTAATTTGAGTGAAATTGAATGAGTAAAACAGTTTTGAAAAATTCATACTTAAAATGGAATGTTTTGTTAAATAAATGTTTCAAAAATTAATAGTATTATGTATGTATATATTTTTCTTTAATTTATGCTAGCTCCATTAAAGTGCGTACAAATATGTTTTCTAGGGTTGTCGGTTTAAACAAATAAAAATAAATAAATAAAAGTAAGTAAAGAAAATTTTTTAGATTTTTTGAGATTTAAATAGATGAGCTTGCGGGCTTTGCCATTAAACAAAATATTCAATTAAAAAGCTAGTATTATTTTTTAAAATAAAGAAAATTATTTATCAAAAATATTTGATAAAAATTTAAAAAAAAAAAATTTCTTTTAAGTACAGGGTAGCCAAGATCGTTTAATGGCAGTACTTGTTTGATGGGTTGGTCTTAGAAAATGTTCGCTATAAAACGGTACACACCATAAAGGCCAGTGTTGAGACGTCATCACGTACACCAGGCTCTTATCGTTCTTCGCAATTAGGCATCCCTCGGATCACTTGGACGCTTAAATGAGTATGTCCTGAAGCTACCTTACAGATCTCGTGTTTCAATGAGTTTTTGAAGTCATTTTTCCCGGGATGTTTTATATAAAAAAAACGTCGATTTTAACTGGCTTTCGCATTCCCAGATTCGACACCAACGTACATTTTCTCTCGGGAACTACTAGAAGTCAAAGGCTAATATCAACAAGCCAAGGGCTCTAGACGAACTTAAGATCAGCATGCGTAGAGTAATTACCGTCAATTGGCGAATACGATGGAAAATACCGAAAAACGGACACATTGTGCCATTTGAGCTTGGGGCAGTAATTGGGTAATCAAATCGTCTTGAATCAAAATAGGTGATTTTTCAATTTAACATAAAAAAACTGTTTTTTCATATATTTTTTTTTTGTTCTTAATAGGTCTATCTAATATGTTACACAGTTGCCCATGTTTCATGTAAAAATGTGTGACGTGAGCCGCTCCTGTGGATGATGTCCCGAACAAAAAAAAGCCTTGGTGGTGATCTTAATTTCAGTGATTTGAATTAACTGAGATCAAAAAGCGTGGTCGATTTTTTTAGAATACCAATGAAGGTATTGAACGAAGAAATAATACAAATTTTGAGTTTTGCCAAAAAGGCGTCTATTTGAAAATAAATGAGCTACAACTTAAATTTTCGCACCAAATTGTTAAAAGAAAATTACTAAAGTTTTTTAAAAATATTTTTCCTTCGTTCAATATTTACAAGTATATATCTAAGAAGATTAATTGTAAATTTGACGCTGATGGGTTAACCAATTTTTGAGAAGGCGGCTAGATCGTCGACATTGGAGACACCGTTCTAAAAAAAATTGAGTTTAAAATTTCAGTAATAACTGACATCTGATGAAATTTTATTTTCAATTTCAGAAATATTTCCGAAAATATTTTTCAGAAAGACGAATTGTCACTTCGCAACACCTATAGTTTTTCAAATGGAACACATATACCGAGCTGATTCAAGAGCTGTAGATCTTGATGTATAAATTTTACCACAAACTTAGACAAAATTTATCTCTCTTAAAATGTTATGCTCAAATACCGGCTAAATGAAGATGCGTACTCCACATTAAGTACTAAGTTTAAGTATTGTTCAATTGGCGACCACACTAAAGGCTCTACCAGTGATCGATAGCAGACACAGCCTTGGTATGGCATTTAACTAGTCGTGGATTGATTTCAATAAATTCTAGAACCTCAAAAATAACGTTTAAGGCCAGAGAATGATAAATATAGTGAATCGGAATCATCAGATCTCTATTTATTACTCTTTTCGAAAATATTACAATTTTCTCAAAATAAAAACACAATATTTTTCACAGGAACTTATGCAGCAATTCTAAAGTCTGCATATGTTCTAGATAATAATAAGTTGTAGCTCATAGTAAAAAAAAATAAATAGATATAACAGTACAAAATATTCTTCAATAAAAGTGAAGTTACGTTCAAAATTTTTAGAAGTGGTGCTAAAAATAATCGAAATCAGAAGACTACCATATATCACAAATGCAGCTACCATACGCCGATTTTTTTTTGACACGCGGCTTTGGTCAAAACTCTAAGAGCATGAAAGGTTTTGTTGTTGTTGTTGTTGTAACCGCAAAAATATTCCTCAAAGTAATTTTTGGGGAATGTTGCGGAAGTGGCAACCCCTGGCCGGATAAAAAATCCGGGTCGTTCCGGTATAAAAACTCGACTGTCGCGGGAAGAATTGGATTTTAGTCGCCTCTTACGTCAGGCATGCCTTACCGCGGGTAAATTCTTGAACCCCTAACACACAGGGGTTAAAACGAAAGGTTTTAAAACCTCGGCGTGACCGAAGATAGCTCTTCTTTATTGTTTTTTTTTTTTTTTGTAAATAGGCGGTTTTTCTTAAGCGAATAGGCCATAATTTATTATTAAAAATTTTAAAACAGGAATTTAATGTATTATTAGGGTTGCCATATACTTTCAAAAACTTTATTTATTAATTTTTTTTTAATTGTTAATTTTTCATAATAATATTTTTTTAATTAATCGAGAACATTTTTATTAATTTATTTTTGTTTTCAATAACTTTGGATATTACTTCGTTTCAGGAAGACCATGGTGCTCTGCAACTTGTTTCACTTATCAGCTTTGGCATTACTTCGCCATAGTAAGCCAAAAAGTCAATAACCGTTGCTTCTACACCAACAACAACAATAACAAACCAACTAACAATTGTTACACATCACCAAACCACCGAACCACCAAACCATCCGTCAACAATCAACAACAAACCGCATACGCTGTTACCAAAAACAACTACAGCAACAACCCACTCATTTACCACAAAATACTATAGGCATAACTATGAATAGCGAGTGTCTGCCAGCCACTTGGCAAAGGTTATTGCCACAAAATGCCAACTTAATAGGCGCGATGCGAAAGTGTGCAAAGTTTCACCTTTGGTTGCATAGATTTTCCATTTTCCATTTTGCCCACTAAGTACATAGAAGCAAATCTATTTATTTATATATGTACGAGTGTGTATGTGAGTAAAGCCACAAATGGCGAGCGAAAACCACAACCAAAATTGCCTTTACCAAGTGCCTTAACAAGCCGGTAAAAGCCCTCACAAGCAGCAGACAATTGCTGCCCTTTGCTACATGCCTGCATACATACACGTGTACATACATACACAAGTTAGTGCAGCAAGTCGACGGCAGGCTGTGTACTTTAGCTGCTGCAAAGCTTGTTAACGCCTATTTGATTTCAAAGAAAAAAAAAAAAACAAAAAAAAAAAAATGTTGAATAAAAGTGAAGAAATTAATCGAGAGCCAACGAGCGGAAGTGATGTTTTCCTGTTGCCGCTGTTGGGTGGGAAGTGCAGTGGGTAGCATGCAGCAAAGGTGGAGAGGCTCACCAGCGTTGGCTGCGTATTCGCACAAACAAAAGCTCAAGTAATTGGATTGAATTGTGCGAGATGAAGGCAATTGTGGAAGTGCGATAACCTCCTTTACTCGTCGCCATGCCGAAACGTTAGAGTTACTCTCTTGGTGCTGTGATAAAATTTTATATTTTTATAAGTTAGCTTTTTTGTGTTTATGGCATAACACATCTATATACGTGTATACATAATCATGCATATGTCTGACATTGAAATTCGTAATCATTTCAAATGCCTCTAAGTATGCCTCATACTTAATAATAAAATTTCAGCACTTGCATATTTATTTAATTTGAATAAACAAGACCCACTAAAAATTTTGGAAAAAAATAAACAAATACAACATGTATTGAAAATACGTATAATTATATATAAAGCAAAAGTTCTGGATACAGAGAGGAAATGAGTGTAGTATATACATATAACCTTGAATTTATATTTATTTAATTTCTTACGAAAATGCTTTTGTAAAATTAAATTTAAGTAAGGGATATAATTTGTAAATCTACAATATTTAAACAAAATTAAAGTATACATTTTATAATCTTTTACTACCAAAAGATTACCATTTTTTTTTTTTGGAAACCCAGCACCAAAAAATATGCTATATTAATATTGTTGCCTACATTTCAGCGCAATGACATTAATTATTAAGGATTTGAATTGTAGTAATTTTATAATTTTAATTTTTTTTAGATAATTTCTGTTTGAGGGCAACTTTGCCATATCTAGTTCCAAGCTAGCGTTGGATAAGTAGGACGGTTGGAGGCGGCGCCCCGATTGATATCTCATAGGCGTATCTTCGGGTAATAAAGATTGCACTTGAAATTGCAACTGAGTTGGCTGAGAGGTTGGAATCCTTTGTAGGTCAGGAAAAATCTGTGATCTGTATCTTTACATGAAGGACACAAGTTCACCCATTTTACGCACCATCGTTTAGAGATGACATTGGAAGAACCTTCAATTGGCGCCTCCGAAAGACCGATTGATTAACGTTTTTATTTCAAATCAGAATTATCAGCCTTGGGGCGACCATATTTAAAAAAATTAAGTTTATATAACTTGTACCCTAATATATGGTACATATACTCGTATGTAGATATACATTTCTAGTATTTAAAATTCAAAAGCAGTTCCAACACTTTGGATAACCTTTTTTGTACCGCATTACAAATTTGGCTTCCAAAAAATGATGTTTATGCGTCTAAGCAACTAAGTAAGTAACTCAAATAACACTTCCATAAAGGTATTCACAATTCAGGGTATGAGAGGTTTTTTATTATTTTTTATGTTTATTTTTTAAAAACAAATTTAGTACTATAATAAACTATGTAATATACAGGAATAGTTAAAACGTTCACGTTAAAAAAATTGTTTGCATTGTATTTTATTACTTTCATTGCTATGAACCAGATCTAATTTGAAGTCATGGGACGCACGAAGAGAATGTGGGTCGTTATTAAACCTCTTAGCCTGAAATCTGATCTCTTGATCAGTACTAAAAATTTGGTAAGCTTCGCGTAGAATATCTTACGAATAATTCTGCCTATTCTTCATCGCATTACTCGTTCCCAAAGTCTATTAGCTTGATGATATAAGAGTGTTTTTTGTTCAGTTCTCGCTTCTTATAGCAAGTCCATGGATATGTCTTATCTAGAGCGTACTTATTCCTTGGCCATTTTGTAGCCTATCACATTACCTTTTATAACCAGCACAAACGGTATCCAATAAATGTGTTTCCTTTCTCCGCCCAGCTACTCATTTTAGAGCTGTCATGAGTCTTTTACTCCATTCGTCTCACACTAGTATAGGTAGATGCCAGCTCACCCGAAATTCAGCCTCATCAGTCAGTCTTATTCTCAGGGATAACGATATGCTCATGTGTCCGTATATCCGCCGATACTGATCCCCGACACCATGTTATAACTCCATAAAAAAGTATTAGGTTAACATTCGCTTGGAAAATCCAATGCGAGAGCTATGGTGAAAGACCGCAAATGCAGCACTGAAGGCTTCTGCCATTTAGTTAGTTGTCTATTCAAGACCGAAGGACAGGATTAGTTCCTTTACGTTATAGTTCGCCTATGAATGCATTATTAAATGTTGCGGATGTGTCAAGAAAGATTCCTACGGCCTACTTCCCAGAAAATATCTTATCTATATCTATAAGTGGTTTTGTCCTGAATGACTGACGTATCAACCAACAGCCTAAGCCATGAGCTTTGGTCCCGTATCATCATTGTTAACTATTTTTCTTCCGGGAAGGGGTATGGGACCGACATATTCGAAAAAATCGAATTCACTTTAAAATACAATATACATGAAATTTAATACAGGGTTAACTCTTTGTCTAAATTGACATGTGAAGTGGGCCTGAGACTGATCTATTCGAAACATATTTATTTATCGTTTGATTTGCATAAAATTTGGAAAAGACGTACCTTCCGACCTATAATACCATTAGGTTCACTTTTTCTCCCGGAAAATGGACTTGAGGCCAATCTAATAAAAAAAATCGTATTCGGTTCTTAGACAACTTCTTGTAACAATTAGATAAGAGCTTCACTTGGAAATAAAGGAAACGAATATAACAAAGAGAGCTTGCACATCTATTAAATTAAATTAATAGATAGAATAATTAATTCATTACAAGATATTATAAATCATGAATGTCAAATGGGAGGAATTACTGTATTGTTAGCAGGCAATATGAGAGTCCGTTAAAGAGAAAATGTTACTGCAGGACTTATAACATAAAATTAGAAATGAGGATTTCCCGGAACTGAATAAGAAGATAATTGTTCCAGCAGCATTAGGAACAATTGCTTCAGCTGTAGAAATGAAATACTTTTAAAATCATTTGAAGGGGTCGAGTATCTGTATAAATCTGGCGACTCGGTGATAAACATGGAAAATGCTATTCATAATACGGTGGAGTTCCTGAATATACTAAAGCCTCTCAACTCCCATATTGAAATTAAGAGTTGGAGCGCCAATTATGTTACTGCGCATATGAGTTCACCAAAAAATTTTCAATGGCACCAGATTACAGGTGAAAGTATTACATCGCAATGTAATCTAAGATACTGTACTAACATTGTCTTCAAGAAGAAACTAAATTACCATTTCAAATCCAAGAGGGTGTAGTTCGCCTTCAAAATATGCTTCGCAATAACCATAAACATAAATCAAAGCCAAACCCTTAAGGTAGCAGGAGTAGACTTGAGAGAAAGCTGCTTCTGCCAGTTTCTTGTGGCATGCTCCAGAGTAAGATGACAAAGTAGCCTGTTGATTCGAGACCCAACGATAAAACAAAAAACAAAAAGTTGTCTCAAAAGAAGTACTTCGAAGACTTAATTTATATATATATATATATGTATCATATCGACTATTTTTTATAGTTTTATAAGTATTCAGAATATTTTGTATAATAACTAAAAAAGCACCTTAAATCTCTTGCAAATTCCATGCGGACGAAATCGCGAGTAAACTTGAGTATAAACAAAATGGGCGAATTTATGGTATGCGTGAACACCCCTAACAAATGAACTAACCACTTGTCTATTCACAAAGCTACCGACATAGTAGCAAATTGTCATAATTGACGCCCCACACAAATATCAATTCAGGAAAAAAAAAGAAAAAATAATAATAAAAGACATTAAAATTTTAGCGAATTGACATTGAAGCTTGATTTGCAGTCACCAAAATGCTAAACAATTTGATAGGCGTCAACAGCCCATTGTGTGTGCGTTTGACTTGCATGTGCGTGTGTGTGTGTGTATGAAATATGTATTTATTAGACTGTATATGATATTTTATTTAGTAGTAGGTCAGTGCGGCCACAGGCCATTGGAAAAATTAAATTTTCATTCAGCTTTAGTCTACTTGAGAAAATAGTTTTTTTTTATTACATTTTATTTCTTATTTTTTCTTTTATTTTTTATTTATGGTCACTTCTGCTGCAAATGACTTTTTTCCTCTTATTTAATTAATTAATTTTTTTTATATATATTTTCTTCACAGTAATTTGTTTACTTTCTATGAATGACGCAATTCCATAACTGACACATGATTGCATTTCTATTTCCATGACTTCGCTCTGCGGGTAAAATGAAAACTATTCGAAATAGTCTTTGGTATTTATTTATGTACACTCTTTATGCATGTGTGTGTTTTTTGCCACTTGTACATTTTAATGATGATGTTGTTGTTATCTTGTTTGTGTGTTTTTTTATATAAGAGTTTTCGAGCCAGAGATGTCTTCACCTCATTCACTGTTCGTTAATTAAATGTAAAATTTAATCAAATCAAAATCAATTTTGCATTTTGCATATTTTAATCAATTTCACTTACATACTTACAAACTTACATACTTACACAATTACATACATACATTTACATGTTTATAAAATCTACTCACGGTAAAAAAATTCTCATGAACTTTTGAACTTCTAAATTATTAACAATAATAAACTTATTTGAAAATTAATTTTGAGGTTATGTAATTCGCTTTCATGGAAAGTATTTTCAGGATCAGGAAAGACTGCTATAAAATGCTTATATTAGAAAGAGTAGTTTCTGCAGCTGAGTAGGTAGCAGTACAAGCAACTAACCGAATCTCATTGAGTACTGGTTTTGTATGTTTGAAGAGTACGGATATAAGTATTTTTGTTCTTTTAAGTCAGCTACAAGTTGGTAAGCTCCTAAACCTGAACGCCCCTTAATGAGTCAGTGACTGTGAGTGAAGCACAAGTGTAGTTGTGGAAGAAATCAGGAATTATTTGGACGCATGCATATACCATATATGGCGATAGCAGTCATCTTACTATCCTTAACTACGTAATTCGCCTATAAAAGGCTCATAAATTGCATGTTATCCACAAAGAACCCGATCATATACCTATGTACATGTATTTCATCCCGAAAATCTGCCCTCTTGCAGTTGCAGTTAATCTCTCTCGTTTTTCCTGCCCTAAAAGCTATTTATACATAAGTTGAGTTAGGCACTTTAGTTGGAAATCTTTTCCCACTTTAGCACTTGAACAAGTGAATACATAGAGTAGTCCGTTCCATCCTTAATGAGCAGACTTTTTCATCTTTTTTGAATCCCATTAAACTATAATTAAATTTTCGTAAAATACAGAGAGTTTCTGTCTTTCACTTTTTCTGTTAGATTCTGTTAGCATCGTGGAAAAATAATATCCCAATCGGCTGTAGATCGAACACTCGCTAAGAAAGTGCTCCTGCCATCTTCTGGGAGTGTTCGGCAATTAGTTAGGTAATTAAATTAATTCGCTTCGTTCTTAAAAGATGGCCCCACCTGAAAATTGTGGCCGATCTTGGAAGCGATCACCTATTTCATGGAAAAGTTTCCACATCTGTCTACAATAATTAGTGTGCATTAGCATCTGTTTCTGAGAACCCTCTTTGCCTTTTCGGAAATATATGGATTTGTGTTAAATAAAAAGCATTTGTGAGAAGATTTGATTTTTTTTATTTTAATTGAAAGAAAAGTGAAGCTGAGCTGAGCGAATGCTTCTGGAAATTTATGGCGAATATGCGCCGAATGATAAGTTATGCAGAGACTGGGTTCGATGCTACAAAAGTGGTGAATTTATTTGGTTGATAGGACCATGCGAGTGCGGTGTACTATGAACTGCTTAATCCAGGTGAAGCCATTGAAGTGAAACGCTATCGACTACAATTAATACATTGCGTGAAAAATTTCCTAAAACTACACCAAAAATAAAATCAATTTTTTAACAAATAAATCTTTCTGCATAATAAAAGGTTTTTCAATTAGAGGTATTATTTTGCATAGCCTGTTATTCCGGTAGATGTCACTTTTGAAGCTTTAATTTTTTGACATTTGACATTTCTCAAGCAAAAACTGCGTCAGTAATAAAAATGGAACGATACACGCTTTAGCAGCGCATTGAAATTTTTAAAAGTCACTATAAAACAGACAGAGACGGTTTGTAAAACTAAAAAAAAATTCGATCATTGTAAAGCACCTTGTCGGACCGCAATACAGAAATTGGTGGCTAAAATGGAGCTGTTGGACAAATTAGTGATGTGAAGAATGAAATAAGTGTCGTCGCTTAAGAACAACTCAGAATATTGCTGCCATCTTACACCATATTTTGCATAAAGACTTGGGTCTTAAGGCTTATAAAGTTTAGTTAACACAAGAATTCAAGCCGGAAGATCATCAACAATGTCATGTCTTTGATGATTGTGCCCTTGAAATGCATGAAAACAATTTGGAGTTTCATCGAAAAATCATATTTACTGGTTAGATCCATTTCCAGCACGATGGATCATTGGACCTTACTTTTCCGAAAATGAGCCTGGAGCAACAGAGATGATTACTAATTTTTTAACAGCTGAAATTGGATGGTATTGAGAACATTTACTTTCAACAAGACTGATGCCACACAACCAACGAAACCATCGATATTTTAAGGGAAAAGTTTTCGTACCGTATTGTCTGTCGAAGAGATGATTGTCCACCAAGATCTTATGATTTAACAACATACGACTTCTTCCTTTGTAGCCACGTGAAAGATAAGGTCTGCGCCAACAGACAAATGTCGATTGAAGACCTCAAATATGGAATTGAGGGCATACAGCAGCCACTTTGAAGCTTTGGTGATGGAAAGTTTCATCAAAAGTATACGGTCATGTAAGTGTAGCCGTGACCGTCATTTGGCTGATATTGTTTTTCTTTATTAATGGCTTTTTACATTGAAATAAACAACCGATCATTTATGTCAAAAAATGCAATTTTTCACTAATCTGCAAAACTATACTCTTTAAAAGCAAAAACTTCGTTTAATTTGGTAAAAGTTTAGTTTTTTTTTTTTGAGATTAAAAATTACTTTATCAATTTTTTCATATTTTTTATCGATTTTTTTTGTAAATCTACGAATCAACATAAAAATAAAATTCATATTTTTTAATAGAAACACTTGAGGTTTACCAATCATGCGCGAATTTGCGAATAATTCAGAAGAAAATGTGCTATATGCATACTTGAATTTGCGTACGTATATATACAAATAATACTTGAAAATTCATACGCAATACATACAATAGCAAATAGCAAAAAAAATAAAATTTACATATTTATATATGTATATACATATATACATATATTTAAATCCAGCAGCCAAAAAGTAGTAAAACTGTCATTGAAAATGGTACAGGTTTATTAAGGAAATGACTTGTACATACATACATACCTACATATGTACGCGTGTGTTGCGTATACGCCATGAGTACTATGCAGAAAAGCAAATTTTATACAAAATGTAATTAAATAAACTCACAGTAGTGTTATGTACCACAGCTAAATTTATATTGGCTATAAAAAGCAGACGTTTTTAATAGCTTGCAGATGCATACATACATACATACATGGATATGCACGTATTTGAAAAAATACTAATTTTTTATTGCTGTTTCGAAAATGTTTGTTGCTCTTTTGGTATGGACAAATACATATATACCTTTTTCTTCATTAGTACATCTGTACGCAGATACATATATATATGTCTTACTTTCTGACACATTTTCATAGCAAATTTCGTCACTGTCCGAGTGTACATATGTATATATGTCCGTGTGTGGCACATCTGTTGAGATTTGGTAATCATTGCATATCAGAGAAATAGAAAACACGAAAGTGATTATAATGGCGCAAAGCGAACATAAACATTTTTTACTTAAAATTTCCATAAAAAACAGCATTGATTGCCATTTGTTTTTATTTATAGTCTTTTGATTAAGTCAAGTGTAAAAAAAAGATTATAAATTAAAAAAAGGAAGCGGAGAGAGCAGCGAAACATTTGTGGGATTTATTTTATATGTAGGAAAATTGGCAACAGTGCATTGCAAAATGTTTTGTATTTATCTCAAAAATAGCATTATTCCAAAATTTATGGAAAGAAATGCAAAAGAAAAGCAATTTATCTAATCTTGTGTGCTAAATAGGCTTTCAAAAGTGTCCAATTAGTTGCCCTAAGCTGTAGTTACTGCGATATTACGAGAATTATACTGGCATAGGCAGCCGAAATATTTGAAATAAACTCTCAAGCTCTTAGATTTTTAATTTTATTAAAATACTTTTGAGTGGTTAGCAGTACGTACTATTGTTAGAAAGTTTAAGGTTCAATTCTGACAATCAAAACTATAAAAAATTAATTCTTTCAATTTGCGTTCACCCCTCGGCAGAGAACGTAAAGCCTTACGAGTATATTTCCAACATGAAACAAAACCTCCTCATAAGAATTCATCGGCCGTTCGGAGGCCGACATTAAAGTACATCAATTATATTTTTATATCGTATATACCATAACAGACCTAAAGCGAACTTATTTTTTTCTGTAGCTTTCTCTTCATAACTTTGATCCAGGCAACATCCTGACTAACTGGTTGTGGCAGATCCCTAAGTAGTATATTATAACAAGCTCAAGGTGTCGAGAAACCCATGGAAATGTAGAGCCAATACATTGTACTATCGATGTTTTGGAGCATACCAGTAGTATTACCTGTAGACTTTTTCTGAGAGGCTTACTTTGTCTGCAAGTTAAGAAGAGGAGTGCGGATAAACAAACCCTCTTAATGATACGCAGAGTATCTTCTCGCTACGATTCATATATTCAGCAGCCACGGGATGAAAATGCAGAGATCGCTTTAATGGGCATTGATTCTGTGTTGATCTAGACCTTTTATAAAGGGTTGTACGAAGATTCTGGCTGTAAGTTAAAAGAAGCAGCTCACGGCAGTCTCTAAGCCACAGCTGCTGAGGTTCTATGACGAGCTTCGGGTTAACGTCACTCGTCGTAAGCCAAGGTCTTTCGCAATTTGCACACGTTATCATCTTCTTAAGGTTCTCAAAAGCAGAGGAGTAGATCCTCGCACCTTCTTTATTAGAGGGAAAAAGACCACTACTTAATAAGAGCTTGCTTGTAAAGGGGTAACGTTATGATGTGATAAATTTTGGCGATTTGCGGATGTGCTTGTTGTTGTTATTATGTGAGCTTGCGTGTTGTAATTTTTTTGTTACCTTTAGTTTTTTTCTTTTGGTCATAATTCTTGCCCAATTTTAAAAAAATTCTATTAGTTTGCTCAGATCTGAGAATCATTAAGGCAATCTGCAAATTAATCAAGCCGTTTTCTTTATGCGCCGTTATAACAGCTTTCCTTTTAATTGACAAGTGTGGTCCTTTCGGCAGGACCTTAAAGAGTATAAAAAAACAAAACTTAATAATTAAAATGACTCCAACAAATCCATGCAATGTCAGATATAAGATTTTTCCTAAAAAAATGTAACTTACTTCTCTATTTCTTTATTAAATGGCTCTAACCATCAATTCGGCTAAACGAAATGCGCACTGAAATTAGCACTTATTACCTTTTTCCACTGACAATACTCTAAGTTCACCATGTGCAGACTAATTCCAGTAAAAGAATAAATGGTTGTATATGCAAAATGCAAAATATCCACAGCTGGCATAAGATATCGTAGCAATTTTCACAATAACGTCAAATAATTGGAACAACTTGACATTCGGCTAAACGAAGTGCGCGCACTGTAGGTTTGTCATAGGATATTGTCCTGATATTATCGCCCAAAGAGGGCTGCAATCAGCTGAACAGAGTTATTTTCTGAATTAGAGCGCGGACACCAACCTACGAGGCGGTAGAACTCGGTTCAGTGGAACCGCTATAGTCTGCTCCATAGTCTGTTCACCAGGGAGGCAAGCATCTCACCATATAGTACATCATAGCGCCGCCAGGTCGGGTGCTGGGTTTGGATCCTTGAGAAAGAGAATAAAGTGTCAAAAGGCGCAATGGTGAGCTGGAGGAGAAGGCCTTGGGTTTATTCACTTGGTAGATAAGACATGAGTAAAACCAAGTAAAAAGAAGAAGAAGTTTGAATTCATCCAATCTTTAGCACCAAAGCACGCAATGTATTCCTCCTTTACCTTCCTCAACAGCCCACTTTAAGATGAACAAATTGATAGATTTGTTGCTACTAACAAAATGTTGCAATCATTGCATACAAATAAACAAACATACAATACATATTGTTGAGATATGCTCTATATGATGACTCACCAAAGGCAAAACAGCAACAGGCGACCAAAATAGACTATGAATCTTTGAATCTTTGAAGTCGTCAGAGCAAGCCGTTTGCGTTAGAGCATTTTCAATGCACCTACATATGCACATATGCACGCATGTATGTATCCATGTATGTACTCGTATATATGTATGTGAGTATAGTTCAGACCACTTTACTGCAGCAAACTCATTAGCTGATGAAAATCAAATTAAAGGGCGCTGAGTTTTCACTATTTACAATACAATGAATAGAAATCAAAACAAAATGAAAAAATGAAAAAAAGAAAAACAAAAAAATCACCAACACGCCGACATGCATTGAGTGACTAAGCGGCTGCTTGACGAAGAAGTTCGTCGACGAATAGAGGCGAGAAACAGCTGGCGGCTAGACAGTTGGGACGATATAGGGACTGGCAGTCATAGAAATTATACCAAAGCATGCAGGCTGTTGTTGATGAGTTGAAGAGCCAGTGCACTTATATACACACCTACGTACATACACGTATGTATATTAGCGAATAAAGACGCCGCTGCTGCTTGACTCAACGCATCTGTAAGCGTACGGTTGAAAGCTATTTTCGAGTGGAGTAATTTTTTGTTGCTCTCGTATGGGAGATATACTTGAATATATAAATGTATACAGGGTGTTTTTTTAGATGTTTGGGTTGCATCACGTTTACTTTACGCTGTATAGTGCGCACCGAAGACGCTATTACTGCTGTGGAGCATAGTATCGAAGAAGACCTGAATGAGCCCATCCACCAGTGCGTTCAACAACGGGAGCTGTGCACAATCACTTTGTAGAAGATATTACAGGGGGATCTTGGCTTGCGGGCTTACAAAATCTAACTCGTGCAAGAATTGAAGCATTTGATTTTGATGTGGACGATCTTCGGCGCTACAAGCCATATAGCCAACGAAACGATTGACAACTTAGGAGAGAATATTCGGCGCCTCATTGCTGAGAATTGCTGCAAAAATTGTCTAAAATTTGTCCCCTCGACAGGCTTTTTTTGAGCCAGCCGTGGAGGTCACTTGCCCAAAATAATTTTTAAAACATAATGGCAAACCTTTATCTCTTGATTCTCGCCTCAAACTATAAGAATTCTATTTCTTCTTGAAACAGTTCTAAAAAAACCAAAACACCCTTTAAATGTAATAAATATTTTATTTACACATTTCCCACATTTGCTCGTAGTTGACCTGCAATTGAGTTTGGCGTAAAAATTGAAAGGAGTTCGCGCTGCAAGTGATGGAAAAGTGTATCACAAAAAAAAGTTAAAAGAAAAAATATATAAAAAAAAATTAAAAAAAAATAAAAATAAATAAATAAAGATGCAAATAAAAATACAAATAAAATTAAAATTAAAATAAAGATAAAATAAAAAGGTGAAAATGAAAATTAAAATTTAATTAAAATTGAAATTGAATTTAAAAAAATTAACATTATAATTAAAATTAAAAAAAAAATAAAATTAAAGCTAAATTAAAAGTAAAACAAGGAAAAATATAAAAGAAGAATTCAAATTAATTTTAAAATTAAAATAATTTAATCAAAATAAAAACAAAAAAATAGATAAATTCAAATTTTCACCACTTAACAATGCCAATTAGCATTGCAATTAAATCAAGTAACAATCGTTGAAACCCCACTTATTCAATTCCATTCAATAATGCACTTCATTCAATTACAAAAGAAAAGTTACATAAAAAAATAAATTACGAAAATAGAAATTAGTCGAGTGCGGATTGTGGGCTGTGGTTGATAATTAAATTCATATAAAATAAAAAAAATAAAAAATAAATGGAAAATCGTCAGTCAGTCACTCAGTTGAATGGTAAGTAATTTCATCAGTCACTCACACATACGACCACCATTTGCTGTTGCATGCTACGAGGCAATCGATTAAATGTGCAACAGCGGAAGAACGGAAGTCTGACGGTAATAAATATTTTTTTTTTTCATATTTTGGAGGAATAAATTGTATTAGAGTGCTTTGAGGGCAAACGTTGAATTATAATATTTACACAAGGGTGTTTTTTTATATCAGATTTAAGCGATAAATATATTGGTCAACATTTTTTAGGTCAATAACCCAAATTGAGGAGGGAAAAAGTTGCCATTAAATGTTAGCTATTAATGTGAAAGTTTAGTGCTTATAGAACTGGGAGTTTTTAAAACCTTTTTGTTTTAAATAGATAAATAAAAAATTTTTTAAAACTTAGGAAT